>VWZY01004801.1:27666-44824 GCA_013399075.1 Chloroceryle aenea
CCCCCCAAAGGCAGTTTTTACCCTCGGCGTGAAGAATGACGTCATGGTCTGGTAGTGAATGATGGCAGGAAAATGACATTCAAATAGCAGTTACCTTTCATTATTTGCAGCCTGCGACTTGGGGCGATTATCTCTAGGTGTGAACTGAGAGGCTCCTGGTGTCCACGGATGTGTTGCTTTTCAACCACTTCTCGGGATTTACAGGAGGTGGAACTACATTGGCTGGCCATTGCTTTCCATGGAAGCTGGCGTTCCGTTTCAAGCACAAGGCTGGCCAAATTTAGTGTCTATTTATTCCCCGTGTGTTATAAGTAAAAGGGTAAAACCCAGGGTCTAGATAACACTGCAGTTCAGGGTTTGAGATGGCAGATAGCTCAGGTTCTACGTTCTCATTTGTCTCCATTGCAGGTCCTCTATTTTCTATGCTACTCATGCTTTATATCTCTATCTATCTATCTCACCAACTTAACTCTGCTTCCACATGAAGTCTCAACTCTCCCCCTCCCCAATGAGGAGTGTGAGTTACAACGTATTAACTACTTGTGCATATTTTGGTATTATTTTTCCCTATAAATACATCCTCTGCAAACTTAAGCCTGCAGCTGTGTCACCTCCATCCATGGCCAGACCACGCTGCGGTCGGGATGCTGCGCTGGGATGGTTTTGCTGATGTGTTTGTTACGTGATGCAGTCCGCAGCGAGGGGATGTGAACTTTTTGATTGGGGGGGGGGGTAAGGCAGCTACCTCAGAACTTAACACGAGGGGGCACAATAGCATTAATTGTTGTGTTTCCTGACGTCAGACTTCTTTTGAATTGGGAGCGTGCTTTTTAGTTATTATTTGTCTGGAACTTGGCAGTCTTGTCCTTGAAAAAAGTTACCTTAGCTCCCCAAAGCCTTGATATGTTTCCTATAAATTCCCCCACCTTGATTCCCCAAGCCCCTATGGGTATGTTGCAATAAAAACTCTAATATTTTTTCCCCCGGTTGCATAATTTCTGCAGACTTCATGTTCTTTAAATGCTGTAGTTACAGCTTCTAAAAATCAAACTATAACTAGTCCGGAAAGTGTGACTACAAAACTGTTAAAAAACCCTCAAGAAGTCTCAGAAGTAATTTAACTTACAGTAAATTCAACTTTAGAATGTGTCTTCCAGTAGATCTGCCACTAAAAATCCAGAAGTGAAGAGTGAAACTGGTGCTTGTGCTTAATGATGACTTCTCTCAAGGTTTGCAATGTCGTGCCGTGGGTAAAATTCTCTCTCTGATCAACCAGTGTCAGTCCAAACACCACGTGGTGGAGCATCGTGTTCACCTCTCAGCCCTGTTTTTGTGACAGGGAATCCAAACCTATGACTATAATCTGGTGTTAGCACAGGGAAGGTGAGACAAAGTCACCCAGCTCTGTGGGTTACATACGCGTGTGTTTTAAGAGTGTTTGGTCACAGTTATAGCAGGAGTCAGGCTGAAATGCTTGACCTTCAAAAGACACAAGCATTCTGCTTTAATTATAGCAAATCCAAGATGCAGTTAAGCTCTGGGAAATAGCTAAACCAGTAAGAACAATAGAACCCACACAGGTCACGCGTGGCTGATCAGGAAGTGGTAGCTGAGTTTTGCTGTGTTTCAGTACTGGGGTGTGTATGAAAAGAGTCCAGAAATGGTAAAAAAAAAAAATCTCCAACCAAACTGGAGCATCAAGAAAACACTGGACCGAAAAAACACCGGTTCAGTAGTGGTTGGATTCCAAGAATGCCTTCATGAGAGTTCATTCAGGGCTAAGCTGTGGCTGCAAAGGGGATTGGAAGCATCTGCCAAAAAAAGAAAAACAAAAATAAAACCAAAAAAAGTACTTGGGTTGTTTCTTCTTGCCAAGCAGATACTTTGCATCTGTTCTTGAACTGGATCACCTCAAAGAAATCCCCAGTTATGGTTCCCTGCATGCACACACTTCAGCTGAGGAGATCACAAATAAAATGACTCCTGCTGAAAGGAGTCAAAGAAAGAGATGGGTAGAATAAGGAGAAAAAAACAATCTGGAAGTAGTTGTGATTTATTTTCTAGGCTTCAATGCACGTCAATAAGAAATGCCCAGAACCAGCCTTGGTTACAAAGTTTTTGTTTGATTTTTAAATTATGGAATTTGTAGCTATCCTACTGGGGGAGAATGACACAGCTTGGTGATAAATTATGAATACTTACGCTGTTTATGGGCTGGCTCTGATGCCTTCTCTCTCCTAATCACTCTCTTGCAGATCCATTTCCAATATTCCAGATCTTTGAGCTCCTTCTGGCAAATGATTTTTGAAAATTCCCAACTGACAGTGAACTGTGTTACTGGTCAGAGTTCTGAGGTCCAGGTCCTTGTCATAATGTGGAAACAGAAGTACTTGGCCAACGTCAAAGGGAAGCTCTTGGGATAGGTGCACATATGTGCCTAACAGTTCCCTATATACACATACAGGAAGGGACAGAGTAGAGCTTCAGCAAGCTTGCTGATGATACCAGACTGGAAAGAGTGGCTGACACACCAGAGCTGTGCTGCCATTTANCCCCTGCTGGGTGGAGCAGGGGGGTGGCACCAGAGCATCTCCAGAGGGCCCTTCCAACCCTCACCATTCGGTGATATGTTGTGTTTACATCTTTAGCTGTTACCTTTCTTTTAAGGCACTAAGGATCTTCACAGTGCTGTTCACTCTCTATTGCTGGCACAAGAACAAGTAAACATATCTCAAATTCCATAAGACCTCAAGGCCATCCTGCATAATCTGTAGCATGAAGTCACCCTTCCTATAATGATCTGAAGCAGGAACGCTCTCTTGCTCATGTTACAGCACAAATAGCACAGTGAAGACTCCTATTTAAATATTGGAGGAAGGCCCAAATGTCCTGCCTTTTTTTGACCTGTGACAATGCTGATTAAGTGGCCAAGAATGTGGCCCACACGGCTGTCACCTGATCCTTTGGATCAGCAGCAGATAACATCACTCGTACAGCTCAAAGCTATTTTTTGCACTGTAAAGTAGCTGGACAAGAATGATTTTCATTCGCCCACTCCGTCTTGGTCTGAAGCTCTGGCAGAAAACCTTCATGAATCTTTCAATGACACAATTGTTTAAACAGGATGAAAAAAAAAAAGTCATTTTCTGCACAGGGTGGGCACATTTTCTTAGGTTGTTTTTGAGGGGTAGGGTGAGGACATAGTAGTGTCCTCAAAAGATCACCTCCACCCCATACCCATCTTTACCTGACTCAGAAACAATGGAATGCTCCTTGGAATCTCCGGTCAATCTAAACCAGCTGCAGAAATTGCCACACACAGAACGTTCCATCTTCAGCAAGAGGCTCATCATCTTTCCTGCTTATTGCTGCCGGGGCTTCCTGGCCCTGGGATTGATCCCTGATCATCCATCTGGCACGGAGATGTGCTCACTGCAGCTGGGGCTGCTCCTGATCAGATGTTATTGTGTCATAAGACTGCCTGGGGTTTTTTTTTTGTCTTTTTTTGGGGGTACTAACAACTTCTGGAAGCCACAATAGTGATCCATTTTGTACCAAGGACACCTTGCCTTATTCATTGGATCCCTCTGAAGTTTGGTGGGGATAAAACCCAAAGTCCTCTTTGTTTCCAGCTATCAAAAAATCAACTTTTTTTTTATGATAGCTGAGGAAATTCTATGTGGCCGCTCCTAGCCTTGATATTAAAACATAGATGGGACTTGAAAGAGAAAACACATTGAGATCTTTGGAAAGGAATTATTTAAAAACTAGAGATAAGCCATCTTCAATCAGAAGTGCTTGAAATAGAAGTGACAAAAAGGTCTGAAGTATCCAAGGGGGACCTTTAGGATCTGGATGTCAGGAGGGGAGCAAAGAGCAGCAGATGGCACTGGATGGAGATGGCTCCTGCTTGTTCAAGCCTGAGAAGAAATAACTGTATTCTGGAAGAATATCTTGGTTCATTATCTCACCCTTTGCTATGTAATAAGATGGATAAGACAGAGTATAGTCCAGGCAGGTAGAAGCTTGTAAACTCATGAAAAATTTCTCTCTCTATGCAATGCTGTCTCTTCTGCTGGAATCAAAGGTGGTGATTCCATGATCAACAGTCTCCTACCCACAGGTGTGGTTTGTAGGGACAAAGGTTGGGTTTAATGCATTTTGCTGTCTGCAAGCCAAATCCTGTTTGTCTTCACCTGCATTTTTATTTTATTTTACTTCATTTTACTTTCATTTTAAATCTACCATTGTGGTTTTAACTCTGCTCTTAGAGCTATTTTATGGCTGTATAACATATGTGAGTATCAGGTCTTTGTCAGGGAACAGAAAGGATCAGCTGCTTCCCAAGGGTAGGGGAGCCGGGAGATGAGTGCAGGAACATCTTCCAGCAGGAGAGGGGCTGGGGGTCTGATCCACCAACCCCAGCAAGGTGAGCATGGCAGGACCTGAGAGCATGGCCAGATTCAACAGAGGCCAGATTCAACATCAGGCAAGTTCATGGTGATGAGGCACGTCTGGGAAGGAGGCATGAAGCCAATTTTAGAATCATAGAACCATTTTGTTTGGAAGAAACCTTTCAGATCATCGAGTCCAACCATTAACCCAGCACTGCCAGGGCACCACTAACCCATGTCCCTCAGCATCACAGCTCCACAGCTTTGAAACCCCTCCAGGGACTCCACCACTGCCCTGGGCAGCCTGGGACAGCCCTGGACCACACTTTCAGAGAATAAATATTTCCTATCTACAGATCAGGATTAGGATCATGTTCAGTGATCACCAAGCAGGTCCACAATGATCAGACAATTCCAAGATCAACCCCAGAAGACAATGCATGGGTTGGGGACTGGGGCAACAGGGTCTGTGGCCAGACACAAGGAGACCAGTGTTCCTCCTGTGTAGCTCTAGCAGAGAGTGAAGGCCCCAGGAGGAGCTGAAAAGGGGCATCTGGGACAACTGGGCATAGGGTGTGGGTGGAAGCCCCACGTGCAGCTGGTCAGGGCCATTAAGTCTTAGTACTGCACTCAGAGCCATCTCACTTTCCACCTTTGCATCTTGGCTTCAAATATTTTTCCTAGCTTTCTATACCTTGTAAAGAAAAGTTTATCTTGGCTGTTCTTCTTTTACTACTTGTTCTTAGCTTCTCCCCAAATGCATATGTCCTTAGCCGGGTCTCTGTCAACACTATCAGGAGGTACACAGAAGAGACACGAGCAAAAGAGTTCAAATGCCTGATGCTGTTAAACAAACACCTCCCTGCACCAGCTGAGAGTGTGTAACCTTCAGATTTGTCTGTGGCTGAACAGGATTGGTCAGGAGCAGAAAGAAACACAAACACGGGATTGATCAAATGCAAATACTTGCAAATATTCATATATTCAGTCTTCAAAGTCTGTACAAATACAGACTGTAATATCATCTTTGTCACTCGTTGCTTTGATCTTGTCATTCATCTGGGTTAACATCCTTTTCTATTACAAATTTAGGCTTAATTTCATTGTCTTCAAAGTTCTGCACTGTTCTACCTCTCCCTACTCATTTGAACTTCACGTTGCTATTCTTTCTACTCGGTGCTTCTGTAATCAGCCGTGTCAAGGAATGAGACCAGAAGAATCAAAATTGAGGAGATAAGCACTCTGAAGTAAGCTAACTTTTCAGTCTTCCAAGGCAGAGCAATTGTTCCAAAATAAATTAACATTTATTACATAGTGGAAGGAACACACACTGAGTTACACCAGCAGAGCTATAGCATTAGAATTTTTTCCTGCTAAAAAATATTCTGGACCATCCTTCCCCATAAATAAACCCTCTTCCTGAGGGGGTTTCTCTGCAGGCTCCCATCAGACGGACCATTCTCTGGAAAACACTTGACAAAAGTTTTTCAGATGTCTTCATAGAAGGCAGAGGACTGAAGCAGGCAACTGGAATAATGGTGTCTGATGCCATCAGTGCTAACCTTGACTGATCACATCTCTGAGAGCCCTTCAGATGGTGTCTCCAGTTAGGAGAACATGTTTCTGACATCCTGGCTTCGTTCCACCACAAGTGCCCAGAAGCAAAAGCCAAATGCAGAGCCATATTTGATATAAGGGTTGGTTTCTTTCTGCCTGTTGACTTCTCTTGAGTTTGTTCACTCCCATATATTTTTTGTTCTTTTTCTTCAATAGCTCAGAACTAGCACCAGGTGATAGTAGCTGTGCCTTGGCACAAGATGAAGTCTTTCCAGAGATTCATTTACAGATGATTAGGAGCTTGTGAAACAGAAGTAGAGAAATGTAAAGATCCCTTCCAACCCAATGCATTTTAGATTCTGTGATTCTATGCCTCTTTGTTTCTCTTCATGGGTCTTTGTTTCTCTTCATGGGTCTTAAAACCAGTCATTGCTGGGTGGAATTAGAGTTCCTCTGCCTCTTCAGTGCTACCTCTTCGTTAGCAACAGCACTTCCACACAACTCCCTGTGATTACTTCGATGTGACCATCGTATGAGATGCATCAGATGCTATTAAACTCGATCCTGTTGGAACTTGAACTGAGGATTCTTCTTCCTGCAGTTGTAGTTGAATGGAAGGAAGTGTGCTTTAGATTCTCTCAGCATAAAAAATGGTATTTTATTTCCTGTGAAGTCTGTTTAACAATTTGTAGTGTTGCAAAACAGTGAGACACCAGCTCATCTGCACAGGCAGATACAGGAGTCAGTGATGCAGAATCCATCACAGAGGCAGCATCTCAGAGAAGATCTAAGTGCAGCCTCTCACATCCCCACCTGTGCTGACTGAAGGGTTTTACCTTAACCCCTAAAACATCATCGATAAATAAATTATACAATATGATGACAGCACTAAATGACACCATTTGTGTTGGTCATTTGTAGATTTTGTGTGTCTTGGTCATGTGTAGAATTTCTTTTGTCTTGGTCATTTGTAGAATTTCATATTGGGTCATTTGTAGAATTTCATGTTGGGTCATTTGTAGAATTTCTTTTGGGGCTGGTCATGTGTAGAATTTCTTTTCTGTTGGTCATTTGCAGAATTTCTTCTTTGTGTATTTGGAAAGATTTAAATATTCAGTTGAAAAGCAGAAATAGTGAGTCAGGGGATGTACTACAGAGTTGATGGGTTCACATGTAAAAGCTGCTTCTCTTATTTCGTATTTTTTGTATTCCCACTTTTCTTTTTCTTAATATTCCTGCTTTTTTTGAAAGGGGAGGAATACATTTCGATACGATTGAATTCTTGTTGGTGTTCACTTGTGCAGAATGATAAAGAGGCGTGAAAGTTAAATGTGCTTCATACCATCATTTTTTCCTCTTGATTGCTTTCGTACCAACAGCAGATGTCCGGTGAAGGGACACAAATATTTCCCTTTAGCAAGTCATTCCTCTGAAAATAATGGGAGCTTATTTAAATAGCGTGGCCCTGAGGAGACAAAGAGGGGAGCAAGCACAGGGGAGAATAAGAGCAGAAATGTACTCAGTCAATGGCTTTATTTGCATGCAGTGACATTTTTTAGCAGGTTCCACATAATAAAATTAGAAGGAATTCAACTACCCATTGATTAGTCAAAGGCATCAGGGATGATAACTTGAAATTTGTTGTGGCCACGAGTGCTATTGATTCACCTACTCCCCACACTATTGTGCTAAAAAAAATCAATTATTTAATAATTGATTTTATACTAACTGTTAAATTATTTTATTAAGTCTAAATTAAGAATTATGACGGGTACAAATGGATGTGCTAAACCAGAATGCTGAAATGGATTCCTCTCACCAGTTTAAATAACCAATCTGATGAGACAAGAATGATCACCAAAATAAAAGCAGGATAAATAAAAGTCAGGAAGGCTTTGCAGATGTGCTGAATCACTACATATTCCTTTGCTTTTCAAAACCAGTCCTGCTGTTACTTATTACACAGAACTTCGATTGAAGTTAATGGGAATTCTGTGTGCAGGAAAGCTGCAGTGCCAGAGATTGCTTGGGGTTTTTTTTACCCTCCCATCAATATTAATGGGAATTACAGGTGTGTTTTGGGGACAAAACCACTACCCATACTAAAAAAAACAACCAACCAACAACAAAAACCAGCCAAAACAAAACAAAGAAGGAAAATACAAGGAAATAACACTAAGGCTTTGCACTGGCCTCCCCCTCAGTAGAAAGAGGATTGAGGAGAAGGCATAGACAAGAGGACAGCAGTGGAGACTGCTTTGGACCACTGGTCCAGAGACAAAGCTGTCTGGAAGCATCCCAGGCTCAAATACAAAAGATCACAGGGTAAGTGTCAGGTGGTCCCAGACACTGCATTGTTCTATTGCTACTTTAAGCAGCAAATGTACTCAAGTGATTTCCAGTAAATAGCCAAGGTCCAAGTGAAGGAGTGTGGATGGTGTGATGTGTGTGTAGCTATTGTGATGGTTCAGGTCAGGACTGTTGGTCTCCTCTGTCAGCATCTCCTGTATCTTCTTAGCTCTGCTTTATCTTCAGCCTTAGATTTGTGCTGCTGAACCTCTGAAGTCACCCTGCTGTGGTCTGCTCTGGGATTAGGAGTCACAGAAAGAAAGTCCTTGGCTGTTGTTTTTCCTCCTTCAGCAACATCCATGAGTTTTTGGAGGAGAGGTTCCCCAAAAGAACCCTTATGCTCTTACTCATTTATATCTGATGAAAAGCAAGGTATGGCTAAAGGTGCAGCCCCTAACTGCTCTGCCTGGTAGGACTGGGGCTGTGTGATGATGCAAGGACAGGTCATGTAAAGCCTGACCTAAGGAGGGTGTCTGGAGAGACTCAGATCAACGCAGAGTGGGAAATATTCCTACAGCGGACTCGTGGTACCCCGGATTATGCTGGGATGATCTGGAAGCTTTTTGCATTATTCTCTCCCCAGTTTGGGGGATAATAGTCTGAAAATGGTTGTGAAATTACTGAGCCTGAGTGGTCTGTGCAGTGCATTTGGCCTTAAGGCTGGCTCTGAAGATGCTCTTACAAGATAGCACGGTGGTAGCTGTTAGAGATACGAAAAGGAAAGTGCTGGGTTGATTGTTGTCTTTTCCCAGGTCCAGTTTTGCTTGTCTGCTTCTGCTGACAAGTCACTGAGCACGGTGGTAAAATCATAAACTCGACTTCAAATGAATTCTGACAGGAATTGGAAGGATTGAAACTGCAAAGATGAATGGTTTCTTACATTCATTTCACTTCCATGGGCTTGCCCATACTTTTGTGGATGTTGAAAACAGCGCTTGCACAAGAGGATAACATGAACTGTGTTCATTTTGTGATGCTCATTAACGCCTGGCACGTGATTAAATTAGAAAGCTGCCTCTCTGCACATCACTAAAGAGAAAGAAAGAGCCAGGAATTGCATATAATTCCTCCTGTCTTAACTTCACAGTGGTGTTGCCCACTTCAGGTTACATCCTCCAAAACCAATGCTTAAATCTTCCTCGCCTCAAGTTACATGTTGACCTTTTTAAATATACCTTCTTGACATAAACACACTGCAGCTTCTTCCATCTGCTGTGGATTGTGTGGCCACAAGATTTTCCAGCAGAAAAACCAGCTGCATGAGCTGTGTGTGTCTCGGATAAATGTGAGTGAAAACGTCCCTCGCATTCCGGTTTTACCGAGGAGCAAAGATTTCTGGGCTGCTCCTGATGCCCTTGAGAACAATTTTTTTTCCCATTTTTCTTAATTCTTCTCTGTGATTCAGCTTCTGTGAGAGGACTAGGAAATAATACAAAAGGCAGGGGAAGGAAAGGAAGGGAAAGAGAGCAAAAAACCAAAGTAAAAGGTGCAGTTAAGAAACAAACCAGCATGTAACAGAAGCAGTAATGAAGTGGGAAAGCATGAAGGGGGAGAGAAATCAGAAACCCAGCATAAAGAGACCCAGAAAATGATGAAATAATTACGACTGACACAGAAAAGTGGAACTTACCAGTAGCTAACATGAAAAGGATATTTGGAATAAGAAGGGTCCGTTTCTATTTCACGGTCCTTTCTGTCCAACCCATTTGAAAGAAAATAATGACTGGACTATGAATTCTGACTAATAACTTTAGCTGACACGGGACTCCTGGTTCTCCCTCAAGGATGAATTATGGGCAGATTTCAGTTGGAGAATGATGGATTAGCATGAGTGGTGATGTTTTCATCATCGCTGAACAGAGAGAGGTCAGAGTGGGATTCAGATGCACAGAAGAGAGTGGGACAGTGTTGCATAAGGAGAACTCAGGGAGGAAACTTGATAAGTCACAGTTGCTGACAAAAGACAAAAAAAAGACCAAAAAAAGGCAGATTTAGAGAAAAGGAGGTCAATTTAGATTAAAGTGTGCCAAAGCACCTGTAGATGTCGAGAACCTTGCAAGTTAAACTCAGAGGTATTTCTTTCCTGAGCTTCAATTCCAGGATTTTGTGGCACATGGAGCCTGGAGGGTATAAACTCGATCTGCAAACCACTCTGGCCCAGCACAAGACTGTAGGGCTTGGTATGTGCAGATCCTGCAGTAAGGATGGCCCGGGGACTGTCACTTTTTTCTTCCTAGAGTGTTCGTTTCAAACTCTAAACTCGAGAAACGATGAGAGGCCTCAAAGCACTTTGCCTGCAAGCAGGTGAAAGGGAGCAAATTGCTCCATTTGCACCAGTTAAATGGGTAATGAGGTTAATTTGTAACTGGGTAACTTAGCCCAGATTCCCCCTGTACCTCGCTGCTGTGCTTGTGCTTCTGCACAGCCATGGGAAACAAGGGTATTTCTGTGGGCATAATTAAACCAGCTACACGGGCACATGAACTGCACAGACATCCTTGCCAAGCTGATTGTCTCTGAAGATTATATTCCTGCTGGTAGAATGCAGATCTGATTTCATTTAGACAAACCTTTCCTTGCTTTTTAATAACAAAGGAGAGACAATGTTATGTATTGTGTATGAGCTACGATGTCACACACGCTGCGAGAAAATCCTTGTCAAAGCAAATGAGCATTTGGATGATGCAATGATAAGAATAATGGAATTAAATTCATTTTCATACCACTGATTTTATCACCCCATTTTCCATGCTCTTCCTCCCAGCCATATGCTTTGTTTCCATCCAAATCTGCTCATTAAGGAACGGTGACTTACCATTTGTTACAGGCAGTGCTGGAGAACAGGTCCTGGGATTGCTGGAATAAGGTTTAACTCAACTGAAGAAGCAGGAACATAGTAAGGAAGAGGAGAGGGAGAAGCTGATGTAAAATGGAAAAGCCCATGAACACAACTGGGTAGAGAAGTGGGGGCTGAGGAGTCAGATGATCAAAAGGATTTGGGGAAAAAAAAAAACCCGAAACCAAAAACTAAAGTAAGGGAAAATGAAAAAGACACAAACAAGGATGAACCTAAACCTCCCCTGGAACTACTTGAGGCTGGTTCCTCTTGTCCTGTTGCTTGTTCCTTGGGAGCAGAGCCTGACCCCCCTGGCTCCAGCCTCCTGTCAGGAGCTGTCAGAGCCAGAAGGGCTCCCCTGAGCCTCCTTCTCTCCAGGCTCCACAAGCGCAGGGCCCTCAGCTGCTCCTCACCCCCCTTGTGCTCCAGCCCCTTCCCCTTCTCTGGACACACTCAACAACCTTGTGGTGAGGTGGTCAAAGGAGCAGGGGAAGAGTCAGGATTAAACCTTTTGCTGTTTGGCACTTTTAAGACTGGGGTCTTGGTTTTATATTTAATCTATCAACCTACGAAGGGTTTTCTGATGGTTGTGTTTATAAAAAATGTACATTTCAAATTTGTACAATCCTAAAGATCACAGATGAAACCTTCAGCTCCATGCTTAGATGAAGAGATCTGTCTTTACCCTCTCAGTGTGGTGTGCTGGCACTTGAAAGGAGCTTCATACATTCCTGTAGGAACAGCTGGTCAGGGAGAAAACCACCACCCTAAGAGAGGACTGACCTCTCCAGCTGAGGCTTTTCCTCACAACAAACCTCCATGAGATGCCCCTCCTTTTTGTCACAAATATTCACAGGTCGGAGACTAAAAATAGTTTGTTTTCTCCTGTTCTGCTCTCTCAGGAGACAAAACACCATTGTCAGAAATGTTAAAAGGATTGCTCTAGAGTCATGATGACTCACAGCACTGAACTGCTCTTCGTGATAGGGATAATAAGATTTTACATTTTGAGGCCTGTTTTCCAGTTCCATCAACATCAATGGCCTTTGGATCTATTTTTCTTGTAATATCTCTGGTATTGTTGCAGCACATTATTTCCTTGGGTAGCATGGGGAGGGGGAACCTTGCTGTCTTGGGGCTACCATGTGAATAAGCTGCAATACCTGTCATCTCTCTGTGTGTGATATAGAAGAGGGCTAAGCCTGCTGAACAGGGAGCTCGTGGCATGCCCTGGCTTCTTGGTCCCTCAGCAGCAAACCAGGGTGTGTTGTCACACCCATCCTGCCTACGTCAGCTTTGCTGATTTTGAAAGGCACAGTGCACAGAAGCTAATGGATGATGAAGACTCACACGACAGTAGAGGGTAAGGCACGTGCCCACGAGACCAGCAGGACCAGGAAGACCAATTTCCATCTTTTTCTCCAGGAGGCCACTTCCTATGAGGCTGTATCAACTTTCTTTAAGACTACAGCTTTAAGACTATATGATCTTTGCCTTTTCCCTGGCTTTCTTTCCCCCTTGCCCTCTTACCTCATTTTTCTCTCTCCTTTCTTTCCTACTTGGAGCTGTGATTCTGTCTCCTCTAAGAAAAGGTTTCTAATAACATCCCACTATTTCCTAAATGAGCTCAACTCCCTTTGGCTTAGAACCCAAGAGCCAGCAGGGCACTGCTGACCTTTTTAATGCCATTTTTAATTTTGGGTTCATCATATCTGAACCTCTTCTGAACACACTGGCCAGGTGGGAGTTTAGAAGGTCACCTAAGGCCTGATGCTGATGGGATATTCACATTCTGTTAGTGTGCAGTGGGGACGTTGCTACCCATTACGTAGCAAGTTGGTCATGGTTTGGAACAAAGAGAAAGCCACAGCAAAATGATGGAAGCCACCTATTGTCCTAAGCATCAAGGGATCTATAATACTGGGGTTTAATATCTTTTGAGGAGATAGAGTCATTTAGCTGTGTCTATATACTGAGGATTCTCTTCCTCAGGTGTACATGTACCATCTGACTCCCTCTGAACCACGTTATGATGTTGACTTGAGAAAAATAAGTAATAGCCCTGCAAGTTGGGGAAAATCCAGTCTAACTGCCAAAGAACCAGGTCGAGTTCATTCTGCTGTTGGGAAAAAAATTAGCAGCTGGATTTGTTCTTCTTTTCCTACTGTTGAGAAGAAAACTGCTAAAGGACTGATCACAGGATAGGTAATATGCCAGTTAGGTGCCTCCCTTTAAGGTAGCCTGCATCTAAAGTGCTTTTGTGGACATTATGACTGTTAAGCCAATCAGTTCCCATTCCACTTTCTTTAACATAACATGAGGAAAAGACAAAGAGGACACAGAGTGTTTATTTGCTCTCAGAGCCATCTCTGATCTGTGGATTTAGACACCACCTCTCCAGGGACTTCAAAGAAAGCCTTATGCAGTCATCTAGAGAAATGGCTACATTGGGCCACAAAAAGGGAGTCCCCACATCTGGAATTCTTTTCTTTATCATTATTTCATCTTTAGGTCTTTTCTGGAGTAAGGATTGGAAACCAAATTCATCATTAGCCTTTTGGTTTGGGGATTTTGAGGGGATTTTTGGAGTCGTTTGGGGTTTTTTCCTAATTAATATTTCAGTATCCCAGGTAAAAAAATAAAGCACAAACACAAAACATTCTAGTAGAGGGATTTAGGGAGTTTGTTTCCACTCTAGAAAATGTTGGAAGTAGACATTTCAACAATTTATTAATTTAAAAAAAAACAAATCCCAATGTCTACTCCATAAACAGCCTGTTTTAAGTAAAAACTGGTTTAGTGTTTGATTCTTCCCATCAGCTTCTGTACTTGTAAAAGCATGGGTTTATTTTTAAGATCATAAACATGCATTATTCTTCTTCAGGAAGCAGAGTAGAAAATCATTCTTGCTACTTCATCCATTAACCCAAGGTTCAAAATGGCTCACACATTTCAAATCCATCTTTTGGGGGGGTTACAGTTGTTTTCTAGGGAGTGGAAAACAAACCTTAATAGACCTACAGAATGGGACTAAAAGGTTCAGACCTGTTGCTGACTCATGTTTTACAGTGAGAAAAAAAATGGCTGTTAGAGGTAAAGAAAGAAAGCAAATGTAGAGTGTGTTGTCCCCAAAGCTCTGCAGCTGGCCCTTCCTCTAGTTCCAAAGACACCTCCAGAAGTGAGTGTGCTCCGTCATCTCTTGGCCACCCTCTCATGGTAAGCAAACATGAGGGAGGAAACCACATGAGCCTTCTGAGAGCTTGCCCAGCAGTTGATCTCACTGAAGTGTTTCAAAGAGAATTAAGCAATATCTGCATTCCCAGATACATTCCCAGATACACTAAAATAATTCACGAGCTGTTTGGGTTTTATTCAGATGCTTTTAAAATGGTGCTGTGTCTTGAATGGGGTAGAACATTGGAGAAGTATTTACTAATCAAAGCTGGTTTTAGCATAGAAGATGGAGTTGCCTCTTTCTTTGCCTCTTCATAGCTTAGGGTTACTGCAGCTGCTTCAGGCAGCCTCTAGTTTAGCTGCCTTCTGCCCCAGCCATCATGGAAGGAGAGCAAGCAAGGCTGCTCCTGGTCAAGAAGGCAGGTGCCAAGGTTAGGCTGAACCTCTGCCTATTAAGTAGTAACAGAGACACAGTTCCCTTCAAATTAAGACTGATTCTGCTCTCACTGTGTCCCAGTTTTCTCAAAAATGATGGGATTGCTGCAGAGGAGGAGAAAAGAATGTAGAGCTGTGTCTGTTCAGAAGTTACTCAAAATGGGAGATGTTTTGTGTTCCCAACTTCGGCAAAATCTCTGCAATATCAATAAAAAAAGGCAACCTTTCATATACTTTTTCAATAGAATGCTATTTCTAGATAGATAAAGGGAAATGCTTCTGGCAAGCTATGAATGTGAGCTCTCTGCTCAATAGGTGGACTGTTTTGGCAGCTGGATGTGAATTAACTGGACTGTTTCATGTGTCTTTGCTGACTCAGGTCTAAGGTTGACAAATTCCAGTAACAGGTAGCCAAATAATTCATCTGATTTCATAGAATCCTAGAATGCTTTGGGTGGGAAGGGATCTTTCAAGGTCATCCCGTCCAACCCCCTGCACCCAGAGCAGGGTGCTCAGAGCCCTGGCCAACCTCCCCTGCAGGCTGAACCCCCCCAGCTCTCCCAGCCTGGCTCCCAGCAGAGGGGTTCCAGCCCTCCCAGCACTGCTGGGACTCCTCTGGGCCATTCTTTTCATAATTAGGAAAAATTCCACCTCTCTCTGTGGTGACAGCCTGCTTTAAAAATGGAAATGATGAGGTTAGATAGAAGTTCTTCAGCCATAACTGTGAAGTGACAATAAACAAAATAATTGCACCCAGCAATTGCTTTGCCAAATTGATGTGACTGTACACATTTAAAAATGTACACAACTTTGATATAGTAAATCATTTAGCAACTTGTTTCATTTACTGCAGCCAGCTTCCTACTCAAGTCTCAACTTGTTCCCAGATAAGCTTTCAAGAATAATAAATCCCCCCGTAAGGGGATATGCTTTAAAGCAAATAACCACTGCCAAATAATTTATCACACGTAGCCACTGGTCTCCATCCTTAATTACTAACATTTCCTTCTACTGCTCGTTTAACAGAAGTTAAGCCTGATGCCTATTCTCTGTGTATTCTTTTTTTCAAGAGCTGCTTTTCATCATGTATTCAGAGTTTGAACCAGACTGTCCCTTTTATATTTTTTTTTTTTGTGAAGAAAAGCATTTCTGTGGGACTTTGCCTATGGGACCCTGTGGCAGAGAGAATCCTATTTAATTCTTGGCATGAGATGTATAAAAGAAGTCCTTGTTTGATTCAGGTTCAATAAACAATAGTTGGTACTTATTTGCATAGGGTAAGCTCGGTGCTTAACTTCTGGAGAGTTGAGGTTTTGCCTCCAGTTCAATATTTATCGTGCTGTCTTATTTATTTCTTTAATTTATTTAACGCAGCAAGATTTGGATGCTGTTTTTCTGGGAACTGGAACAGAATGAATAGTCTGACTCCTTGTGGTTTCATTGAACTTTTCTCAAGGTCATAACAATTTATGAGAGCATGACTGCCTCTAAAAGCCAAAATTACCAAGAATTTAATCCACTTTTTAAATGGTTTGGCTCTAAAAAAAAGAGGGAGAGAAACCCCCATGTATTTTCACTCAGAATCTGGTTTATTCCATTAATGCTGAAGAGCCAAAAGATGATACTCTGCTCTCATCAAATTGATACAGTTCCTCTGGCACAGCAGACTTGTGGAACCAAATGGCTTCCAGCTTTTGGGGTGTATTAGGAAGGAAGTTTTAAATAGAACTGATAATTTTAAACAGTGTAATAAATCACTTTTGATTACACAGAATTTTGAGATCTGCCTCTTACAGTTTACTCTCTTCAAGTCAAATCCTCCTCTGGAGATGTGGAGTAGAAAAAGAGCAGGCATGATCCTGACTGGTTTTAGTGCACTGATGGGTTCAGTGAGCTTGCTGAGAGCTGGACTCTATGGACATCTGGCAGTACACATGGTTTCAGTTGGACATGCTTCCTAGGACAGACTGAGACAGGATCTCCAACTCACCATGAGGAGAAACTTCTTCACTGTGATGGTGACGGAGCCTCCTCTGCTTCTGCTTGGGCTACTTGGGTCTAGCTTTGACATAACTAAGACAGCATCACTCTTCAGGGAGACAAGGTTGGATATGAGGAAAAATTTCNCATCAAGATAGGATCTGTGGCATCTCCAGCTCACCGTGAGGAGGAACTTGAATGGGTTGCCAGACTGGTTGTGGAGTCTCCGGCTCTGGAGGCCTCTTGAGGCTGCTCCTCTTCTGCTAGGGCAGCTCCCTCGTGCAGTGATGTAAACGCACGATCCAAGGTGCAGAATTGTGCCCTGGTTGGGGTTGAAAAGGGCAACTGAGTCCTTGTGAGCCCTTCCATGAAGCCCTGACCCCCCCAGCAGCCTGGGGGGTGATGGTGCCTGTGCAGGTGGTTAGCACCTATT
>VWZY01004801.1:49618-99912 GCA_013399075.1 Chloroceryle aenea
CTATATAAAGCATATATATGAGATACATCCTCATTACATATTAAAAGATTAAACTTGAGAGAAGCCAAATTTCTACCAACCCAAAGAATAAGTGATGACTAGCTCAAAAATCAAAACTGTAAATACTTCATTTTTAAATGCTGCTACCTTCATTACTTCCCTACTCAAAATCAAAGCAAAAGAAATCAATGACTACCTTTGCAAGATTATAGATGGATCAGTACACTTTTAGTCTATTACATTTAATAATCACATAATGCCTTTTAAAGCATGCTAGAAATTCCTGATTTCAGTATGTCAGCAGTAGTGAAATACCACAACTCCTAACTCAAAACCTTGTCTACATTTGTTTCTTCTGAATTTACAGAAATTGTCCCCCTTTCAGGCTTTTGTCTCTAAAATTTATCAAGTTTCATTCTTCTTTGTTGGATATATGCTCTCATTTTCATATCATTTTTAGAATCTTAATGGAGAATCATAGAATCATTCTGGTTGGAAAGGACCTCTAGGATCATCAAGCCCAACCTTCATCCCAGCATCTCCCTATCCACTAACAGCACTGAGTGGGCTGAAGAGGCATTCACACCATCTACTTCACCCAGGACAGAGCATGCTGAGTAGAGCACTCAAGCCTCTCTAGATTAGAGATGTCACCAGACAGTGATTCAGGTCACCCGTACCTAAAAATAGACAACGTGAATCTTTTGCTGGAGGTCTTAAAAATATTCAGCCTGAAGTTATAAATTAGTTTTCTTCCAAAGGGCCTTTTCCATCGCCAGCATTCAGGTCACAGTTCCGAAAGGAATTGCCTCTCCACCCTCAGGCACTGAGAAGTGACAGAACTTGTGTGGATGGCTACAGCCCATCCTGCAAACACTTGCTGTGCTACCACACGTGAAGCTTTTGTCTCAATCGTGGTAGCAAATCAGATGTCACTTGAACGATGCATTACCTCAGATGACTCCCTTCTTTTAAATGCATAATTTTACACATTCAGATGCTTGGGGTTTTTCTCTTTCTGTTGTGTTTCTCGATTGGCTGTGCTTGCAAGATGATCCTAAAGATGTAATTTCATATACTCTACACATTAACTATGAGATCAGATAGCAACCTAAACCTATTAGCAAAAAGCTAATGAACCTCCACGGGAAGACATCAGTTTGTAACTATGATGTAAGGTAGCAATAAAAGGCCCTGATCTCAGCAGAGAGCCCCCTTGGACCTAGCTCTCCTGAAAATGCTAAGGCCTTTGTAATCACAGCCATTTGCTTTCCACCTTCCTGATGCTCCTTAGCTACTTTATTTTAGTTGCCTTTATTACCTGTCCTATATTTGAAAAGATCATGACACGATAATCCGCCGTGGCTGAAGTTGACTCCAGGTTTGTGAAAATCCAAATGTGCTAAAGCTGCTGGCTCTGTCTACACCGAGTGATTTCATTAAGTACCCTGATTTGTCTGAGACGATTTACCTTCCACAAACCCACGGTGACTCATGCTTATTAAATTGTTCTCTTCCAAACGCAAGGAATATTTAAAATAGCCCAAAATAGCATCTCAAAAGTTCGCCTGCTATTGGCTCAGGCTTTGACACACTTAAACAGGCTGCAAAGTGGCTTCCTTCACTCATTTCCAGTTGGGATTGCTTTTTTAGAGTAAGCCTGCATAAAGGTGATGGGATCTTTCTCGTGGATATTTTTCTTGGGATTTAACGTGGTGTTAATCACCCTAACTTCTGAAAATGATCCCTTCCTGATCTAGGTTACTTTTTCTTTCCAGCTGGCGAGACGTTTGCAAGTGCTTATTCATGATATTTTAAAGGTCTAGCTAGCTAAAATGTGTTCTTTTTGTCTCACAAAGACAAGGCATTAGAGATACTTTTGTACTTAGCTGTGGAGGGGAGAGAGAAGCTTTAAAGCACTGGGAAGATGATCTGTAAGGAACTATTTGAAACACTTTGGAGAGTATTTACTGTATAATGAGTCTAAAATGTGACTGTTTTAAAAACTACATTTATTTTACCTTTTTTAAAGCTGCTATTTCTACCTTTTCCTTTCTTTTTTTTTTTTTAATCTCTTTTACTCACCACACACTTTTTATCTGCAGTTAGCAATGCTTGTGAAATCAGTGCAAGACTTTTATCACAGTTATTTAGGCCTTTTTATCCAGTGTTTGCTTCTTCCTCTGCTGCACTCGGGAAGTTAAGGGCTTTTTTATTTAGTGCAGCCAGTTTTATGTAAGCTGTACAAGAACGAGGAGGCAGAGCTGGAGCAGAAAGTGAGCCAGCATATGCTAGTCTCCAAGACAATGAAAATTAATGGCTTATAAAAAGAAGTAGTGTCAGAAGAATGAATCAGAGGATGAAGAGAATAAAACCAAAGAGCAGGAAGGTGAGCTGACCTCAGTACAAATGAAATCCCAATGATATGAATTAATTTCTGTTTGTCCCAACACGCTGCGCTGGTCTAACTTGCCAAAAATCTGGAATCGTCTCCAAGACCCTGGGAAGCATCTCTAATTTGTGCACTGAAACATAAAAGAGCGAGTTGCTGGCACATGGGGAGACCGGAGGCTTCCACTTGCAGCAAGTTTCTCATATTTATGAATATATCTTCTAAAAAACAAAACTCACTCCATTAATTTCCTTGTCAGCATCCCTCAGTAGTCCATCGCCTTTGTCTAGGAAACCAACAGCAACTCCTGCTTCCTCCTCCCCCAGCATGCTCAGGCCACTTTTTCCTGTGCAACTCATTACTATAGAAACAATCTTTCCTAAGGTATTTCAGTTTCAGAGGATGATGCTGTATTAAAGGCATTCTGCTTGTAGAACATTTTGTTTCTACTGAGAAATAGAGGCCTGGGAAGATTGGTGGCATGCAATTGCTTTTGTGAAGTGATCAAATGCCACCTTAAACCTTTACCTCAGAGTGCTCACCAAGCCTAGGTGTTAGGAAACCTCCTTTCCATAGAATTAGGATTCCGGTTTCCACTGTGGTTTTATCCATGGTTAAGTTTCTTCCTCTTAGGCAAGTTCAGTCCTCTAGGAAATTCTCTTCTCTCCTTGGTATTCATCCCCATAATGAGATTGTAGACAGCAAGAAGATCCACACAGTCTTCATTTGGCTAAGCAGTTCATGCCACCCCTTCTGTACTTACTCCATGAGAAGTGATCTCCTTTCACACTGCATTTGCAAATTTTTCTGGGTTCTTTCTTCCTCTTAATCCTCTTCTCCCTTTTATTTCACACTGATACCTCTGTATTCTTCCCTGTCTCCCCACTTCAACTCATCTCTACATCCCCCACCTCTTCACTCGGCTGTCTCACCACCACTTTCGAAAGCTATCTGCACATTCTCTTTCTTCCTCACCTGCCGTGGCAATGTTAGGCTTCAAGCAGCAGCTGGCAGCCTGTTCCTCTGCTTAATTAAAGGCCACCCTTGAACTTCACAGAAAATATCTCTATTTAGAACCTCGGGATGCTAGCTGCCTTGGAACAGGGAGAGGAATTTTTGATACGATTCAGTGCGTTAACACTGCTGGTGCTAGGACATCCAAAGTGTCTGCCAGAATCCAGACAAAACAACTCTTTGGAAAAACAGAAGGATTTTTATTTTGGGTTTTTTTCATGAAATATAACAAGTTCAAGGTAACCAAACTCAATGCATATGTTTTGCTCTGTGAATAGAAACCTTAAAGGATCACCAGGGATGGCTGTGATTCTGTTTTCATCAGCTCAACTTAGTTTTGCACCAGCAGCTCACAAACACCTGTGCCAAGTAAGATGTTCTGGGAATGAAGGAGGAAGGAAAGAAGTCTGTGGTTTGGGAGGAGAAGCAAATCTGTTCTCTCTCAAAGGCATCTGAGAAATAAAGGATTCACCATCTTCTGTTTAAAACCACTCTCCAGCTGGATTGGGTTTCAGGGTTACACATTCCAAACGTGTGTCATCTATTTGGACAGCAATGCTTTAATGTCATGAGTCCTTCTGAATCATCTCTTCCAGTAGTACATCCAGGACTGTCTTGCCTGGCAGGCTGAGAGCAGCCCAGCCTGGGCTGGGGTTGCCCCAGTAGCCGTGGATGCACGCACTGCACTCAGCTGAGGGGTGCAGCCAGGAGAAATTCTCCTGGGAGCATAAATGGCACTTAGCATCACGAATGGCAAATTAAGAGCTGCTTACGGATGAATATCCGTGAGCCGGGGAGGAAATTGTAGTAATCACCCATTGTGTTTGAGTAGCACATTGTGCTGGGGAAAAGCGTAACATGAATATGCTACAGAGCTGTGCTGCAGCAGGGCTGTCAGCTGGAAGGTCTTGTAGAATCATAGAATCACAGAAAGGGACCTCTGGAGATCAGTGAGTCCAACCCCCTGCCAGAGCAGGGGTACCCAGGTCAGCCCACACAGGAACAGAGCCAGGTGGGGCTGGAAAGTCTCCAGAGCAGGAGACTCCACAACCTCTCTGGGCAGCCTGGGCCAGGCTCTGTCACCCTCACAGGGAAGAAGCTTCTCCTCATGTTGAGGTGGAACTTCCAGTGTTTCCCCTTGTGCCCATCACCTCTCATCCTATCCCAGGGCACCACTGACAAGAGCCTGGCCCCTTCTCCTTGACCCCCACCCTGCAGAGATTTGTAACCATTCATCAGCTCCCCTCTCAGGCTGCTCTTCTCCAGGCTGAACAGCCCCAGGGCTCTCAGCCTTGAGATGTTCCAGTCCCTTAATCAGCTTTGTAGCTCTTGCAGTGGGAGGACAAGAGTTTATCCTGTCCTCCACCCCATCCCTGCATTGAGTTTCTCCTTGTAAAGTCATGTTGATAGGAAATAAAAGCTCGCAGTGCAATAAGCATGAAGATAATCAGCTTCCAGTGCCCCCCACTCCCACGGGATTTAAACCAGCAGATTCCCCTGAGCATAACAGAGTTTTATCAGAGTGCTTTGTTAAAATGAGAGCTCTGCTGTTGACATTCCAAAGCAAACACTGCTCAACGGGTATAAATATCATACAATCACAGAATTGTTTTGGTTGGAAGTGACCTTGCAAATCATCAAATCCAGCCACTAACCCAGCGCTGCCAGGGCACCACTGACCCCTGGCCCTCAGCACCACAGCTCCACGGGGGGCTTGGAAACCCCTCCAGGGGTCATGGGGACTCCCCCCTGCCCTGGGCAGCCTGGGACAGCCCTTGGCCACCTTTTCCGGGAAGAAATTCTTCCTCATCTCCAACCTCAACATCCCCTGGCACGACTTTTGGCCAGTTCCTCTTGTCTTATTCCTTGGGAGCAGAGCCTGACACCCCTTGGGCTCCAGCCTCCTGTCAGGAGCTGTCAGAGCCAGAAGGGCTCCCCTGAGCCTCCTTCTCCCCAGGCTCCACAAGCCCAGGGCCCTCAGCTGCTCCTCACCCCCCTTGTGCTCCAGACCCTTCCCCAGCAGCATTTCCCTTTGGACATGCTCCAGCCCCTCTTCTCTCTATATATACACAAGATTCAGATGTTCCTCTGTGTATGTCAATCCTTGCAAAAAAGGGGCTTCCCAGGTTTGGGAAAACTCAGAACAGCCCCATCTCTGCCTGTGGGGATGGATTATGTGCTTGCAGGTGGAAGCTGTGTGCAGCAGTGCTAACTGAAGCACGAGCAGCTGCTGCTATCCTGCACTCCCCTCATAAAACTAGAGATGGTAACCCAGCCAGTCCGCCTCCAGAGATGCAAAGTTCCATTTGCTTTCATCTTTCATGTAGATTTTATAAAATAAGAGGTATTAAAAGCAAAAAGCAGCAATTGGAAGCTCCAGAAATAGTTTATACAAGAAAAAAAAAAGCTCTTTCCTATTAAGTGAGCAAAGCTTGTGCTCGCTTTCAATTGCCAAAGAGTACAGGAGCTGCCTGTGAAAGGTCCAACGTTCTCATCTGGAAAAAAAAACTTTTAGATTTTATTCTTTTATTTGGCTCAAAACAGAGCTTTTTTTTTGCTTTTGTTAAATCTTTAACTGAGGTCTGGGCCACAGGAAAAGTAAAAGGCAACATGCTGGCTAGAGGCCATCATTTTACATTCGAGAAGAAGGATTTGGAGTGAAAACAGATGAAAGCTGTGGGGGCCCTGGTCAGATGGCAGTCGAAAGATCTGCAGGAGCCAGAAGGAACCGAGTCCAAAATATTTGAATCCTGGCTCAGAAGAAATCAATGATCAGCTGAGGTTCGGGAAGATGCAAGGCAAAATAAACCCCCCGACATTCCTTGAGGTATTGCTTCAGAACTTTGTGTAGCAAATATGGGAAAAATACCACTGAGAGGAGAGTTTCCTAATTCTGGCGTCGAGAAATTCTGTGAAGTCAACTGTCGTCGCTCCCGTGGTATTTTTAAAAAGCCCAGAAGCTGCAGAGGCACAGAAAGCAAAGCATGGCCCAGAATGAACAAGAAGACCTGGAAAACCAGAAGAGAGGGTTTTGTAGACACCTCATCCATGCTCAGTAGCAAGTGGGAGTTGGAGAAGTAATCAGGCTGACGTGTACTGGATGAGGTAACCCATCAGGGCAGAGGAAGGATGCAGTTTGAAGAGGACCACGTTAGAGAAGAGGTCATTGTTTTTGTGAAAGCTAAGGAGTCAATTAACATACAGCAGCTCCAAACTTGCTGCCTCTGAAGCTCACGATGCCCTTGTTTAGAGACGTCGTGGAGGTCACAAATTAAGGACCTTTTAGCATCACTGTGTGATCATAAAGAGGTGCAGAAAAGCCTTGTGAGGAACAGGGCAACAATGGAATTGTATCTGGAAAGGAACAAATTCCCAACTAGCAGCTTTTCTGTTCTCAAATGGTGAAGAAAAACAGTTCTGAGCTATTTCATTGAATGGATTAAGTGAAAAAAAGATAAAGCTTATGAGAAACATTTTTCTTCTTTTCTTTGAAAACTAAAAACGAGAGTGATCAGGCAACACACTGAATGTTGCACTCAGGTGGATCCCAGCTGATATTCCTGTCTGGAAAATCCTTTGTTCAGAACAGTACCACAATATTGCTTGCTATGGGAACTCCACTGCAATTGCAGGTATTTCTACTGCTCTTGTTCGAGCTGTGCTGTTCTGGTCATATCCCATTTCCTCTGCCATCCCCATGTGGTCAGTGGAAGCAGGATATCCTCCTCTTCAAGCTCTGGGGCACAGCTTCATGTTCCTCACTCAGCAGTGTTTTCAGGGGCAGTTTATATAACCATGAAAAGAGAAACTGAGCCCCAGCATCACTGCTGCTCTCCTCAAAACCACCGTGCGATGGGTATGACCCAAGAAAATCATAGGATCCTTATGTTGGAAAGGACCTCTAGGATCAGTAAGTCCAGCCTTCAATGATTGCCAACTTCAGGTTTTACTGCAGCACTGCGGGTTCCCTTTAAGTTACTGGGGAAAAAAACAACACCTCAGCCAAGAACAAAGAATCTAGGTGGACTTTCTGTCACCTTCTGTTCAGATGGAACCTCCTGGGGTCCAGTTGGTGCCCTTTGTTGCCCCTTGTCCTGTCTCTGGGCACCACTGACCAGAGTCTGGCCCCATCCTCTTGCCCCCTAAAGGGCCCTTTGTCTCTTGCTCAGCATTGCTCAGCTCCCCTCTCAGGCTGCTCTTCTCCAGCTGCACAGCCCCAGGGCTCTCAGCCTGGCCTGGGCACAGAGATGCTCCAGCCCCTCAGCATCTTCCCAGCCTCCACTTCACTCTCTCCAGTAGTTCCTTGTCTCTCTTGAACTGGGGAGCCCTGTGCCAGGCACAAGACTCCAGAGGTGGCCTCCCTAGGGCAGAGTAGAGGGGCAGGAGAACCTCCCTTGACCTGCTGCCCACACTCTTCTGAATGCACCCAGGAGCCCATTTTCCTTCTTGGCCATGAGGGTCCATTGCTGGCTCACGAGCAGCTTGTCCAACAGGACTGCCAGGTCCTTCTCCTGAGAGCTGCTTTCCAGGAGGTCGCCCCCTCCCCTGCACTTTTACGGGGGGTTATTCCACTTTGGGTACAGGACCCTACACTTGCCTACAAAGATCTTATATAAATTTACCAGGAGGATGAGGACTGGGAAGTGAGAAGGCTGAAGGAAGTTAGATCTGAACATTCATTGTTTCAAAACTTCAGTGCTGACTACTTAAAAAATAAAAATAACCATTGAAACCCTTTTCCATATGTGCTATTGTTCAAGGCTCCGCGTGTCACGCAGGAAGACGTCTTCTGCTGCTGCACCGGGCCCTTGAAAGGAAATGGAGTGGTTCAGCCAGTCACTTCTTCTTATTTTTTTTCAGTTTCCATCATTGTGTCAAGGTTAAAGTTTGTTTTCCTTAAGGATGCCAACTGTAAACAAACACCCACTAAAGCTGGCAGTCTCAAAAACATGGGGCTTTGTCTTTCGACAGAAGTTTAAACATCTGTTAGTCCTGAAGAGTTACACGGTGCACTCCAGTCTAGCAGCACTTAGTGGTGAATTGAAAGGATGTTTCCTTCAGGAGAAAGTTTCATTACAAGAAGAAAAGGCCTGAAGTTGAACCAGGAGAGGTTCGGGCTGAACAGAAAGAAGAATTTCTTTACTGAAAGGGTTGTCAGGCATTGGAACAGCACCATCTTTGGAGGTGTTGAAGAGGGGGGAGATGCTGTGCGTAGGGACAGGGTTTAGTGGTTTTGATAGGGCTGGGAATAAGGTTGGACTTGATGATCCTGAAGATCTCCTCCAGCTGAAACGATTCTATGATTCTAAATGTAAAGTCTCTCCAGAGACATTTTGCTTTTATTCGGTGCCTCCTCATTCTTGCCTTATTCTGTGCCTCTCTTTATCTGGACTTTGTCCCTGAAAAGGAACTAAAATAATCTTGATTTGCAGAAATTTCCCTAGCAGATCAAAATTACCAAATGCATATTTGCAAATATGCCACTGTTGGCTAAAAGTTTGGGAAGTGGAAATATAAATATTGACTACAACTTCTTTAGCAAGTTTTGGAGTCCCTGTTGACCTGTAATGACAAAGGAGCTTAACATATTTGTATCCCTTGTACAATTTAACAGTAGAAAGAAAAAAAAAATCTATTCTTGACTCTGTATCTGGTACTTACAAAATGGTGTTAAATTATTATTATATTTTTCTTTTATTTTCCTTGGAAAATGGAAACAGCTTCACAAACCTAAAACTACTACAGAGAATTTCTCTCTCCCTTCTTCTCTGCCATCATGGGTAAAATCCTCTCAGCAGCCAAAGGAACCCTGAAAGGGTTTCAGGAATATAACCTCCTAAAGATAGTTGATTGTTCAGCTGTATTACATTCTTTTTTCTATCATCAGCTTCCTGCACTGAAGACTGCAAAGGCACAAGTTGTTATTGTGCTTTATTGCACCATCTCATGTTGTTTCGAGTGGCTCAGAAATTCTGTATATCATCATATCCTTTTCCTGAGACTTTACATTCTGGGCTGTAAAAGCCCAGAATACAAATTACTATTTTGTACTTCATGTTCTCCCCCCCCCTCCCCCCTTTTTTTTTTATTATTTCTACGGAATAATTCTTTCCATTACATGAAACACATCAAATAAACAGCATCTTATTAAATAGCAGGTGATCTTTACAGATACAGCCCAACCCATCTGGAGTTGCCCTGGTACGAAGAGGTGCAGCAGCATTTTGTCACACTTAATTTGCAAGAATCCTTTCCTAAGCTCTCTCTGCTTGTTGCAGGAAAAACCTTGGGACTGTAAACAAAAATTTGATATTGGCCTGGGTCCACAGAGGGCACTGAAGGAAAGATCAGGAGCCAGAGACAGTGTTTTAAATAATTTCCACTGTTAACCATTTCAGTGGTAAGGGGGGGAGTCCCCATGACCCCTGGAGGGGTTTCCAAGCCCCCCGTGGAGCTGTGGTGCTGAGGGCCAGGGGTCAGTGGTGCCCTGGCAGTGCTGGGGGAAGGGTTGGACTCCAGGATCTCAAAGGTCTCTTCCAACCAGTGAGCTCTGCCTAGACCTACCCTCTTTGGGTAAAGGCTCCTGCACATCGTGGCAAAGGGGGTGGGGAACAAACATCTTCCAGCACTTAAAAATCTGTCATGAAATTATCTTTTTTTAAAGCAGAAATATTGCAATAATGTTTCTGGGATCTGGTTTTGGGTTCTTTTGTTTGTTTGGGTTTTTTTGTTTGGTTGGTTTTGGTTTTGTTGTTGTTGGTTTAAAACAGCTTGTTCTAGGCTGGTTCCAACTTGTCTGTGAGACAGTGTCAAACTGGGAGCATTTTCACAAGAGGTTTTTGCTTCTGACATGTTCTGTCCCTTTTGGTCAATTCAGTAGAAATGACAGTTCAGGATGAACTGGCAAAAAGTTATTTAGTCCAGATCAAAGGTTACATTTTCAGCTCCCTGCTCTAATTGTAAATAAAGTTTTGAAACCATGTTTTGGAAATGGTATTTTGTGAAATGATTTTCAAGGGGGCCTTTTAGTGTAGTCAGTATTACCAGAGCCAGTGTGACACATACTGTGTAGGAGGGGTGAAGAAAGAGCTCATGTAGAAGAGATTTAAGTGAGCTTATCAAAACTGCTCTCGTTGAGTTGCATTTTCCTCCAGCTGAATTCCTGCTCAGTAGCAGTTTACCAGTTGGGCCCTCCTCAAATTAAATCTACAGATTTCTCTGGCAGGGAAGGGAAGGAATAATAAATCAAATCTAACGAGGTATTCTTTATACTATCGACGTCTTCATTTTTCCTTCCTGCGTCACTGCTCGATTTGAAAGGAGAAAACAAGGAGTGATGTTGAATGTGAAAAATGAAACCTGCCCACCCGGTGGAAAGAAGGGAAGGAGGAAATCAGGGGGGTGAGTGAGCAATTCCATAAGCACCTGCAATAGCTGTTATTTTCAGACTTGAGAATTACACAGAGGGGAAGTGAACTGGCTGGGAGAGCCTTTGCTCCTTCACGGGCCTGTGGGAGAAGCACCTCAGGCATTTTGCCCAGGCTGTGTGTAACACGTGCACATCTCAGCACAGCCCAGAATGGCAGCCCTGGGAGGAGGAGAGTTCTCTTTTGGTTGTTTTCCTTTGCTTGCTCTGCCTTCCCTGCAGGGAGAAAATTGACACAGCCCTTCCTTTGAGAGCTGTTAGCTCAAATCTAGTGAGAGAGCCAGAGTCATAGAACCATAGAGTCATAGAGTCATAGAATCATTGAATCATAGAATCATAGAGTCATAGAATCATTGAATCATTGAATCATAGAGTCATAGAATCATAAAGTCACAGAATCATAGAGCCATAGAATCATAAAATCATAGAATCAAAAAAACATAGAATTATAGATGCATAGAATCATAAAACCATCAAATCATAGAATGCCCTGAGTTGGAAGGGACCCCCAAAGGTCATCTAGTCAACCCCCCTGCAGTGAGCACTTTCCTTATCCTTCCTTAGATGCACCCACAGACATAGTATCCTCTCTCTTCTCTTTGTAATTCCCTTTGTCATTGCTCTGTGATGCTGTTCTCTCTCTCCTTCCCATCCCTCCCTTAGCTCCCTCTCCCCAGGATACCAGGGCGACTAGACTGAGAAAACCTTGAAGCAGATGATGTACAGATTGCTTTCAAATGCACCAAAAAAACCAAACCAACCCAAACCAGAGAGAAGAGAGAAAAATTGATAGGTTTCTATTCCCTCTCTTGAATCATAGGTGCTGTTGTAACAATACAGGTAAAATATTTTCTGACCGAGGTGTGATTTTTAGATTGATAATGTCTGTAAGTTCAGACAGTGGTTGAGAAGTTGGAACTCAACCACAGTGGCACATTAGGCAGAATGAGTGCAAGGGGGCTGTGCTGAGCTGCACTCCCCCACCACATGGCACGGGATTAAGGTGACACGTGGCTGTCCTGCAGTTCTGGGGGAAGATCTACCCTGAGGTAGATCTTCAGGCTGGCTGACTGAGCCCGCACTCACACTAGTGAATTTACAGGGCCTTTTTGTTCAACTCATCTTACCTCTTGATTTTTCTTCTGTGCCTGCTTCTGATTGTTATCCAGAGAGCCATTCCCGTGTCTAAGAAATTAATCGGTGCTATATTCTTGCTGGGGTTTGTTTTCAGCTGCTACATGCAGCTGATTATTTGTCTGAAGGCTCTTCTGCAGATACAGAAATTTGAATAAAATGAGCAGTGAAACCAGAACACTGCCTCGCAAGGCAACATTTGTAGTGAGCAGACAGACATTGAATATGATGTGTAGCATTCCTCAAGGTAACCAAAGTTGTCTTTCATGCAGGCATGCATATCCAAGAGGATATCCACTTCAGAGGTGCTGCATACTGAGGGCTCAGCCCGCACTGGAGGCTGCAGGACACCAATTCTCCACAAGCCACCAACTTGCAGGAAGGCACCTTACATTCAACCCATCTCTTTGACAAGACCAGGCAAGTAAGTACATTTCCTCATGACCAGGAAACTTCATTACCTGCTGGTTTAGGAGATTTGGATGCTGTCCCTGTGCATCTCTCTCAACAATTAGCTCGCACTCTGCCAGAGCCATCGTTTGTTTTGCTCAAGTTGTATCTCTGTGTGCAGTAGAGGACATTGGTATACATAAAGCAGAAGAACTGAAACATCAACCTGTATTTTTGATGAGGTGGTGCAGAAGGATTTGGGTCTAAGTCCAAGAACAAATAGAATTCATAAGTAGTTTGGGTGAAAGAAAACTCTTTTCTTTGCACTTTCAGTTATTTTCTTTCAGGACTCAAAGGATCACTGTCTGGAGCCATCAACAATTCCTCCCTTATATGACAGACTAGAACTAGAAGCAGAACCTCTGTTGCCAGGCTGACTCGTCTGGCTTCCCCAGACAAGAATAATACATTTCTTTATAGCCCCTCTCACTTTGTACTTGGTGGATCCTGTAACTGGGTTGTTAAGACCTCATGTCTTGCCTCAATATCTTGCAGACTTCCCAGGAGACTCAGACAACCAGTACAAAAATACACTCTGACCTAGGACCCCCCTGGCCTTCACCTTCAGGAGAAGACCTGACGAAGGTTCACAAGGTGAGCATTCCTTTGCATTAATTCATTTTCAGTTGAGAGCAGCACGTATTCTTCTGGTAACCATTATGCATCACAGCATCGTTTACAAGGAGAGGACATTGTAACATAACAGCAGAAGGGATGGTGTAGTGACAAGAGACGACCCTTCCATCAGAGAAAAACTGATAATCAGTCATTTTTTTATTTGTCTGAGTAACACTCAAGATCCCAATTAACTACCTGTCTCTCCCCTATTAGTGATATCTACTCTGTGCTATGCAGGAAAAATGCCTTAGTCAAAATTAACAAGGCACAAAGCACTAGTTGGATAGCAATTAGCAGGCAGTGTCATTGCCATATCTCGCTAATAAGATGAAACAACAGAGATGGAAATGTATTCCATGTGTCTAATGGATGCTGGAGATCAAATAACATCTCTGAGATATCTGAAGCGGCGTAAACAGAACGACTCCCCGTTGCGAGAAGTCATCTCGGATCAAGGGTGGAACTGGAATAATCACTGGCATGTAACTGATGGGGAGAAGGGAGAAACACAACACCCTGAATTTTGTGTTCCTAGAGGAAGGCTTCATTTGAGCCTGCAAGAGTGTTTGACCAGCTGTGTGCTGGTTGGAGACAGGCACTAAAGGGGCTGGGTTGTTTTTGCAGACAGATGTCTACGGTCCCACCCTTTCTCCCTCGTGTCGCCCAACCTCAGCCCAAGATCAACATGATTCAAAAGCAGGTTTCACTTATCTGACATCCACATGTGCTCCTTTAGGGGACAGAGCCTTAGATAGATGGGCCGGGGTTTGAGGTCATCTCTCTAACAGGATTAAAAATATTAACTGGCTCATAAATTTGTTTTACCAGGGTAGCGTTGCTTGACTGAGCCCGTTGCATTTTTATTGCTAGCTACAGTTATGTTTATTGACAGACAAGGATTATAAAATGATGACACAAAGCAGTAGTTATTCTGGGTTCCAGCAGGAACAATAAATTCTCTGCCTCCAGTTCTGGAAATGTTTCAAGACTTTTTCTTCATGAACAGTTACTCTATAAAGCTCCAGTGTTTTCTTGACTAACATTACTCAGGTAGTTCACCTGCGTTGCTCCGATCACTAGAACAGAGATGCAGAAGAAAGTTGTCTAATACCAGAAAATTTAGAAAGCCCTAAACAGGAAGAGCTGAAATTTTATTGTATTTTTTCCTGTAAATCTGAGTTGCCAACATCAAGAGCAGAGTTTCATCTGTCGAGGGATGTTTCTAAACACAGAAAAAACCCCAAACCACTGCAAAGGCAAACAAGAAAACTGGATAAACACGGGGAGCTTCAAAAAGAAGTAAAGGACATCCACACTTCTAAATACACAACAAAGTGACACAAAATCAAACAGGCTTCAGAAGCCTGTTGAATCCCAAGGGTTTTTTTGTGTGTGCCTCTATCAAATTTCCACCGGTTGATTTTGGAACAACTTTTCAGCTTCTTGAACCCCTTTCAAATCTAAAAGCTTCATCATCCAGGTGATTGATTAGCAAAGGACCAAATAGGCCTGGTCTCAGAAACACCCCATTTTAAATGTCCTCCCAGTTTGACAACAAAATATTGATAGTTTCTCTTTGATTTTGTTTTCTCAACCAGCTCTGAGCCTTCTCTGCAGTGATTTAATCATACGCCTTAATTTGCTTACGAGAATGCTACGTAGGAGACTCCAGAGCCTTACTGAAGTCAAGATATATCACATCTACTGCTTCCCCCTTATTCACTTATCCTGTCAAAGAAAGAAATTAGATTGGTTTGATACAATTTGTCCTTGACAAATTCGCATTCACTAGGCTATTATTACCCTCGAGGTGCTTATAAATTGATTGATTGATCCCTCCACCATACAGCTTCGGTTCGAGGAAAATCACCTCACCACCATCTACTCTGATGTGCAGCTAATTGGACTCAGTTCTGTCATTTTCTTTGCTGGTTTGGTATTGTCTTCCCAAAGAGGTCTCCTAACTATCTTGACCAACTGTTCTCCTCAGTCCCCAACCTGATGCAGGTTTTAGGTGCCATACTCAGAAACACCAGATGTAGGAACACTACCCATGCTCATCAATAGACCGTGCACCCTCTCAATGACCTCTTCCTACTGGACTATTCTACTACCCTCACTTTGTGGGGATCACTCTCTGCTCCCAAGGAACAAGTGCCAGGACAAGAGGAACTGGCCTCAGGTTGCCCCAGGGGAGGTTGAGGTTGGAGCTGAGGAACAATTTCTTCCCCTCCGGGGCTGTCCCAGGCTGCCCAGGGCAGGGGGGGAGTCCCCATGACCCCTGGAGGGGTTTCCAAGCCCCCCGTGGAGCTGTGGTGCTGAGGGCCAGGGGTCAGTGGTGCCCTGGCAGTGCTGGGGAATGGTTGACCTTGATGGTCTTAAAGGTCTTTTCCAACCAAAATGATTCTGTGATTCTATAAAATCATTACCAGTTGATGAGAGCGACCAGCCAGTTCTGGGGGGTGTGCTGCTGAGGTGGATGAGTAAGAATTTTTCACCATTTATGCAGAAAGCTTCCAGCTGAAGAGCAGAACTCAGTAGATGGAATTATTGGCAATAAATAGTTGTAATTCATGTAAATGAAGCTGCCCAGAACTGTCTCATCTCCTTTTTTTCCTACAAAGGGAGCAGAGAGTCTCAGTTTTCTAAGCCATTTGACCCTGAGGCTTACATTTGGAATTCCATGATAATAGACTCTACATAATTATTATTTTAATTAGAAAAGCTGCAAAATTATTCTACTGAGTCTCTTCATTCTGATGGTGTTAACTGCCACGGAGGGTCTCGTCCTACAAGAGTTTCAGCACCGAGTTATGCCGAGCACAGCTGGCTTTTTGCTCAGAACAAGCTCAGTATTTTGTCATGGCATCCTCGCCACGCAGAACTGGGTTACTGAAGGTGGGTTTGAACCCAGGCTGACCACAAGGACTTACTCCATTAACAGTGAGAGTGTGGCTTTTGCACTTGTAGTTTAACCCAGCAGGCAGCTGAACACCACACAGATGTTTGCTCTCTCCCCCGCAGTGGGGTGGAGGAGAGAATTGGAAAAGAAGGTAAAAAATGAGATAGAGACAGTTTAATAGGAGAGAAGAGAGAGGGGATTTGATAAATGTTTATAAAATGTTTATTTTATAAATGTCTGGGGGCTTTCAAGAAGAAAGGGACAGCCTCTTCTCACTCGTGCCCTGTGACAGGACAAGGGGGAATGGATGTCAGCTGGAGCACAGGAGGTTCCACCTCAACATGAGGAGGAACTTCTTTACTGTAAGGGGCACAGAGCCCTGGAACGGGCTCCCCAGAGGGGTTGTGGAGTCTCCTGCTCTGGAGCTTTTCAAAACCATCCTGGATTGTTCCTGTGTGACCTGTGCTGGATTCTCTGGTCCTGCTCTGGCAGGGGGTTGGACTCAAAGATCTCCAAGGTCCCTTCCAACCCCTGTCACCCCCTGTTCTCTGTGAAACAGAAGGGAAAATAATCATGATGATGATGATAAAGGAATATACCAAGCAAGTGATGCACAGTGCAGTTGCTCAACACCCTCTGACCCAGCAGCCATCAGCTCCTCCCAGCCAACTCCCCCCAGGTTTATTCTTCAGCATGATGTCATATGGGCTGGACTATCTCTTCGGCCAGTTTGGGGCAGCTGGGCTGGCTCTGTCCCCTCCCAGCTCCTTGTGCACCCCCGGGTTCTGCTGGCAGAGCTTTAGAAGCTGGAAATTCTTTGACTTGGATGTTAAGTGCTGCTCAGGAACAACTAAACCATCAGCATGTTACCAACAGTATCCTCAGCTCAAATCCAAACCACAGCACTGGAAGAAAATGAATTTTATGCCAGCCAAAGCCAGGAGAACTCTTATAAGTAAAGGAATTTATTAAAAACTTTAATGTGCATAGAGACCTAATTTTCTAGTTCTTACTTGAGCAAAACTGCTACAACTCTGGAAAGATAGTCTGACCTCAGTTTGAGGTGACCTGGCTTCAGTCTCAGCCCTCTCCTCACTCCCATTTCTTCTGGGTCCTCTGCTTAAGCTCTGCCACTGCAAAACTTATGCTCAGAAGTTCACTGGGACCACTGCCACCAGTAACTAAGATCTTTAGGGTCAGAGTATCTCAGTTTCCTATTTGTGAAACAGAAATAAACATGCCTCCCCTACATCAGTGTTTGGAAAGCTGAGACACATTTCCAGAGGCCGGAAAAGTACTAAAATAATAGACGATTTGTTTCAAAGATAATGCAAAACACTGAATAGGTCATTACAGAATAATTTGATTTGAAGAAACATTACCATGGAGCAAAATGAATAGATTAATGGTATCATTTCACGTTTTCTTTTATTTCGCTGTTTGCAAACATAAAACAGATAACATTTGCAGAATGATCCCATTTTTTGTCTGTATTCCATCATCTACCAGTGCACATCTATCCATTTGCTTCATTTTAGAAGCAGTTAAATTAATCTGACTCCTCATATTTCTCTGGAAAAAGATGTCTCTGTGAAGATTTACGTGCCCCCTCTTCCACTCATCACTAAGGGCATGTTTGTGTTCTGCCAAGGGATACATCAGGGATGCTGAAGGAGATTTCATCCCACCTTGGATGTCCACACAGTGCCCTGCTACTAACCTCAAGTGGACTGGACCAGCACCAGTAAAGAATAGCTTCTCTGGGATGCAGGACTGGGAGGTGGGCTGTGCTAGGCTGCCTTCTGTTCCTCTTTCCCATGCAGAGCTACTCCAAGAACAGCCCCACCACTGCTTTATGCTCCTGCCACAATTCCTGCAGCAAGATCTGGAAGCAGAGGTTATACAACAGGAAAACAAGCAGATCCTCAAATGCCCCATAACAACTGAAGAGCTTTATAAAAGGAGGGAAGTAAGTTGCAAAGATGCATTTCAACTTAATGAGCTATTAATTTGAAGATGAGACTCGGAGCGTATCGTCGTTCTCCACCATGGTTTTATCTACCTAAGCTAGATGAGCTTTCTTTGTGGCTCTCTAAGTGCAGCTGGCTCAGAACATTGTTCCAGGGCTGTGCATCCCACTCCCGACACTGCCAAGGTTACTTGGGAATAAGAAACACGTTTGCTTCTGCTACGTCAGAAAACAATTAATCTTCATTGTTTACCAACCAGGGGTAATAAAAGCAGTAAGGAAATCAACTGTATTTTCAGGTACCTATGAAGATATTATAAAAACAAAGGCAAAAATACAAAGCAAAGCTGAGGAAAGCTCCTAGACTGCCTCTTACAGGAAAATAAGGATTTAGGTGTTGTGTGAATGGTTTATTTTTCACACATTTCAGTGAGTTTGTATTTGATGGAGTAAACTCTAGGTGTGTGACAAAGCAGTTGAGGATATCTTACCTGCTCTGGCAACAGTTATGGCCAGAGCAGATACAGAAAAGCTGCTTTATTTGTTTAGGTTTGATTGGCAAAGGTGGGTTTTAGCAATAGCAATGGGGAAGTTTGGTTCCTTCTTTGTAGAGTGGAGGAGAAAAGTATCACAGTGATTAACCAAAGCTGCACTGACACCCTGGTCACTGCTGTCTTTACAGGGAGAGATAATTAGATTTGATCAGAGGGCAGAAATTAAAAGCATTAAACTGCTGACTCTATATTGAACTGAGGGCTAGAAGCAATAAAGGATTGATAAGTCCACAAATTCAGCCCTGCTCTGCCCAAAATAGGAAACACCCAGCTCACTGAGCAGAAAGGAAAATCCAGCTGGTCCTGCTTTCAGCTAGTTAGCAAGAAAGGCCAAACGTGTGCCAAACCATCCAAGGGAATGAAGGCCCCTCCATGTCGTGGGCACCCAGAGCCTCCTGCCTCAGGTGAAGAACTGAGTTTTCTTCCCGAGAAGACACAATATGTTCCCACCCTGCACCTTTTCTGCAGTACCATATGCTCAAGAATCAAGCTCAGAGGACTGGAAGAGGAGAGAGAGAGGAGAGGAGTGGAATGGAGACGGAGAGCAGCATTTCTAGGCTCCTCTGCTCAAGAGTCACAAGGAACTACCGGAGAGGAGGCTGCAAAGATGCTGAGGGGCTGGAGCATCTCTGTGCCAGGCCAGGCTGAGAGCCCTGGCGCTGTGCAGCTGGAGAAGAGCAGCCTGAGAGGGGAGCTGAGCAATGCTGAGCAAGAGACAAAGGGCCCTTTAGGGGGCAAGAGGATGGGGACAGACTCTGGTCACTCTGGCGCCTGGACCCTGCGCTGCTGGGCCCCCTGCTCTGGGTGCCCCTGCTGGGTGGAGCAGGGGGGTGGCACCAGAGCATCTCCAGAGGGCCCTTCCAACCCCCAGCCTGCTGGAATTCTGTCATTTCCAAAGAACGCACTTCTGTTTTCTGTAGGGTGCAGCAGCCCTGGAGATGTGCTGATCTCTCCAAGGATTAGACTGTCCCCTGATTAACTTTCAGTTCTCACTGGAAAATGAGTAAGAGCTGGGCCAAAGTTCCTGACTGAAAAAACCCAGCAAATTTAAATACTGCTGACTATCTTCTGAATGGGTTTGAAACCATAACAAATAATAATAATAGTTTAATATTTATGTGCCTAAAGACTAAAAATGCATCTGTAGGTTCTGGAGATCTTTCTTGGGTTCAGCATCACATGCTTCATGCTTCCAAGTCTGGAAGGACAAGCCCCTACCCCACAGCAGCCCACCACAGTCCCCTGTGCTGCCACCCACGTGAGGTTTCTTCCCCTGCCTGCAACACACGTTTGCCCCAGGGACTCTGCATCACTTTAACTCAGTCATAACTTCCTTTAGCAGACAACGTTCAGCTACAGACTGGCTATCAAAAAAGAAAATGACAGCCTTGGACAGGTAAATCTTCTATCCATTTTAAACCACAAGCTCACTGTAGAAGAATATCATTTGAAAGAAAAAACCCAAACCAACCCCAAACATGCTGACAGTCAAATCAAAAATGATTCTGTTTGTAGTAAATACCAGCAGGACAACAAAATGCCTTTCTTGGATTCAAATCCTAGGCTAGCTTTATGGACATTGTTAAAACTTCTTTCTACATGTAAGGTTTCTTTACAGAATTTATCCTGGAGTATCTAAGCCTCATACCACGGCTCCTCTGCTACCCTGGGATTATCTGAGAAGCCAGCTGAAAGCTCAGGTTTAGGCTTCTCCTTTTTCATGCTGTTTACTGTAGTTAGTTGATGAAATGCTGCGTGTGACAAAGAGACCTGCTGCACAACAGAAACAGAAATACCCTTGTAAAAACAGCTAAAGGCTCCAGGCCTGTTATTAAACTGCTCCCAGAGGCTGGATCTCCATCGATGATGCTCTCCCATGGGTGCAGAGCTCCCTGGGTTTGATGAGGGCTTTGAAATGGGGGACAAAGCCACAAAAAATAGGGAAGAGCACACTGGTAGGTAGAGTAGTTATTTCAGATGAGTTAGAGAGGGGGTAGGTGAAGAGAAGGGCAGCAGATGGTGGTCTTTGCCAAACTGTTAGACTGCCCAGGGATACAGTGGTCCTCTGCTGAGGCACCCCAGGCTGAGACACGGGGCTAGTATGTTATCCTGTGCTCATAGATCATGGAACCATAAAATTGGTTTGGTTGGAAGAGGCCTTTAAGATCAAGTCCAACCGTTGATATCCAGTATGCTAATGGCAACCTAGTATATCTGCTCAGTGGACTCAATTTGAACCCAGTATCTCCCTGTATCTAAGGCAGCTAACACACTGAAAACAGAAGAAAAGGGGAAAAAAACCCTACAAGGAGCCTTAGAAATAATTAGGCCTGTAGATTAAACCAGCACAAGGTCCTGTTGTGCTGCCAAAGCATAACTTCACCAGGAAGCTTTGTGCTGTTTACCTGATATCCTGCACAGCAAAATTTCTTCTAGGCGACCACTTAAGGAGCTGAAAAAAATATATTCTTTACAAAAGATGGTCTTCAAATAAAGCAAAACGTAACTACTCACCAGGCTGGGCATGCTTGGGGACAGTCTGTTCGACCAGATGGCTGCTTAACAAGAATGGTCTCTTGACCAGGTTTCTCTGTCTGCATTCCAGGTGCCCGCACGTAAGGAAGCAGCTCACATGTGCCATTTCAAATGGCTATCGATTTGCCAGTGGGGAAGGAGGCAAAACTCTGCCTTTGATAACAAATTTGATATGATGATCATTTACAGACCGCACCACACGAAGTCTTGACACTGTTTCTTCACCCTAATCACTCTGTGAGCCATCTGGTGCACCCGCTGTTGCAGCGAGGCAGGAGTAACAGTTTTACACCCTCCCTCCCTTTTCTTTCCCTTTTCCTTCAGACTGAGATGGATCTTTTAAGTGAACATCCACCTGACGTGGCCAGACAGTGCAGATGTAGAGGCAGGTGCAAACTCGGTCGACCGTGCCTCCAGATGGCTCTTGCTTATTAAGACAGCCAAAGTAATAACCCCAGACAAAGGCCCTCCAAGAAAAAACCCAAGACCGTCCTGCAGAAAAACCACTGAGGTGGAGTTCATGAGAATCCCAACGAGGTAATCAGCTTGGGATCCCAACGAGGTAATCAGCTTTGAATCTGTGGTGAAAACAGGAGTGGTCAAGCCCTCTTGAAATTTGGATGAAATGGCAGATTGATAATTGAGCAATCGGGAAATGGTTAAACTGCAGGAGTCTGTCCTAAAGGCTGATTACATAAGCGTAAGTGCCAGCAGCTAGATGCCAAAATGAAAGCCACGGCTTCCTTTTCTCCTGCTGAGTAATATGCTCTGCAACTGAGATAGCCAAGAGACAAAAGCAATAGGATATTTTATAGCCTGGTTTCTTTTGAACATCAGAGGAGTCACACTTGCAATGGCTGAACTCCAAACAGACAAACAAGCGAGCAAAACGAAGCAGTTGTGCCCTCCCTCAACCTCTCCCTTTAATATCTTTAATTACTGGCCCACAAAGTGTGAAAGATCAAAGGAATGAGTTTTAGGCTTGGGGAGCTGCCTCACTAAACAAGTTCATTTGGGCAGAAGAAGCTCACAGGAGTCCAGAGGCCACCTCTGCTTCTGCAATTGAATGAGCTTCTCCTTGTTAACCTGAATGCTCTACGGGGAAAAGGCATGGGAAAGAAAACCATCTTTTTTCAGCCAGCTAGTCCAACATAGCTTCTCCAGGACTATCCCAGGTCACTTGGAGATTTCTGGCCTCGAGGGACAGCATAAAGAAGTGCCCTCCTCTCTGGTGATCATCCCAGCAGCCATGCTCCCTAAACGAGTGCTCTGCTGAGCAGAATTAATTGCTGCTTTCCACCTGTATTTTCTTGAGAGAGGATTCATGGCAGAGTGCCTGGCAGACACTGTGCTACTGGGGACAGCGGGGCCAAAAAATCAGCATGCAAAAATTGATGGGAGGTGCAAATCCACAGGCAGGACACCCTTGGCTCTGCCATTCTGAGAGCCACACACAAATGCTTTTGGGCTTGGCCGAGGAGCAGTCAGCCCCTGCCCCAGGCCCTCTGAGAAGTGAGAAGAAAATGCAGGGGGGACTTCACCGTAGTAAATCTTAAGGAGAGGTGGGGTTGCAATACACACAAGTCACGTCGAGCTCCCCAGTTTTAGTCCACAGTAAATATGAAGATGGCCCAGGCACATGTCTCTTCTGAATCCTTCTTCCTGGAGTGGTCCTTAAAACCTGAGGTCTCAGTGCCATCAACCCAAAGACTCCCATCACCTTGAAGGCAATGAGATCCCAAAGCTGCTTTGTGATTCCTGACATAGCCTTGAGAATCAAACCAATTCCAGATCTCTCACATGTCTGACCAGCATCCTTCAGACAGCTTCCTTGCTTTCTTGGTGGCTTACTCCCATTCTCCTGGAGCAGAAAATGTACTGTTTTAAGTAGACCTTGCCTTGCCTTTTTCCCTTCCTTTTCTTTCCCCTTTCCCCTTTCCTTTCCTTTCCTTTCCTTTCCTTTCCTTTCCTTTCCTTTCCTTTCCTTTCCTTTCCTTTCCTTTCCTTCTTTCTCTCGCCCTTCCTTTCCTGTTCCTTTCCCCAACCANCCCTTCCTTTCCTGTTCCTTTCCCAAAGCAAAGAGGAAGGCAGGAGCAGGCTGGGGGAGTCGTTCCTCGACCCTTTGTGTGTCAGAACCTGTCGCTGCCAGAAATACCACTTTGCCGACGCAGTTGAGAAACCGTGAGAATTATTATTATTTCTAGAACTTAGAACGAAGAGTTTCACCCTTGGAGCAGCACCTCCTGCACAAACCCACAGCAGTGAGACATCTCCCTACCATAAGAGCTTTAAATGATGCGTGTTAGGCGGCAGATGGAGATGGGGGGTGTAAGGAGGCAGGAAGACCTTCCCCACCAGCCTGATAGACGCTGTTCTTAGCACAGCAAAACCAAACTGTTGCCAAGTTTTTGTAGATAACGTTGAAAAAGGAGAGTTTTACTGAGTTTTTTCAAGGGGGTGATGCAAATAAGAAAGGAACCATATTCAGGATTATCGAGCTTTTTCAGAACCTCTTCTTTCCACCAGACACTTAAGCCATTTCTTAAGTCCTGTGCTCTGAGTTGTGAGAAGAACCTTTCCCCGGAGACCCTGTTTTATTTATTGCCTGTTCAGTTTCCCAGCTGCATGGAAAGCTAAACCTGTGCTGGTCTTCCTGGAAACTAAGCCAGCCAAGCCACTGATGAGATATATTTAGGACAGAGGAGTTGCAGGGGACAGCTGGAGCATATCTCTTGTACTTCTGAGCTGTGACACTATTTAAGCATTGTCATTGGTATGTACGTTTTAATCGATGACAGCCAAGCAAATTCAAGTGATGAAGTTGTGATCGGCTCTTCCACAAGGATTTGGCTAAAGCTGTGTTTGATTTGGCCTATAAATATATTGTCCTATTAATGACCTCACCCAAAGGCAGCCTTCAAACCAGAGCAATTTGTTTTTTTGAAAACAGGGCTTTCAGCGAGCGCTTCGATTTGGATGTAAAATCCCAGGACAACACCCATGGGGTTTTTGGTGCTAGACATTGACTGGGTAATTTCTGAATTCACTGAGGGGTAGTTATCACCAGCGAGGGGATTTGCATGACAAAACTGTGCTATGTAAGATGGATTTGGTTTACAATGTTGTCTCTTTTCTGGGCTCACCGTGATCTACGGTACATGTATTTCAGCGCGCATCCTGCATTCTGAGTGGCCTGCACTGGCAGCAACACAAGTTTTATATCCCTTATTAGTGATATAAATCAAGCACTGCAGCACTTTATTGATGGTTAATCTGAGGCTCATAACCAGAAAAGGGAAAATCAAGATGCTCCTTTCAGGACAGTGGGATGATTCTTGCAGCAGCTTGTTTCTAATGTCAAGGTGTTGGGTTTTTTTCCTTTCTTTGAAGCTGAATTTTCATTTGGAAAAGAATCACAGAATGGTTTGGGTTGGAATGCACGTTTACAAGTCATGTAGCTCAACCCCCCCGCAGTGAGCAGGGACATCTGCAACTAGAGCAGGTTGCTCAGAGCCCTGGCCAACCTCACCTGGTATGGTTCCAGGTTTGGGGCATTAAAAACCTCTCCTGGCAACCTGAGCCAGGGTCTCACCACCCTCTGTGTGAAAAAATGTCTTCCTTCTCTTTAGTCTAAATCTCCCTCTTTTAGTTTAAAACCATCACTCTTTGTCCTGTAGCAACAGGCCCTGCTAAAAGGTTTGTCCTCATCTTTCTTCTAGGCTCCTTTTAAGCACTGAAAGGCTGCAAGAAGGTCTCCCCAGAGCCTTCTCTTCTCCAGGCTGAGCCCCACCAACTCTCTCAGCCTGGCCTCCCAGCAGAGGGGTTCCAGCCCCCTAAGTACTGAAAGCCCTCAGTAAGGTCTGCCCAAAGAGACAGGGCAAAGCAAGAGCCTTTGCAACACGCTGCATTATGCAAGAAGCAGAAGCCAGACCTTACAGCCTGGCCAAAGCAACACAACTCCATAAGGCAGAGCACTGAAATGAGCACTGAAAAGTATTCAGAGACTATTTTCACTATCACTGATTTACAGAATCACAGAGTGCTTTGAGTTGGAAGGGACCTTAAAGATCACCTCGTTCCAAGCCCCTGCCACAGGCAGGGACACCTCCCACTAGACCAGGTTGCTCAAGCTGGTCTTGAACCCATCCAGTGATGGAGCATCCACAACTTCCCTCAGCAACATGTTCCAGTGTCTCACCACCTTGACATTACCCACCCTGAAGTTCCAGTTTCCACAGGAGCAAGGTTCCCAGTGCTTTCAGGTAGCTGGGAGGACAAGTTCTCCTCTGAGCAATGTTTGGGCAATTGCACTGAAGTCCAAAGGATCACTGCATCCAGGAATTAGTTCTTTGGCTCTCCACTCACACTCGATTTTCTGTCTAAACCCATGATTTAATTCGTGTGAATCTTGATTTATACCACCATGAATATAAGGGAGCTGAGGCTGTCGGTAGTATAAATAAAATCTTCACTCAGCAACAGTCTTCCTGTGTGAGAGATGCAGGGTCAGGCTGCAGAGTACTGGTAGCTCTTTGGCATTTGATGAGCAAGTTGCCTTTATTTATAACATGGTACAGCAGGACGTGTCGTGGTGATTGACTTCCAGCAACTGCAAGGTCAGAAGTTTGATCCACAGAGGGAAAAGTGTCCTGGCAATGGATACCTGGAGATTGTGTTGAATCAGGGATATGTAAAAGGTTAAATGGGGTGAGTCTAGAAGCTTTGGGCTTTTTTTCTATCATAGAAACATCCTTGGAGGATACTGAAGAGCTCCTTCTCTAGCAGAACGCTGAATTCACCCTTTTTGCCACCTTCTGTGACCTTTTCACCACCTCCTTCCTTGGGCTTTGTAAAACAAGAACCACTAAAACAACCCTGTCATCAAATCCACAGTGTCTCTTCCTTCATTGATTCTTGAGAGGTGACAACAAGCTCAGCTAGGACCACACTTTAATAATTATATAGCAGTAATTATCATTTCAGCTTTGCTAGGATTTTTGAAAGATAAACTCTGCAACCTATTTATAAGCTTGATAAGCAGGAGGACCTAGTGCCCTTTCCCTCTAGTAAATCCATGGTAAGGCTCATACACAGAGTGAAATCATCTAAAAGAGCATCAAATAAAGCAGAGAGGCTTCCAGTTAAGCACCATCTCACAGGAACAAGAATGCTTAGAACGCTTCAGTCTCTGTGAGTAGCCCCAGCCACACTAGAGCTTATCCCAGGACAAACAGTGAGAGCCAAAAGCTACTCTGGGAGTACCTTTGGTGTACCCCAAGAGGATAGGTTTTGAAAGGAGAGCTCCACTTTACACCACTGGTTGGTTACAGGGTCTGCATCTGCTCGTTTGCAAAACAGGGTTTTCTAAGCAGAAACAAATGGAGAAAAATAGCAGGAGAGACACTGAAAAATGGAGACACAATTCCCAGGATGTCAGAGCAGGGGCTCTGGGCAAGCTATGAAAGCAGACCCAAAGACAAGGCTTGTGGGGGCCTGATAACTGTTCCCTAGCAACAGGAATACTATTAAGGGGGATGCTGAAGTCCAGTTTAATACGTTTATCCAGTGTTCTGAAGGACACAAAAGTAACATCAAATTCCTGATTTTATGCAGGGCTACTCAGTCAGGTTCTGCCCCAGTCTACACAAGAAGAGTTTCTACAGAAAGCAGTCCTTTATATGAACCTATCTATATATCTGTCTCTGGACATTGGCCCTTTTCCAGCAGGACAGGGGAACAATGCTGTTTATTGGATACCTGCTTTGAGTTATTTATTTAGACACAAGACTGCAAATGAGTTAAACACAACAGTGTGCAAGTAAACCACAATACCTTCTGCTGGTATTTCTAGGATAGTTAGACTGCTAAGCTTACCAAAAAATCTATTACGGTGTTTACAACTAACTCATAAAAGCTACTTCATGGCACAGTTTTAATGCAGTTAAATGCAATTATTTTTAGCTTAGTTGTGAAATTCCTGTAAGTAAACAACTGCTCTGTTACCCCATCTTATCCTACTTCGAGTAGTGCTAGCCCAGCCTAAAACTGTAGTTCTCTGTTAGAAGGTTTTCCAAGTTAAAGATCCATATATACAGCTACCAAAATAGAGATTGGACACTCCAGGCTATGTTACATTAGGAATTTATTTTAAAGCTCTGAGCAAACTTGCTGTAGAATAACCACCCAGAAGGAGGTGATAACACTGTGTAAACTTTTGGGGGAGGAATCTGGTAACTCAGTTAAAAACGTTGTGTAGTTCAGTACAACTCCTTAGAGTCAAAGCTCAGCAGCAATATTTATACGTCCGCTGAAGTGACGAAGACCAAAGCCAAAGCTGAATCAAAATGTTGGAGAGCAGGGAGAAAATGATCTGAGAGCCAAGCTCAGAGAAAGGTTAGCTGCTGCGAGTCGTCGGGAGGATGTCAGTGCAGTCTTACTCTGCAGGAGATAATTAGTGAGCACCGTAGCCCCAGTAGCCTCCCAAGCCAACCCTCAGAGGTCTGCCATCTGATTTCCATGGCAGATGACCTTTGAAATGGATTCTTCCCCATTTCACAGGGGAAGGGGACAAAAATAGAATAGGATTTGGTAACTTTTTTGACTCTTGCTGCTAGGGCTGAGGTTCTAGCTTGTACTTGATATACATGGGGTTTTTCCAGCAGTGGTTTGGGGGCTTATTCTCCAGCATTTGGCAGATCTCTAGACCCAAACATCACATTCTAAGCTCTGCTCTTTCCGTGGAACAAACAGACCACGATGCAAATAGACTCTAAAAACCACAGCTGCCCTCCAGGGAATTTACAAGGTAAGTCTATGGAGGGAACAGCTTTGCCACCTTCCATTTCCCATTGGGAGCATGATGTTTATTAGTCAACAGGAGCAGTGTTATGAGGCTTGAATGGGCAATTTTTCAGGGTTGTCTCATTAAAGCAAGACAACAAACATTTTGGCTGCATGTCATGGTTTAACCACAGCTGATAACTAAGCCCCACCACAGCCCCTCACTCCCTCCTCTGGGTGGGATGCGGAGGAGAACTGAAAACCATTCTCAGCCTCCTCTTCTCCAGACTAAACAACCCCAGGTCCCTCAGCAGCTCCTCATAAGACATTTTCCCTTTGGCCAGTTGGGGTCACCTATCCTGGCCATGTCTGCTCCCGGCTTCTTGTGCCCTTCTTGCTGGCAGGCCACGAGAAGCTGAAAAATCCTTGACTTGGGATAAGAGCTACTTAGCAACAGCTAAACCATCAGCATTTTATCAACAGTATTCTCATCCTAAATCCAAACCACAGCACTGCACCAGCTACTAGGAAGAAAATTAACTCTATCCCAGCTGCAACCAAGACACTGCTTTGCTTCACTGTGAATTACTGTCTGAGCCCACCCCCCTTTGAAGGCAGTGGTTTCCAGGAGGGTTGGAAGACATCCCTATCCCATCCCATCCCATCTGACAGGAGACCTCAGGAGCAGCCTGCAGAGGTGCCTGAGGTCAGGCTCTCTAGGTGGGCCTGCTGGGGTAATAAGCTGCCTAATGGCATAGTAAGCAGCCAGGAGGGCTTGAGCCATCAATTCAGGTGACTTATATTGCAAGCACCTGCATTTTCACAAGCTGTGGAGATCAGTCATGTCACTTTGGGGGTTTTCTGTCAGGAATGGAATGAGACAAAGCTGGCAGCCATAGCAGAAACATCATTTCCCACCTAATTTGGCAGGCTGAAAACCCTGCAACCATTTTTGCTTCTGAAAATGTCTCTGTGCTCTCTCTGGATGTCTCTCTGTGGAATTCTGACTGGAACCTGCTTTAGGTCACTTGAAGGATGGGACAGGCACCTTTACATAAAGCAAAGCAGCAGACAGCTGCTTTCAGACTGTGTCTTTCTATAAGTAAAAGTATCATTTTAAGGAGAGAATTGTTTTATATTTTCACAGGGTCACGGAATCCCAGCGTGTTGGGGATTGGAAGGGACCTCTGGAGATCATCTGGACCAACCACCCAGAGCAGGGGGCCCAGGATTGCAGCGTCCAGGTAGGGTTTTAAAAGTCTCCAGAGGAGACTCCACAACCTCCTTGGGCAGCCTGTTCCAATGCTCTGTCACCCTCCCAGTAAAGAAGTTTTTCCTCCTGTTTTATCATTCTTGAAGAAGTTCCAGGATTTGTCTGAAATAAACAGATTCTTTCTTTTAAAAGCAAGTTAAGGTACAGCTAAGACACATACAGAGAAAGAAACATTCCAGCAGTGAAACCACTTTGCTATTTTGAACCTGTCTGCAAAATCCCTTTGTGTACTACCTCTACAACCTCCCCACGTAAACTAAACCCTACCCAAACACAGCTCCACGCAGAGCTTTAGGCACTTGAAGTTTTTAAGGAAATTCTTGGGACACTTACATGTAGGTGCAACCACCACCCACAATTAAATGCAAGCTGATATCTTTCTGTGGCCACTGTCAGAAGGTCTTTGGCTCTGTTGCTGTTTCTCACCACTTCTCAGTGTCGAAAGCAAAGGCCTGGGCTACCCTTTTATCTTTACACCTGAGCACCCGCTCAGAAAATTGTTGAGTTTGTGGAGAAGAAACCAAAGGAAGGGAACCAGCTGCTGGAGCCCTGGAGAAATAAACAGTGTGATGCTCACCCAGGGGTTCACACTTTTGCTGTTCTAGTCAGGAACAGGGGGAAGTTGTTATGATCTGTTCCTCCTCGTGTCCTGATGTTTGAAAAACAACAGTGCCTTCTACCGCCGTTTGCTGGCTGGGCTCCTTTTTTTGTGGTAGAAGAGGGAACTGATACATGGGTGATCTAAAGGTGTCAGTCCCTGCTGAGCTGAATTCCTCACAAGAGCGCAGCGAGGAAGCACCAAATGAAAGGGTTTGTTTGACATTTTTACAGGTTGCTACGGAATAGTTTATAAAACATGAAGTGAGAAATAATCATCCACTTCCTCCGTTAGCTGCCTAATCCTCGTCTGCCTCCCTAAAACACAAACTGCAAAACCTTGGCAGATCTGCTTTGCCTTTTGCACGTCCTCGCGGCAGATCAGAGGTGTGGACCCGTGTACATTTGATAAGAATATACAAAATAGCTGTCAAAGTTTGATCACGTTCAGTCTTGCTTGCCTGGATCTGAGACCGATTGCCAGAATTCGGTAACTGGTGCCACGGGTGCGTAAAAGGTTTTAAGATGGTTGCTCAGAGATTTTGGCACTGGTTCTGCTGGTTTAGAAGCAAACACTGATGTCTTCAGATGGATTAGAGACTGTACAGCCTGTTCTTGTTATTAAAAGGTTTTTTAGGGGCTCCCTTATGGGGGTATCCCTGGATTAAGGCTTTATGGAGATTTCTTGGGGGTACTTAGTAGTTACGTACGTGCCATATGTTGCTGTTTTTGAAGTTTCCCTGTGTTTAATAGTATTACTTTTTTGGATTTTCCTTAACATTATTTGCAGTTAGATCTTCAATCCTAAACCCTGATCTGAAGGCACTGCAAGTACAGTAGTGCCTGAATCCAGCACTTTTCAGTAAGCCTGTATGAAGTAATAATCAATTACTTAACGACCTTAGCCCAGAAACAGATGTACATTGCAGGAAGCAGCTCTGATAACATCAAAAGCAGCAAAGCATAGAATGCCCCATGTCAGATAACTCCTGAAAAGATTTTAAGGACTTTATGAAACTCAGGGTGAAATTCCAGTTCCTCAAAGCAGCAGGTGAAACAAGTCGGGAGAGAAAAACTGCACCTCAGGCTGAAAGGAAATCAATATTGAACTTTACAACAAGCATTTCTACCATGACACCTATGCAAAATCATCTGGTTAATGATAGTTGGGTAGGAAGAGCTGGTATTTGCCTCTGTACCTACGAGACAGGTGAGCACCTGGGTGCATACCCACAAAGAGCAGACACGCGTTCCCTGTGCCTTCAGCTACGTCCCTTTTTAGTTGCCAATTTTCACCTAACAATCAGATTTTGAGCTTCTAAATACTTCACAGTCATGACCCTTAAGTGTTCGACACACTTTGAACAGCAAGGGCTTGATTTCACCAGGGTGAGTTACATACATGTTGCTTAATAAGGTGACAGACTTTTGCTTGTGGGAGGGGTTTTGAATGATAAAAAACCTGCTTGTTCTGTCGGGAAATTCCTCGAGGAGAACAGGCAGGAGCTTGATTTTCACCTGCTTGCCTTTTCAGCCTGGGAAGAGCCTGTGTGAAACACTCTGTAACTGAGCAAGTAGCTACATCTGCTCTCAGAGTCCCAGATGAAATTATTAAAAAGAATTAAAGAATGAATTTACCACTGAGGGCTGGAAATAGGGCAGAGTAATTTGCTTTCCGTGGAGGCTTGATTTTTTTTCTTGCTGCTGCTGCTTAACTCAGTTAATGCTTTTCTGCTCTTGCTGGTGATCCCTGTCCACGAGCCCTCCTCAGACACAAACTTTTCATTATTTTCTTTGGGAAACTGAACTGATTTTTGATAAGCAAATATCATTACAGATGCTGTTATTGGCAAGCAATGGCAGATCTTCCCATGGAGTTCTTTCTATCGCCAGCGTTGGGCTGCGGCAGCTTTGCCGCTGCCCTGACAAATTTTAAATTAAATTTTTAAAAGCAGAGGAAGATAATGATTTCCAATAAATACTGGGGAACTCACTTCCTACGGCAGTAAAAGGCACACGAGTTACAGCGCACTAAAATTTCTACATTTGCTGCTATTCACCTTTAAGGAACACAAGAGGAGAGTTAGTGATTTTCAATAGGAGATGGGGTTTATTTTATCGTTCGGAAGCACGCTCGTTGTTCAGGATCACAGAAGCTGGGAATTGATGATCCGAGGGGAGGCTCTTTTACTATTGCACCTCCTGCTTTGCCACTATAAATATCTTTTTTATTATGATGATTCTACAGTTTTTAGATGTGTTTTATGGTGAGGGTTATTAATGCTCTACCTCTGACTGCTAAGAGAATTCGTAGCTCTGTTAGAAGTCTGAGATGGCTGGGAGATTTGCTTGTGTGTGTCGTTCTCTTGCAGTAAACCAATCTGCTGGACAGGGAGGGGAATATTCTGCTGTTGAGAACAGGCAGATTTCTGATTAGAGTTAGTGGGAATATGTGGCTTCAAACAAAAACAACCCCCAAAAGTTTAATTTCCTGCAGGTGAGGGGTGTGTAAGTTTTTCATAGATGATTGGTGCAGAGCAAGGAAATAGCCACTGCTATTTTTTCCTAGCGGGGAGTGAGGATCAGGCATGAAAATCTCATGCTCCCAATTAACTTCTCAGGGAATTTAGATGGTCCAACAACAGGACAAACAGTGCCTTCAGCTCACCCAAAACCACCACTGAAGGAGATCAGTGTTACTAACAGCAACAACCTCTTTTTGGTTTTAAAACCTCTGTAGTTTCTCTTTCTCTCCTGCAAATGCTATCGTGGCTATATTGAAATTCTCTTCTCACTGCCCTCGGGATATTTCAGAGCCAGGAAGCTACTAAAATCTCAGATGCTGTTTTGTCTTTTCCTTGCATCTTTGGGGTGTAGTGAAATAACAAAACACATCACTGAAAAAGGCAGCAAAACTATGGCAACGAAGACTTTCATTTCACCAGCAACTTGGGGTTCACAGCCTACTGCAGATCATCTCCAAGGTACCAAATGATTTGAAGGCATTTAACGAGTAATTGGAGAGCTGCTGGTGCAGCAGCTCAACAGTGAGGTTGGTCAGGGGCTGGTTTATCCATAAAGGCACAGTTATAGTAAAAATGAAGCTGGTTGGGTTTTTTTTCTGTGTTTTGGGGTTTTTTTTTTGAGAAAGAATAACCACCCAGGAGGTTCAATAGCTCCTCCCCTCCAGGCGTGACTTTCAGAACAGGCTGAGTTTCTCAGTTTGTTTATTTCCTCTCCAAGAAATACTCACTGGAGGAATGGCAGAGGGGGAGAACGGATGCACTGCTTCTCACAGAGCGTTTTCTCACTCCAGGGGTGATGGGGATACCTGGGGGAGCTTTGCAGCTATGTTTACAACACACCTTTCAAGAAGAAAGACCATCTTTAAAACATCACATTTATGCCCAAGCACGCTGGGCTTGTTTTGCTTTCCTGCCAGCCCTTTCTCCTCACGAGGATGGAATATCTCTTCTGTCAGGAAGCCCCCCAGGCAAGCAGGCATGAGAAGGCTGTTTCTTGTACAAAAAGCTGATGTCTGGACTCCGGCTCTCATGGGAGCTTTGCTATTGACTTTAGCTGGGCCAGGGTTTGCCCGTTGCTTGTGTCAAGTTTGGCAAGGATTACTGGCCTGAAATGGATCCTGAGGGAAGAAACCCGGCCACTTTTCTACACAAATGTCCAATATGTGTGAAGAAAACTGGAAGGATCATAAAAAAGACTAATCTTTTGGACGTGCTCAGCAGGCCTGATGATGCTCCCACCAAAGCGACGGGAGCTGACTCGAGGAGCAAGCACGGTGCATCAACACGAGCACTTCACCTCCATCCCTTGTCAGGCTTCCTTTACAGCCATCTCAGGGCAGAGATTTCTTCCCCGTGCTGCTCCGAATGAAAGCAGCCAGAGTGGCCCCGGAGAGATTTAAGCTGGTCACTGCAAATTGATTCACGCCAGCGTCTCTGGTGTCAGGATGTGCTACTTCTTAAGCAGCAAGAGAAGGGGAAATGAAATGAAGAGGTTGTATGGCTGCTCTCAGGAGAACGCCAAGCTAACAAGAGCAGATTGGTGTTAATTTAGCTGAGAAAAGAAGCTGCTCCTCTTTTAGTGCTTGAGGATTTGAGATCTCAGCAACAGGTCGGTGAGGTAGGCAGGGGGAAGGAGTGGGAGGGAGATCGCTCTTTCCTAGGCGATTGCAGAAGTGTGGAAGTAGGTGATGGCAGGGTAGAGAAGCTGAACAANGAAAAAAAAATACAGAAGTGAAAGGAAAACACACAAAAAAAAAAGGGGAGAGCACAAATTAGGGAGAACAACCTGCTCTTTGCTGCTTCCAGAGCATCTCCACTGGGAGAGCAGGGCAAGAAGCTGATGGTCTGCTCCACTAAATTAAAAAAAAACACAAAATAACAAACGACCAAAACCATAGGAGCAGAACTACTCCCATTCTGTAGCAGGACAGGTCCCAGATCCTGTCTTTCAACAGGGTAACATTAATCTGGAAGCACAGTGTGGCTTTGGAGCAGCATTTGTTCTTATCAGATGAGACCAGAGCATGGTGGGAGCCAGCTACAACTTCACCTTTACGACAGCCCAAGAGATCACATCCTGTAGCTATAATCCCGTGCACAGTTTATGCAGTTAGCACTGCCAAAGAGAAAAGCTGTTCCATGTCACATGCTCCCTACATCCCCTGTCTAGTCCAGTGCAAAACCATGTATTGTCATGTATATGACAATAATAAGGGCTCTGAGCAACCTGCCCTGGGTAGAGATGTCCCTGCTTGTGTAGGGAGGTTGGACCAGGTGACCTCTGGAGGCCCCTTCCAGCTTAAAAGCATTCAATGATTCTATGATAATAATAATAAAAGTGTAGGTGATTTTGAGTCATTCTGCATCCAAGAGTTAATGTATTCTGGTTTGCACTGTCAAGATAAAGCAGAAACAAATGGTTCCCTGAGTGCTGTGTTTCCTTGAGAGAGCTAAAGAATGGTTTTCAGAAGATGGAGCGAAAGATAGACTGGCAAGAGGCAAAAAGAGACACCTGCTTCAGCTCCTCTTGTTGATCCAAAGCTTCTGTTGATTCAAGGGATTACAGAAGTCCTCTGATGGGGTGTGCCAAGAGACACTTTTAATCTCTGTTTGCTGGTGAGCAAGAGATTCTACTGCCAACTCTGGCAGTATGAACTTCATCCAGTGTTTATTGTGTGAAGAGACAAGATGAAGAAGTAGCTTTTCCTGCACCCCTCAGACTTCAATAGAGACTAGAACCTAAGAGGCACAGCCTTTAATCTTTTATGGAAAGGATAAAGAAGAGATACGGGTCCAAATCCATAGGTTTATATTAGTGCCTCCATCTTTGGATCTCAAAGACCCTTATTTTTATTTATAATGTGTCCAATCTCCTGAGGAAGGACCGGTTTATTGTAAATTTAACTCTTGTGGTGAAAAAAGCAGCTTTCAAAACATCAGCTGATGAAACACCAAGTGAAGCAGAGGCCTGGGGCAGCGTTATCCTAAATTCAGGGCATGATGAGGTCCAAGCAAACCATCTGGAAACTTTCATAGCACATGCCTTGTTACATAAGGGAGATTAATGACTTCCTATGGTTCTCTTCTGTGGAGGACAGGAGCTGTGTTTCCTTCAGCTTCCAAAGAGGTTACCTCACATGCTGATCCAACTGTTAACTGAAGGGCTGTGTGGTAGGAAGGGAAATTCATGCCCAAACTAGGTGTCTGTCGTGCATTCTAATTTGCTTTCTCTGATTACAGCAGGAATTGAACAACAATGACGACAAAAAAAAAGGCACCAAGCAGAGAGCAAACAATCTCTTTGAACTAGCACCCAACTCAAAAGTTCTTTGGGTTTTTTTCTCTGAAGCCATTCTCCCTGTCCTTCTAGACTTCAGAGCTTTCTCCTCATTAGTCCGCTGTTTGCTTCCTCCCTTTTTTCAGCATCTCTGTCCTCACAACAGTTTCTCCTGCAGATACATAAAATTTCCATGGCAGAGGAACTTTAAGGTCCCTTCCAACCCAAACCATTTGTGGTTCTAAGAAGAGGTGAGGCAGCTCTACTCCTGGGTGCCTGTGCTCCATCTTTGGGGTGTGGAGGTGAAGCTGCTGTGGTACCAACTCCTATCTAAGATAAATCAGAACCCTTCACTTGTTTTCTTGCAACTGGATAGAGGTGAGGGGCTGTGATTAGATGTTCCCCCAGCTGCTGGTTTCAGGGAGGTGTAACTAAGTGTATAATCACACAGCTATTTCACCTCTACCACTCGGGGCTTGAAGTGCAGTCAGCTCCAGAGTGCAACCACTAGCAAAGCTTTATTGCATTTGACTTTGTCAAATGTCTTGTGTTTTCTGTGGGATGCCCTTAACTTTGCATCTGGGAAACTGCTCCAAACACTTTATCCTAGGTAGAAGAAAACAGAGTAAACCATAAAAGCAGCAGCAAGAGAACAAACAATCAAACAACAAATGCTTCAACGTCTTAAAGTCAATGCATTCTTGACTAGCTTTGCCATTAGAGGTGCTGTCCTGGTTGGTCAACTTTGTTACCTCTTGTGAGATCAGCATACTGAGAGATCTAGACATAGCATTTCCTCCACTTTGGGCTTGGTTTTTTTACCTGTGAAGCATTTGCCCCATCCGTTGTCATATCAGACTCCAGGGTAGAGCTCTCCATGTTGTCACCCTACAGGTGGGCCTTCAAAGCTGATAGAAACTGAAGCTCACTAGAATTTCTATTACCTCAGCATGCTCCGTATACTCCTGTTTCCAAGGTACTGTTGAACCAAGGCTCTTGCAGTAGTTTGAACGTCCTGGTTTCTGAGTTTTCTACACCATGCCTGCATTACACCCAGTAGAATTTTCTCTCGTCTTTGATAAAGGCTTTGTGGCCCCAAAATGTCCAGGAGTTTTACAATCATCTTATAACTTATAACTTAATCTCCCCTGTTCCTCATTTAACTGCTCTCTTGAAGCATCACGTCTCAGCTTATATCCTTCCAACTTGGGATGAATGAACAACACTGAACATCAGAGAGAGGCAAACACTGTAATGCTTTTATGAATATTCAGCTGTGTTTTGAAAGGAACTCTGCATTTCCTTGGGTTTAATTTTCACACTGTAAATTTTCTGACAAGTAATAGCTGTAAAAAAATATTTGCCGAAGCAGCAGATACTGTTATAATAGCATCAAGTAGTACTAGAATGTTAGAAATCAGATGAATAATTGATATTCACATCAGAAAACTGAATCAAAGAATGATCCAATTGAGGCAAGAAGACATGCCATGTGATCTCTCTGGTAAATTGGATCAGACTGAGCTTCTTCTTTGAAAACCTGCAATAAACTGCCTGTGAATGGGCCTAAACTTGAGTTTCACTTGCTGTAAATCATTCTGAATGACAGACAGAGTTGGAAAGACACATTTATAGGCCATTTCCAAATGGAAAAAGAGGCAAACGCATTAAAAAAAAAAGTATTTACCCTGAAATATTCTGCCAGATGAGCTCTCAGATGTTATTGTCAGGCAATCCAGAACGGTGCTTTCCCTTTGCATTCTCTCTCTCTCAAATGATGCCAATTCGAGGAGCAAAAGCTTGTGCTTTGACCCTGGCGTGTCGATCTTCTGCTTATCCGTGCAGAAGACTTCCTCAGAGTCAATGGGCTCTCCTTATTTAAAGTACTCCTTCACTCCCTGGCCAAAGTGTACCCATACAGGGAGTTAAATTATCCACGAGTACACTTGCTTCACCCCCTGACCTATATTGCTGTGACCTAGCCCTGGCAGCACTGGGTTAATGGTTGGACTCAATGATCTTCTAGGTCTTTTTCAGGCTAAATGATTTTGTGATTCTATGGCCATTACCCAAGGTGATGCCTTATTGGTATTTCTGCTCCAGTAAAAGAGCCTTCCCAGGGCTGAAATACCCTTTCATCAAAACATTACAGGGAAGCAGCAGGGCGTATGAGAGTAGTCACCAGGAAGAACAGTCTCTTTTCCACGCAAGGTGGGACAAAAGGACGAGCCCCAGAGGAGCCAGTGCTGCTTCCTTCCTCTCCTGGGACAGAAGGGGTAAGACCAGTGGGTTTGTTTTAATGGAAAGGTCCCATGTGAGCTGGCACTCCTGGGGTTTGTCTGGCTGGTTTCTTCAGTCAGAGGAACAGATGAGAAAGCAGAGGAAGCCTCGCAGGTCTTTGAGCAGCTTGGTCATGCAGGCTGGGCCATTAATATTCACTCCCAGGCGTTGTTTAATGAGGTGGGATCACAAGAGGTTGCAGTAATCGAAAGGAGAGGTGCACTGCTGGAGGTCCTGAGGAGCACCCATCCATCTGCCAGTTGCAATGGGAGGGCTGGAGCAGAGCCAGCTTGTGCTTGGTCACCTCAAGCTGTGCATGATCCAGACAAGTCCTCCTGGAGGAAAGAAGGCGATGGGAGCAGCAGTGTTAGTGAGACCAGGGAAGGGATGCTGGGCTGCTCCGGGCAATCAGGCAAGCCAGAGTTGGCAGTGCTGCCAAAGAGGCTGTAGCAGGGAGGGGAGGCATAGTGAGGGCAGCAGGGAAGCTGCATCTGAAGGAGGTTGAAATGCCAGCAGGCATGGGAAGAGGTGAGATGACTCACAGGGAAAGATGCTACATGTGCAAGGAACCGTTCAGAGCACGGGGAAATGCATCCTTCTGGTTTAAAGACCTGTTCAGATCATGATTTTTAAAGAAAAGCCAGCCAAGCAAAAATCCCATCTGGGGAATTTTTGGACAGGAATAAGACTCCATCCTTGGGCTCTGAGAAAGGAGGGTGAAACCTGGGACTGCTGGATCAGCTTTCCTGTGCTTTTTCCCACTGTGAGCCCTGAGTGGATTAAGGTATCTTGGTATCCTTTGGCTCACCCCATATCCTTTTAGGAGCCGTGTGCTGTGAGTTAAGTGTAGGGATCCTATTATATCCATTGCCTTTTGTTATGTCATCCATGCCTTACGTGTAACAGTAACCTTCTGATCCAGTGCTCACGTCTCCCCTGCCTTTGTGTCTACCCACGAGCTGTGTGATATCAGGACTGTTCATGAGTCAGTGTCGCAACGCTTACAAAAATCTGTCTTTGATGTCACTTCTCCTGCTTTTTACATCTCCTAATATTTGAGCTAAGACGAGAGCGGACAAAGAGCAACCCAAACGGAGCCAGCAACAAAATCCTACACTGAAAACCTGTAGTACCCTGTTATTTGTAGAGAGACCTTTCAAACAACAGTTTTCGCTTGCTGCATCTTTACATGTGCAGAATTGTGAACACCCCTGTTATTCCCAAACGAGGTAATCCAAGAGACTGATGGCAGCTCGCTGCAGCTTTTTAACACAATCTGCCTGCAAGTATTCAATGCAGGAAGATGTTATTGGGCAGCATATTCTGGGAATTATTTCATCTTCCTACACAAAGGCAAAGCCATTTATCAGCTCAGATCCATTCGTTATCCTTTCTCTACAAGACAATGCCTTCCTACCTAGATATCTCCTTCCAAAACCCTGGCCATATTGCACGAAACAATAAACACCGGAGCTATCACTGAAAAGCATCTTTCCTGGCTTTGCCAGCAAAGCTTTTCTTCTGGGGAAATGTGTGCAGACAGGATGCTCCTCCTTTTCCTGCCCAGTGACCTCCAAGCCAACAGCTGTCTGAGGACAAGGGACCTGCCTGAGTATTGTGGTTGCTGCTCAGTTGAGCTTCAGTGGGCTGATGAGTCCACCTAAGGGCAAGGAAGATATTTGGATAGGCTTTTAGCATCCATGCAAATTCTGGATTATTGGCTCCTCTGGACAAATATTATTGCAGTTTTTTTAAAAAAAAAGAACAATAAAAACCCACACCCAAGAAAAAAAAAAGAAAATTAAAAAAAAAAAGAAAAAAAAAAGAAGAAAACAAAAACAAAAACCACAAAATAACCCCAAAACACAAACCAACCAAATAAAATAAAATAAAAAAAAAACCACAAACCAGAAAAACAATCCCCTTCTTGCTAATTTGTTTATTCATTGACTTTCATGTAATACAGGAATTGGCAACATGGTCCCTGAGCTAACTCTTCCAGTATCAGCACATCAGTATTCAGGAGTCCAACTGCTGCTGTTTGCAAATCTGCATAGATGAATGCAGTCCAAAATGGACAAGTTGGACCACAACATTAAACTCTGTTTACTGTAGAATTAAAGGTAAGTCTTCAACAAACAGCAAATGAAAAATGTGCATCTGCAAATATGAGCAAATAGAAACTTCTGATTTTAATATGCTGGGACAAAGGATTTTCATGCGGTTTGTTCCCCTGTTTTACATTCATTTCCTCTCCACGGATGTGTCTGAACTTTAAAAAGTAGATCCTGGAGGCTAGGTCTTAAAGTTGCAGCATGGACAGTTGCTCGCTCGAGTCACGGTGTAGAAGTTGTGGCCCAAACTCAACAAATTCAACTAAACAACTAAAGGAAGACTCTTCCCCCTGCCTGGCAAGGCACCTTAGCATGAACATGACTTCAAAATCCTGCTGTGAAGAATGGTCTGCCATGGCTTGTGACATGAAGGCCTTCAATAATTTTCATTAATTAAAATTCATTCATTCTTCAGACTGAGTTTACCTCTGTCAGGTTTATATATTTTTTTTATACACGTGGTGAGCTTTCTTCTGGGGGTGTATTTGGCTGTATAAGTTGATTTTGAATACTCTTCTGATTAAATGCAGTGTGCTATATTGGTGTGCAAATGACAGAGGAAGGAGGAGCACTGCCTTGATCTGGATAGAGGAGTTTTGAAAAGACATGTTGTGTACTAGCAATAAAAATATCTCAACACCTGGAAGATTTGGAGGCCAGCCCAGGGGAAGAGTGGGACCTTTAGGCACTTGAACTTCACACTGATGGAACTTGAGGAGCATCTTGACATTGATGGAAGTGAACTGTAGACTGAAAGCTGAAGTGGAGAGGAGCAGCTAAATGAATACAACAGCTATCCAAAGCACAGAGCATTGCTGGAGCCAACTCAAATTGCTCATGAAGGCAACACCAACCTCTGAATGGGAAACCACCAGCAGTGCTACCTCCACTCTGGCAGATAGATGATTGGGATGAAACATAGAATCATAGAATCATGTAGTTGGCAGAGACCTTTAAGACCATCAAGTCCAACCACTAACCCAGCACTGCCAAGTCACTTCCAAAGCTGCACCTGTGGAAATGTTCTCAGTGTTGGAAAGGTAACGTGTCCCCAAAATGCACTTCGTAGGGCACTGTGCTATCTGAAGCATGCAGAAGTTCATCTGCAAGGAATCAGAAAAAGCATAGATAAACTGGAAAGTGGAGCCCCAGGAGGAGCTGAACTCCCACATAGTTTCATAGTAAGCAGGGAAAAGGAAAGAGTAAATACTGTCAATGTAGGATTTTGATGCTGGTAAGAGTCTTTGGGTGGCTGCTACGTTGCTTGAGTGCAGGAAATGCAATCAGTCTGATCCCTGATTGATAGGAAGCCTACTCACTCTGACCTGAGCAGCCTGTTAGATGCCTGTAATGCTCCCTAGGCATCAGCCTACCAAGCTGGTCCTGCTCTAGATACCACACTGCAGCCTGCTCCTCTGGATGCAGGGTGCTCCTGGATCATTGCCTTTCGGTGCTCCACTAATGAATTCCTTCTTGCTCTCGAGAGAAGTACACAGTTTAGCTGCCCAAGAGCAATTCACAAGTGTAATGAGGTTTGTTAGTGTGTGCCAGCCATTAACCACATCATGCCTTAGTGTCCACAGACAAAACCAGTGTGAGTCTGTTCAACCTTCCCTCTCCCAGTGACTAAAGAGAACAAAGGAACTTGTTTCTCTTCTGATCACCCCAATTTCCCTGGTCATACACAACCTTTTGAGGATGCCAGATCTCCCAGTGGGAGATCTTTCTGCTGCTTTTCAGGGGGGTGGCTCTGGTCCAAACATTTCTTTGCAAAGATGATGCATCTCATCTGTCTTCGTTCCTTTGTGGCACGAGCATAGAGAAAGGGTAGAGGAGGTTGGCCAGGCATGTGTCCGACTTACTTCCAGAGGTGATAAAACTGAGAAAGAGTCAGGAGTAGCCAGTAAACTACTAATTAATTATGACTGCAAATAACCCAGTGTGACCTACAGGCTCAGCCTAGGATGTTACTGAACTTTAGCATCCAGCCAGGAAGAGCAGATGGATGCTTGGCTTTCAATAGGTAGTAACAGCTACTGAGGGTTCCTTTGGCTATACAACATTATGGAATCTCTACAGATTCAGATGTCTTTTGCCTTTGCTTGGGTCAAATCTGAATTTAATCTGCAATGAAAAAAAAAACCCACAATAAAAGGAGCAGAAGCAGGACGATTATTTGGGAAACTGAAAATGCCAAGTGAGCTCTTGGATGCTCTGCTTGTCTTCCCCCATCTTACTGCATGCAAATAGCAGCTTTCCTTACAATTTCCAGCAGAAAGTATTTGGAGCACTCATTTTGACTTCCTGATTTGAGTGTGTGCTTGACTCTGTGCAAGTGGCTACAGTTACCAAAAGCACTGAAACATAATGCTGTGCCTCAACATGAATATTCAAGTTCTTTCAGGAGGACACCGCTAAGATCATTACAATTGCTAATTATAAAAGTGGTAGCCAAAACTCCCGCTTCCTTCTATTATTCTTACATCCTGCAGATGTCCTGATTTAGCCAGTTAATCATCAGACTCTCTTGGGAATCATCTGGTCGTTCAGTTTAGCGTTTTGTTTTGGTTTTGTTGTTTTGTTTTGTTTTAAATTGAATTGAATTTTGAGTGTGTTGCCTCTCATTTTCTGAAACGTTACATTTCATTTCTTAAATATTGCATCTGATGCCACATTTCTTAAATACAGCACTTGGGGTGGGTGTGTGCACTTAAAAGGTCCCCAAGCCACTTTTTAGTTCCTGGGAAAACAAGGTCTTATCCCTTCAGTAGCAGACATTTCATTTTGTCATCGATCCTGATACCACCTGCTCGCTCTCAGCCACAGCAGGTCTTTCAACAGCTCCGTCAACACAGCTTCTCTAAGTTTTGTTTACAGCTGAAAATACTGCTCCTGTGCTGCAGCACTTCTGAGAACCCTGCCAAAGACTAGGGTGGGCTTGCTGGGGTGATGACCTTCTCTGCAACGGCAGCTTGTGAAATGAAAAATGAGAAAAAAAAATGTCTGGATGGGCAGGTGAAAGGAGTTGTGGTGAATGGAGTTAAAATCAGTTGGGGGCTGGTCACAAGTGGTGCTCCCCAAGGCTCAGTACTGGAGCCAGTTCTCTTTAATATCTTTATCCATGATCTGGATGAGGGGATCAACCTGGGTTGGTGGAGAATGGAGCAAAGGGGGCTCAGGGGAGCCCTTCTGGCTCTGACAGCTCCTGACAGGAGGCTGGAGCCAGGGGGGGTCAGTCTCTTCTCCCAAGGAACAAGGGACAGGACAAGAGGAATCAGACTCAAGTTGCACCAGGGAAGGTTTGGTTGAACGTGAGGAAAAATATTGTGACAAAAAGGATTGTCAAGACCTGCCCTAGCCTGCCCAGGGCAGTGGTGGAGTCCCCATGAACCCTGGAGGGGTTTCCACGCCCCCCCGTGGAGCTGTGGTGCTGAGGGCCATGGTTTAGTGGTGCCCTGGCAGTGTTGGGTTAATGGCTGGAGTCAATGATTTTGAAGGTCTCTTCCAACCAAAACAATTCCATGATTTTATGATCCTGTGTTTGGGGGAGTGATAGCAGAGTGAATGTTTGGCCAGAGTCCCCATGCTGTTCCAGCACTTTTGTGCTCCCTGTCAGCTGTAGATGTCTGGATGCCTCCTCATCTTTTCATATGCTCTAATTTCCCCACAGCTCATGATGCAGCATGGGACTGCCACACCATAATCCAAGGAAAAGGAAATAAAGGAAGGAAAGTTTACCCATTAAGAAACCATAACCCCGAGGCCTGGAAACACCTAACCATTGTGATCTCCCTACTGTCACAAGCAGCTCCATTTGTAAAGCATTTGTGCTGTGTTCCGTTCGTAACCCACGGGTGGTGTGGAATTCACTGCGCGCCGTGATCTGACACTGTGAAAACTCACAGCCTTTGAAAAAGCCACTAATGGAGAATGGGAAGAGAGATAATTACAAGAGCTGGCAGAGCTCAACCATCAGATCACAATAGCAAATTTGGCCACCGAATTGATTAGCAGCATGAGAGGCTCTTCTATACCAGAGCACGTTCTATTTTTATGTCCTCCTTTCTTTCTAATAAGCCAGCAGAGCACAGCTCCATGGTTGCAACAGAGTCCATAGATTATTCTCTGTGCCTAACTCATCTCGCTTGTGGGTTGTCTGTTTTTTCCTGTAAATAATGCACAAGTTGCGTGTTTATTCCTTCTGTGGGTTAACGTATCTGAAGATGAATTCTCTCTGTCCCCCTGCACATGCCCAAACCTCCACACTGCTTTACCACCAAGGATTCAAGCCGTGGACTGCGTGTGTAGGGGTGCAAACCACAGATCTTGTCACGTCCATGGTATTGATGATTTTTCAGTCAAGCCTAAAACTACTGGCAGGTCACCTTCCTGAAGCACTGGAGCTCACCGCTCAGAAGCCGGCCCCAGGGACACACTCCAGGCTCTTCAGAAGTGATAGCCAAAGCCATGGGAAGAGAGGATGCATGAAAATGGAAGAGGAATGTGAAAAGCGAGATAGGTGGGTAAAGTGGGTGATAAAAGGGATAGCAGGGGGGAGGGAAATAGAAGAGAGAAGCAGCTCTAATGAACCCTGAACAAAAAAAATCTCACACAAAGAGTTTTAGGGGATGAAAAGATGTCAGACTTTTTATTTATTCTCCTTTTTGTGGATGAGCCCTGAGACAAAAATGTGTCTTTATCGAGTGGCTGGCATTACTCAGGAATTCACATTACCCAGCTGTTAGGACATCATTTCCTCATTGCATCCCACATCTGTGTGTTTTCTGATGCTGCTTCAGAGAGCAGATACCGAAGCCCCAAAGGAGTTGGGGTTTCCCCTCGCTGCCATCTTGCACTGCATCTCATCACGTGCATCAGTGCAGAGAACTTCCCGTGGGACTCAGCAGCAGGCAACATCTGCAGCGTGATGGAGTAGATACCTGCATGAAGAAGCAGAAATCAGTGCCCTCAGTATCCTGCCTAAGGCCATCCAGCATGCCCATGGTGCATCCTTCACCCCATTTCCCAGCATACAAATGGGTAAGCAATGGGCATTTATGATGTGAGGTGAGCTGGTCACTCCATCAACACATATTTGAGCTGCATTTTGTTCTCCCACTAGGCACAAGAGGCTTGGCAGCCACCCAGAGTCCACCCTCTCCTGCTAGACTGCATCCTCCCCCACGGATCATCCTACGCATCTCTTTTAGCCTTGCCTTTGTGCAGCACTTCACGTCTGAGCTGTGTCAGATCAAATCTTTAGATAGTTTTCCTAATCATGGTCGAATTCATTAGTCCAGATTCTTCTCTTGGTTACTTGAGGCAAATCCAAATATTCTCCCAGGTATAGCTGAAGGGAAAACTTTGTCGATGATGTTTTTGAACCTCTTCCTTTGATACAAACACGTCTTGGAAAAAGTCTTCCTTGCTTTGTGAACTTATTTTTCCCCATTTGGAAATACTGACTAAACTGAACAACTTGGCATCGCATTAAAGCTTGTTTGAAACCACACACAAAAGATTTTGTGCAGCTCGGATGCCAGTGAAACGTCTTCACAGGTGACTGAACATAATAGTCCAAGATTAGAAAATCTAGCAAGGAGCAGGGGGGATTAAGAGCATGCTCTTCATAACTTTGGATGGAAGTCAACACCATGAGGTACCCAGATGAGACTAGCTTGCTGAACTGTATCACTCTACCACAAAAGAAGCAGCATGAAAAGGATGATTTTACTCATTTCACTTCAGCTGCCATCCTGCATCTAGGCACAAATATAAATTTTTAAAGCCTCGCAGTATTAAAGCTATATATTTGTGTCAGCAAATTGTATATAATCTGTTTTGTAAATATTAGGAGCTCTAAACCCTTGGGCCAGAGTCTGCGATGAGATGCACGTGTCCAGCTCTGATAGGCTTCTGTTGGAGTCATGCATGAAACAACAGAAAGCATCATTTGACCGACCCAAATCCATTCCTGTTAATAGCATAAAACATTGGAAGAATCAGCTGGGCTAAATTCTGAGCTCGGATGCATTATTGTAATTGAGATAATAACACAGTCAGCTGAGCTACTGACATTTAAAAATACGCTAGCAAAAAAAAAAAGAGCAGAACTGTAACTGTGTGTTGTAGAGTCTTACAGAAAGCTCTCCTTGACGAGATGCCAGGTCTTCAAAGAAAACATTAAAATCTATGTTAAAAAAAATGAAATTCCTACCTCTGTCAAGAGTCTTGTGCATTTTGACAGGATACAACTGCAAAGCAGGAAGTCATCAAATGGATCTCGTCAAGTGTTTCAGCCTGTTCCCTCCACCCAAAGGATGAATCTGTGCGATCAGCCAGGCTGGGGCGTGACTCAGCGTCGTTACACCTCCCTGCTGAGATTAATGAGATGAGAATTTTCACCCACTGGATGCTGAATAAGCTAAAATGGGATATTCCTCATCTGAGAACTTCTTGTATTTCAGTGCTGGCTTCCATCATTCTGTAATGGAGCTTCTAGGGACAGAGCTCTGTTCTCATGAAATGAAAAAAACCAAACAAGTTTCTCTCTGATTTTAGAAGCATCCCATACTTTTGCAATTCTCTATGGCTCCAAAGAGGTTGCAGTTCCAGAAAGAGAATTAAAGAGCTCCAGATTAAATTTATCAAACAAACCACCTTGCAAACCATCTTGCAAACCTTCTACTTCTCATTTCTTGAGCAGTAAAACAAGCCAAGCAGTTCTATCTTAGGATGGCCCTAACGGAACGATTTGGTCTTTGGCACAGATTTTGAGGTAGATTTATCTAGATCTTGTTGTTGTTATTGTGAAGGAGAAAGATGTTCTGCTTTATATTGTCTTGATTTGTTGCTTGCTAAACTAGCATATGGATCTAGAACTGGATTTTAAACCCTGTGGCCAGGAGCTGCCTGATCTAGGGCTGGGCAATGGGTTCATCTCCTTTTATCTCCCTGATTAATAGTGTTTTGTCACAAGGACAATCAAGTGTGATTACGATTCAGTGTGCATTACTGCACTCTAAGGAAAGGGCAACCTATTAGGAAAAAGGCAGAAACCCCGATGTAATTTGGAAATAACACAGCATAACTGATCTTTCTTTAGAGCAGGTTTATATGGAAGGGAACCAGAGGTTAATTGTGCAAAATAATATTACTGCACATCCAAATGCCATTGCTAAATGTTAGAGTACATTAAAGTATACGGCAGTGAATTAATAGTCCTAACAGTGATGATAAGCATGAGTGGACTTCAGCAGGTATCCTGCAGATGCTTTCTGTCAGATATAAGTAATACTAAGGAAACAAGTGTATGATTGCCTTTGATCAGAGTTAATGAGACATTAACAGTGAAGAAAGAGACTTTAAACCAAAACTACCTTATTCTGTTTGAGAAAAAAATGGCTGGGCACTGTTTCCTGTAGTGACAGAGATGTAATGACCTTGCAGAGGAATTTGACAAGCCTGGATAGTGTATGGGTGGCTACCTCATTTTAGGTGTCACTAGAAGGGCTACCTCGTGCCATGCAAACATCCATCCAGCCTCTTGTGGTGCAGCCTAGAATCACAGAATCATTGAACTGTTTTGGTTGGAAGAGACCTTTCAGATCATGGAGTTCAACCNCTGGTACCCAGTCCAGGGGCATGATCTATGCCCTCGTCCTGATTGCCACTAATGATCTTTTCACACTTTGCCATCACTGTCAACATCCAGTGTTCCCAGGACATATGAATCAGTGTTCAGCAAAAGCCAAGTCAGTGCAGCCAAGGCTGAACAAATGCTTCTTGCCACCGGTCATGTCAAACCAGCAGCTTTCGACTGCTGAGGTGCTGTGAGAAACAGTGTAAGAAATGGTGATCAAGTGTCTGCCCTGAGAGCCCTATAGCTTTCAGTGTCACCTGGCTCGTAGTGGCAGAGGTCACCTTTGAAGGCAGTTACTCATTGTTCTGGAAGGGTAAGGGAACTTTTAGGGGAATTTTCCTAAGGCAACCAGAAGACTGGTGCCTTTTATCTGTTAGTTTTCAGAAAGCGTGGGACACATGCTCTGCTTTTCAAAAGTCTCCCCTGGAAAGGCTCCAGAGATGTATCGAAAATTCTATCACTCCACGACCCCTCCATGTCCCCAGTGCTCAGTGCTGCTGGGCAGATCTGAGGGAAGGACAGAGGAGAAGAGCTCCTAATGGACTGTGTAGTGTTTCAGGATACGTGAGGTCGTATTTGTAACCCCGACCTGCAGAAATGCAGGTTAGAGGAGTGCCAGCAAAGGCAGCGCTGTCCCAGCACCGCTGCCCGGGCTCTGTAAGAGTGTGATGCAATTCCCTCTTCTCCTCACTGGGGCTCAGAGCTATGTGCTCCTAAATATGGGTAAAGGTTCCAGAGATACTGAATAGAAGCAGCACAGAATTATCTCCTGCAGGAATAACATGTTCTGCCAAAAGAAAAACTCCTCTGGAGATTGACGTGCAAGTTCCCATTGAAGGGTCACGGGGAGAAAGTTGTATTTCTCAGAGTTTCCCTTCCATTTATCTTGAGGAAAGTTCTCTCAAATAATGAGGAAAACAATTTCCTTTGGCTTTCACGTAGGTGCTGATCTATTATTGCCTTAAGCAGAAAGGAACAGCGTAAATAACTGCATTGCAATGCAACGCACACCCCAGAGCGTTGTAATCATAGACATAATTGTAACAGCAGGTCTGTGTTGTCCAGCTAAATAGAGATCTGTAATTCAGACCATGCAGGATGGAGTGTGCTTTGTACCTCTCAGTATCATAAATCTGAGGTGGGAATTTTACTGTTACTCTGCAACCTTCTTCACTGCCTGGTGTTGAGCGAGGCTACGCTCCCCGCATCAATCCCCTGCTAATGGGGCTCCCTGGCTATCACCACCCAAAGTGCCTCAGGCCAATTAAAGTTTTTATCTTAGTCAATCCAGCATAAATATTCTTTAATACCAATTAACACAACCCATTCATCACCCTGATAGTTTTACAATTACGCCAGCTTTTGCAGACCCTGAAATACGGACGGTGTGGGAAATAAAGGCTGAATGAAACATCATCCTGTTATGGAAATAACGTCGTGATATTTTTACACGTAATGGGATATCAGAGAATGAAGGAATGGATGAGTGAATGCTCCGGGATAGGTGTTCAATTAAATCTCTTGTTTTCATTCCTGACAGACTGCTGCCATGCATTTTAGGTTGTTCTGCTGTGCTGTGTTATTAGGAGCAAAATATTTTATTGAGGTTATTTAAAGAAGGTATCTCTTCCCTTTAAGCAAGTGGCGCTGGGAGGGTTTGGGGGATGTATTTTCAGCCTCGGTTGTATTACTTCCCCCAAACAAGATTGTAATTGCAGCGTAAAGGAGAAAAAAACCCAAACAGATTTACAGTTTGACGACAGTGAAGGCAATAATCCTAACAAACAGAGGACAGAGCCTAATAAAAAACAGTTATGATTTTTGCCTTGTCCCTGACTGTGTAATTTCCTTGTTCTGTCTGTGGGAGGACACGCGTTGCCTGAGCTACTCCTGAGGCTCTCCAAAGTCATCTTTCACTCTTACATTTCGGCAGCAAGCACTTACAGCAAACTTTCATTCTGCCTAACTGCTGCCTATCACCTAAGAAACCTCGTCTGCGGGGTTGTTCAGTGTGATTCTTGGAACATAAAAATGATTGTTTTTCATTGAAATGTTCTGGTCCAATTTGACCCACTGAGACCAGCAAACAGCGAGTGCCTGAAATAAAGTAATTTCGGATGGCAGGAGAAAAGGCCTGGGAATTAGGAGACTGAAGGTATTCATTTCTTGCTCTGCCACTGGCTGCCTACATGACCTTGCCCAAACTGCACGTTTCCCTTCCCCTGTTCTCTCTACTTCAGTCTCAAGCTCTCCGCATTTGTTTGCACAGAGGGTTTCATGGTGCAATTCCATCTGAGAAAGGGCACGTTTACAAAACCAGGCAGGCTTTCCCTCGCTCATTAACTTGGGCAGCCTCATGTTGTCACGGGGTTTTTTTGAGGTGTTCTTAGAGATCATCAAATCTTAGAATGGTTTGGGTTGGAAGGGGCCTTAAAGATCACCACCTTCACTGGTCCTCTTATCTTTGTCTACCACTACACCTGCTTCTATCCCTGGTTTTGCTGAACTGCACTAAAACCAGTAGAGTGAGGAGGGTGAAGAAATGTAAAATCCCTAGTTCTCTACAGAAGTCATTACTTGAGGTCACTCCTCTCCATTGGACCTCCAAGATCTTCTTGACTTTGCCTGCAGCAGTACTCCTGGACTCACAGTGTAGACTGCTTAGTGGCCACGATAATGTAGGGCAGATGGTTGGACTTCATGATCTTAGGGGTCTTTTCCAACCTTAATGACTCTGTGATCATCTAGCTCTAACCCCCTGCCATGGGCAGGGACACCTCCCGCTAGAGCTGGTTGCTCAGAGCCCCATCCA
>VWZY01004802.1:11874-35493 GCA_013399075.1 Chloroceryle aenea
AAAAAAATACTACAGCAGGAGTCATGGCTCCCAGGTCACACAGGGACAAGCAGGAGGGAAGAGGACCCTGAATTATCAACTCCAGACCCTGCCATCACCAGCGACCACGCTGCATAATCCAATTCGGAAATCTATCATGGAAATCTTAAAATTAGCTCAATTTTCTACCCCCTGGTGCTGCTGGCATCCTGCTCTGTAGCTGCCTCCTTCTGACAGCACTGAGAATGCTCCACTCCAGGCGTGCCCAGCTCAGGGTGGGCTTTCCCATGGCTCGGAAACAGAGGTCCCACACATCTCAGGGATGGGCACAGCCTACATTAGCTCAGTGACAGCATCTCTAGAGGGGAAGGAAAATGGAAGGGTGGAAAAAAAATATGCAGCATAGAAAGCATCACATTTTCAGGCCAGAATTGAAAGGTCAATCACTTTATAATCTCTCGGGTACAGGAATGGTCTTGCTCATTCAAACAGGGCTTAGCAAGACAAGGCCCTGGCCCAGAATAGAGACACTGCTGCAAACCTGTAAGCAAATAAATTCTGATGAAGGCAGAGGATGCGTCACTAAAATGGAGCGGGCTGGATTCTGCCCTTATAGCTACCCCTGTAAATCCTGGGCAAAGGATTTTCTAGATTACGTCTGCACATTCCTTCCCCTGCTGCTTCATTAAATAAAACACAGTGCCCATATCCCAGCATATGCTGGAGCACTTGTCCCAGGCATGCGACGAGTGGGCAGCCGGTGCTTTGGACCTCAGAGCTACCCAGGGAAGAAGATACCCTGAGGAAAGAGAGTATAGGGGATTATTTTTTTTTGCCCCCATCTCCCTTCTTCCCCAGCTGTCAGGGAGGATGTCCCTTTGCTTTTGTGTGGTGGATGGAATGCTCAGGTTGTTACACCAGCAGCCCATGAGGCTCGATGAGTCCTTTTGCCATGCAGGTAATTTTCCTGACTACTCCAGAGACCTGGGACACACTGGGGTCGTGAAAATCTGCTCTTTGGGCATCAGATAGCAAGGGAAGCCCCAGCTTTGGGGTGCAGGAGGATGGAAGAGGCCGTGCCTGCTGCAGTACAAGGCTCCTACCTCTCCTTTGCTCCATTTCCCCCACTTCTGGCCTCTGCAAAGGAAGCCGCTCATGTCCCTGCCCAAAGCCCATCCCCCAGGGAGCACAGACCAGGTTGCAACAGAGGATGCTGACCCCTGGATCGGGCTGGTCCTTCGGTGAGTGAAATCCCACGGGGACAATTATCCAATGGAGAGTTACTCATCCCGACCCAAAGCCATTAGTTACAAAACAGGGAAGAAGGCTTAAAGCTCTTATGCTTGAGCATGTTAGCTCAGCCCTTTAGGGAACTCCTGATGTGCCAGAGCATCTAATCTCTGCAAATCACTTTTATTCTGCCTTGCTCTGGGTTTTTCTTTTTAATCAACTTAATCTTTATTCATGAGGTGTGTTGCTGCATTACAGAAACACCCAGATCCTGAGCACCAGGCTCAGGGAACGGAAATTGGGGAAACTGGGTGCTTGTTCCAGCCGGGGCTTAAGGTCTGGAACAATTTATCTGGACTCATGGCATGCCCTAGCACTCCTCCATGTCCCAGCAGGGAGGAGAAGGGGAAAGAGGTGGGGAACTGCCCAAGAACCAGAGGACAAGCACTACACCCTGAGGCTGTCGTGCTTTGATCGGCGCTGTATTTCATCAGCAAGGTCCACGTTCACCTAGCCTTGCTGAGGGAGCCTTTCGTAAAAAATAAAATTATTAAACGAAAAAAAGATCTTTGAAACATAAATAATAAGTTAAAGGGATCAAAGAAACAAGCAAGCAGCCAGCAATAGCAACATGAAGTGAAGAATAAAAGGAAGCGCTACCGGGCTTTCAAGAGGAGAAGTGGGGCAGGGGGTGGCTCCATTCCCAGGGAGAGCAGAAATGCCAGGACCCCATTCCCCTGACCCAGCCCTACCCAAGGCAAAGATTCATCGTGTCCAAAAAAGGGGGGTAGCCCGAGCACGGTGGGGTGGAGCAGAGCCTGACACCCAGCACAGGCTCCCAGGAGCAGGCTGGGAAACACCGCTGCTGCTGCTCCTTTTTCCTCCTGGGAAGACATGAGCAATTCCCAGGCACACTTCTCAGGAAACAAAAGGTTATCATCTGGGGGTCCCCGAGAGGGGATGGCTGAGCATGACCCCCTCCCCACAAATAAGCACCCCCCAGTTTCCCCAGCTCCAAACAGCAGCGCTCAGCAGCCCGTGGTGCTCTCACGTCCTCCGAGGATCAGCTCCCTCCCCCAGCCGTGATCCAAAGGTACTAATGGGATTGTAATTCCTCTAACGAGCTGTAATTAATTAATTACCCTGTTAGCACTAGAGTTTAACATTTTTTGGCAAACACGGTGCCGTTTTGTAGCTAGAGGGAGGCTCTTCCCCAGCACCATCAGGCTCCGACCGCAGCTGCAGACGAGCCCCATCTCAGCCCCGAGCACACCCGGGGAGTTCATTCCCCTCTGCCTCCATCCAGCACTGTTGGTACCTTCAGGAGAGGACGCTAGAAACAACCACAGAGCTCCCAGGTCTCCCCCAGATTACAGACAACCAAGTCACAGGTATGAATTCAGCAGGTTTGCAGCCATCTCCTTCACCAGCCCCTTGAGAACATTAAACAATCGTTCAGGTTGGTAAAGACCTTTAAGATATCGAGTCCAGGCATTAACCCAGCACTGCCAAGCCTAATTCCCTCTGGCAATAATAAGAAAACCACCTGCAGGTTGCAAGAGATACTGGGACCCTCTGTGGTCCCTGCAGAGCAACACACTGCAGGAAATTCCCCAAAGCACCGAGGATGGGGACAAAGGGGGGTGGGGGACAAAGCAATGTCTGAGATGGGTTAAGCAGCACAGCAGCCCTGAGATGCTCAGAGCCAAGTCGCAGCCTCCTGTGTGCCTGGGATGCAGGATTGCACCCGTGCACGGCAGCCACCTCTCCCAGCTCGTCTTCTCCATTACCTCCACGCTTAATAATTAAAGCATCAGTGTAAAGGCATTAAAGTTTCAGGGACTGACACGTTCAGAGCAAGGCAAAGAGCTCAGGGACCAGGCAAGGACTGCCATTAATGAACGCTGCACAGCACAGGCAACGAGGAGCAGGTCTGCCCATCTGTCCCCACGGACAAATCCTTTCTACCCTCTTCCCAGATCTGCTTTCCAAGAGCATCCACCTCAGACTACAGGGGAGGTTTGCTCAACATCAGATATCTCTAAAAAAAAAGTCCTAACAGAGGGGGGGTTCTACCCAGGGAGCATGGCTTTTTATAGAGCACGTGGCTTTGTGTGGAGCCAGCTCTGAGCAAGGGTTACGAGTTACCTTTGGCTGTGGAGGCTGAACAGGAGGCTCTTCTGCAGGAGCAGATGGAGTCGACATGCCTGGGCGCCAGCCCAGCCCTGCTGCGGTGACAGACTGTCCCACGCTGCCTCCCTCGATGATGCTGCACTGAGACCCCCATACAGGAGCTGGGGGAAGGCACCTGAGGGGCTGAGCACTGGCACAACTCATCCCACCACCAAACAGCAGCCATCCCACCACCAAATACCGTATCAGGCAACCCTCCTCCAGAATTCAACTCCCCCCCTTCATTTCCTCCTATATATAACCCAGCAGGCTGAGAGGAGGATGCTTCTCCTCTCCTTAGGCTCAGCTGGGCAGAGCACACCATCTTCTCTCAAATACCTGCAGCAATTAAGCTAATTGAATCTCCCTGGGTAGCTGATGCTGGTTCCCTGATGGTGCAGCCCAGGCTGCCCCAGGGCTGAGGCTCTGGGTTCCTCGGCACTCCTGGGGATACGAGCCCTTTGCGCCCAGGGTGGGATCCCTGAGACAAAACTCTTTAGACTCAGAGTTCCGTGGAATGTGACCACGGCAGCAGGGGGAGGTGCAGGAGCACAGCCTGCCCCACCATGGAGCAGCAGAGGCTGAAGTTTGGTGTGGTGGGGCCAGGATTGGTTTGGGGCTGAGAATGGGGGCCAGGAACGCTCAGGAAGCCCCTTGGACTCCCCTTCACTTGCTGCATCTCCTCTGAAAATGAAGAGCTGCTTGCATGAGGAAGCACAGAGGAGCGGGGCCATCGGAGCCGAGGCTGTTGCCGGAGTCAGGTTTTGGTGTGCCAGGACCACGGCTCGGTGATCAATCCTCCCCCGTGACACGGCCTGGGCCCGGGCGCAAGTGAGCATTACCTTGATTAAAAGAGATGGGTTCAGGCAGCGCTCGGTCCCAGCAGCATCCCAGCAGAGCAAGGCAGGATGTCCCCCCTCATCGAGCCCAGCTCCCTGGATGGCAGGTGACAGCAGGGAGCCCGATGGGTCCCCAGGATGCTGCTCAGCACCGCAGGCCACCTGCTGCCAGACGCTCCCAGGGACCGTCCCTCCTTGCCAGGCAGCCAGAGGTTGTTTCCCTCATTAATCCAGCATTTGCTCCTCTGAGGATGCTCCTGCCCTTTCAAAGCGTCTCCTGCTTTGTCGCCTGCCTTTTCAGGCGCCGCAGACACAAAAGACCCTGTTTTCTGTGCGATGCCACCAGCCGGGTGCCTGGTCTGGGTGTTTGCCAGCACCCCTGGGTGCAGTCCTGGAATGGAGCTAATGATGCCACCAGTCACTCTCTTCTACTCCAGGTCATTGTCCCACCTTCCAGCCTTCTTCCACCACTTTTGCCTTTCAAAGAGCTTTTTGAGAAGTTTCTTTCACAGCTATATTATAAATGTGGTGCCTTGTGTTTTATAGACCCTGTCTTCTACACTGGTCCCATTTGGGCTGGTCCCTCTCATGCCTATCTCTGGAAGCTACAGCCACTTCCCAGGTCCCTTTCCCCCTTGTCTTGTTCTTGCACCTGCTTTAGTTTGCATAATAGCAAATATTTTATTAGCTCTCTGGAAAGTTACTGGCGAGATTTCCTGGAAAAGGAAATATTCAGAGCTGCAAGCTGCTCCTAGGGGTGCACCAAGCCCAGGGATGGTGGCAACCACCCTTGCCCTGCACAGTTGAGCTGGGCAGAAGCCAGCCCTAGAAGCCAGCCCCAACATTACCAGCTTGCCCCAGCACCACCAAGAGCATTAGTTATGTTTTCAAATGTGCTCTTTTATATCATCATCATCCCTTTTTATTTGGGGCTCTGACCAAGCCATGAACTTGCACTGCTTCACCAGTGGCAGCCAAGGTCTGCTCGGCGTCTGCCGGCGGGGAGGGCGATGATCCGCTGCGGCTGCTCGGCTGGCGGGGGTCCACCCTCAATGCTGCCTCCAGGTTTTTTGGCAAGGTGATGATGCTCATCCCCCAAGCGTGGCGTGGGGTGGCAGGACCTGCTGAGGACATCCAGCATCACGGATGGTTGTAGTGTGAAGAGGGGCTTACACTGGCAGGTGAGCCCCAAGCTGGTGTCTTGGCTCCATGGGCTCCCCACACCACCCCAGTTCTCTGTGCCTGGTGTCAGGATGATAAAGCCGAGATGAGTTCTCTGGAGCAGGCACAGCACCCGGCAGCTCCTGTAATTAATGGCACCGCCAGCACTTCCCTGCTGGGCTATGAATAAAACATTCTTTCTGAGGACCCAAACTTTGAAAAATCTCCTTTTTCCCTGTTAATTATATTTGGTGGGACACTGTGTTTTTATTATTTTCTCCTCCTGCTTAATCGGAGGGGTGAAAGCTGGTTTGGGGCCCCAGTTTCCTTCAGACTGGCACAGTTTCTTAGAGGGAGGGTACAATAGCCAGGGAGAGCTCCCCCTTTCCAAGTCTCCCTCACATCTCCTTGGAAAATCACCCACCTCTGCAGCTTCAAACCTGATGGCTCTCTGGGTTTGCTACAGCCATTGGAGTTTTTTTGGGCATTTCTGGGACTTTCAGCATCCAAGAGCCTCTCCTGGAAATCAGCCTCCCTAGACCCTTTCCATCTTGCAAACTTTTCTGCCGCATACCCAGGCTCTGAACACGAAGTTTTCACTATTCCTGATGAAGGACTGCACCTTGTCCCTGACCCCCTTAGTCGAGAGAAGGAAGAACAGCGAGCACTTCAGATTAATTCCTGGCATGACTTTCAGCACATCGCTGTGCCTCAGTTTCCCCATTTCTCTACAAACTCCACTAAATGTGGCAGAGGTTTTCCCTTCCTGACTGGTTCTGACATTTTGGGGAGGCCGAGTGCTGTGTTTGCACCACAAGCCAGTCCCACCCAGAGACTTCTACTGGGTGAGCAGCTCCTGTTGCCATTTGGCTTGGGGAATCAAAGCAACTGCTGAGCAGAAGAAAACTGTTGCCTGTGCTCATCCATGTCTCTGAGCATCTCCCTCTGTGGAGAAAGGTGAAATTCCACTCCGGCTTCACTGGCTCTGGTCCAGAAGCTGCATTAGCAGAGCTCTGCCAGCTCAGGATCAGACCCAAAGCCAGGTCCTGCCATTGCAGAAACATCTCAGCCACCCAGAGTGCTGCCTCCCAGCCACACCGGCTCCAGGCAGCGAGAGGATGCTGCCCACACTGAGAGCCCATACATGCCTGGGTGGAGGTACCGGGTGCTGAGCTCAGGGCTGTGCCATGCTGGGCCACTGCAACACGGTCCCCTCGCAGGTGACAACAGCCAGGACTCGCTCTTCCCAGGTGGGTTTTGAGCTGCCATTCTGCGGGTTGTGTCGGGCAGCACTCGGGCTGGGTAAGGCTGCACTGCCCACACCATCCCCGCGGGGCCAAGGGGGACTTTTAGCAGAGATCCAAGCTCTGGGAAACACGGCAATTTCCTGCCTGAGCAACAAGCACTCGACTTCTCGCAGGATCCTCTGCCAGCCAATTTTCTCTCTCTGGGTCCCTTCCAGCTCAGCAGTCCAACCCCCAGCGCGGCGCAGGGCTGCAGCCAGCAGTCAACAGATCCAACCTGTTTGGGATGCTCTGAGCCCGGCTCTCCCATCCTGCAAGGTGCCTTCTCCTCTCCTTGCATGCCCCAGGAGGGCTGATGGAATCCCCTGAATGTCCTCCCTTGCTTCTCTCTTCCTGAGAATCCTGGAAAGCTTGTTCAGTTCTCAGTGAGATCTGTGCCATAAGTCTCAAAAGCTGGAGTGTAAGCGTTTGAAGTGCTCTCAGAGGGAAGAACTGGCACCTTTAGCACTAGGAAGTGCAGTTGCATCCACTTGCCCAAGCCAAGGATGCTTCATCTGGTTTTTAAGAGGGGGCCTACAGGGGGAAGGGATCTTCTAGTAGCTTTGTCACTGCAGTGAAAATCTAGAGCCAATAAAGGAAATCGACTCTGCCACAGTGGAGAGGAACTAAGAAGAGGAAAATGAAGGACTAGTCTAAACAGGACCACTAAAAACCTCCCAGTGCTCTTCAATAAAGCAGAGATTAGCAGGAGGATTTGAAGGCTGGGACTCAGGTTGGCCACTGGGGTTTTGGAGGGCTTGGGTGAACCACTTCATCCCATCCCATCCCATCCTCCTGTTTCCCTGTCTGGGAAGCAGGAACAGTTTTGATTTCCTGGTTCTCGGAGATCTCCTGCAGTTGGGGGAAGCCACAGGGGAGCAGAGCACGGCACGCTGGGGTGGGTACGACCCATCCTCCTTTCTGCAAGTGAACTCTTTCTTCAGATGCTTTCAGCAGCCTCGACTAATTGCTCATCTGATGTCACAGGGATTCTGGAGCTGCAGATTAGCCCCAGCTCCATGTCACACAGTGCATGGAGGCAGCAAGGGCTGCAGCATCTCCTGGCTCCCCCCACCCCATGCCCACTGCAGCCAAGACACAATCCTGGCCAAAACCAGCTTCGTGACACACACCAAAGCCAACAGATCCCCCACTGAGCAGGGGATTTACATAAAGGTGGTGAGATCAAGACTTCAAAGTAAAGACAAAGCGCACAGAAGGCATATAGGAGATGAGTCTTTGCAAAACCAAACTGTGTGATGGCAGGGGCCTCACCTCCAGCCATGTGGGGCTGAACCCTCCCCTGCCTGCGTGTCCCAGGGCACCTCCCTTTATGCTCCTCAGGGATGGAAATCAACCGTCCTCATCCTGGAGCCATGGCAGGGACTGGCCTTTGCTGGGCGCTGGTACCACAAGGCTGTGAGCTTTCCAAGCTCTCCTTAATACAAATAATAACGAGGGATTTCAACTGGCCCACAAAGATGGAACCAAAGTAATCCCAGCAGGAGCATATTTTTATAAGCCAGGGCTATAAGAGAAAGGGCAGGAAACCTGACACATCACAAATCACTCTCCTGTCACTTGCTGTAATCTAGAAATGGTCTAGCAAAAATAAAAGCAACCCGGCTGCCGGCAGCGAAGCAGAATCAAGGCCAGGGAGGAGGGCAGCTCGGGTTTGGGTCTGGCTCCAGGTAGATGGAAGGCTCTGAGGCTGGTCAGTGCTGGTGTTTTGCTACAGCTTACAAAGATACAGAGCTGCCCTGCTCGGTGACATCCATCACCCACAACCAGCAGACATAACTTGGGGGAGATCTCTCCTGGCTGGGCTCAGTTTACTCCTCGGTCAGGATGGGGCTCAGGACAGAGCTCCATGTTTCCAATTTGTCCCCCAAAAAAGCAGTCCCTGGATGAGGAGGTCAGGAAACATGCAGAGCTCCTAGATTCCTCCTACCTGTGGCAAGCAAAGGGCTCTGGTCCCCTTGGGTAGCTGCAGGGGGCCGAGGGCACCTCCCCAGTCCCCAGTGCAGCCATGCAGGGCTCAGGACCACTGGGCAGCCCGACTTGCTGGCAAAGCATCAGGCATGCAAGGATAGCACACCACCTCCTCTGGGTGTTTGCTCCTAATGAATTAGACCTAGTACTAACCAGGTCAGGAAGTCACCTCCTCTTGTCTCCGCTCTGGCCATAGCTGCTGCAAGCCACACAGCCCATCGCTGAAGTCAGAGCAGCAAAAAACATCAACTAATGGTGATTCACCTGACAAATGAGGTTCTGGGGAAACAGGAGCTCTTTGCCAATTCAGCACCAGGTGAGGCAATAATTCCCAGGGGGTAGGAAAAAAATTCCAGGGTATTGAGGCTCTTCAGGGCTTCCAAAAGGAGCAGTTTTTCTTGGGAAGCACAGATGCCCTTTTGCTTTGTGGTTCTCCACGTGAGACCTCTGCCAGTACTTTAATATTTTCCATTTTCAAACCTGGCTGCTCTGATCAAGGATGACAGAGCAGCTCAAGAGGAGGCAAGAAGCACCCAAAAGAGGAGCAGGAGCCTCCTCCATCCCTCCCTGGCTCCATCACAGTTTCCACCAGCACAAGACCTAATTTCTCACATTTCTCCCATGGCAGAACCAAACTCCCTGGATGTCCCTGTCTCCAAGCACCAGTCAAGAGATTTGGGGATCTCAGCCGCCTTCTGGCCACGGGAGAAGCCCAGGGCAGGGCTGGGAAGTTGCTCCCACCCCAGCACCCTGCTGCACCGTCTTCTGCAGCCAGTGCACATCAGCTTGCTCAAATAAAGCCCCATCTGTGCAGGTTATTTACAGAAGGTTGTTTGCTTTGTCGCAGAAGCTGATTTGGTGATGAAAGTTTAAACAGGCTGGAGAAGGGAGAACAGAGCAGGATGTCCTAGAGATGGGACACAGCCCCGTAGGTCCTTCCTCACAGAGTGAGATCCCTGTGGCAGCACCCTTCCACCCCTGACAGCATGAGCACCTCATCAGCACTGACACAGAAGCTGGGATCCACAGAGAGCCACCAGCCCCAGAACAACCTGCCATGCAGGTTATAGGAGATGCAAAATGACTTGTCCTTACACAGGGTAAAAAATCCCTGTGGGTGACCAAAAGTCCAAGGAGTCCCATCGGAGTTAGCCCCACATGCTGCTAGAGCAGCCCCCAGCAACAGGCATGGCAAAGCCACCGGTGAACTGGGGAAGGGCAGAACAAGGGAAGCCCATCACAGGAACACTTCCCCCCCAAAGAAGCACCTGCTCTCACCTTGTTGCCCGGCTGGGAAAGCCCTGCTCGGGGGCTGCAGCACATTGCTGCACCCCAAGGTAGACGGGGAAACCACCCTGAGTCCCTTCAAGCACCAAGATAAGCCCCAGCCCAACACATTCTTCCATTTGTCATTTGGAGCAGATGAGGAGCTCAGCCCTGGAGAAAAATGCCCAGATTTCCTCCCAGTCATTCTGAGTACCATGAGAGGTGGTTGGTTTGTCCCCTGAGTCTCTAGTACACATCCAGCAGGCATGGACTGCTGGAGATCACTCCCTTGAACCTCCAAATGCCCCTTCCTGGCAATCAAGGATCCTCTTGGACCATGGCAGGAGGTTAGGCACAACCGGAGCAGCCACACGTTTGCCCATCCCATCCCGACTCACCCGCGTGGACTCAATGCTCACTCAGCTCCTTCTTCAATACTCTGAAGATGGCTCCTGGAGATCTCCTCTTGCTCCTGCCTCCAGAGTACTGGTGGAGAAAGATCTCACCTCTTCAGAGCCAGCCCTTACCACTCTCTTCTGCTGCCAGAGTCCAGAGTTGACCACCACTTGTTCACTTCTCCTGTGGGTGAGGCTGAGGAGCTGGGGAGCATTGGCAGCTTGGAGAGATGTTTCCCCACAGAAGGATCAAGTGCAGGGAAAGGGCTGGGGAAGAAGGAAAACCTGCATTTGAGCCAGCAACACTTGCTCAACCACTGGTTAGTGGCTCCACAGGAAACACCTCCCCATGCTCACCTGGAAAGACATGTTCCTAGCGAGGCAAGGCCGTCAGTGGGCAGGGAGTGGACAGGAGGCTGCAGGAGATACACCCCTTTACAGATGCAACCTCCTCTTTGCCACAGCCAGCCAAGGTGAAGAGGCTGCCAGCAAGTCTTTCAGCTCTCAAGATGCTGTTGCTCTCTGCTTTGCAGCACTGGGGTCTCCTATGGCTGAGGAAAAAGGGCTTTCTCATTCAGGACTAATCCAGCCTGGGCTTGATCCCAAGGAAAGCTGCAGTAACTGGTGAGAAGGAGCCCAGGATTTACCACAAGCTCACGTGGACATCTCAGCACCAATGAACCTCCCAACACAGCACCTCGAAGGGCTGCTTTCAGAAGAAAACAGCAGAAACCCGGAGCAGGACATGGGGACAACACTGTACCCAAACAGGTCTCGCCTACTTTGCGGACAACAACCCAAACCTGCCTGTTGCAATCATGGCAGAGCTGCTTGGTGACAAGGAGTAGGCACCCAGGTCTGTCCCACCATGGACCTCCTCCACGGCCACCTTCCACTGCCAGCTGTCACGGGCAGGTACTACATGTGGCCACCGTGTTTTGGGACACAACACACATGGCCCCAGCACTCTCCCACTGACCTCCCTGGGAGCACAGGGTGCAGCAGAAGGCTCCAGTCTCTGTCAGGAGAAGGTTACTCAGACTAAAAGCATGTGTTCATGTGTCATAAAACCAAACACTGCTTCCTCCTCCCACCACCCTCACCACAGAGCTGGGCGGTATCTCCAGTGCTCACCACAGGGTTCCAGCCACAGTGCTGGTGGCCTCACTGGCCAGGAGCACCTTTCCCGTCACACCCCTCCAAGGTGGCTCCACCACATCCCCTCAGAGCATGGGCATGGGCTGGAGAAGAGACCTGCATGGATGTAACAGGAGCAATCACATCCCCAAAGGGTCCAGCAAGGCTCTCTCAGCTGGCACCCCTCCCTACCTTGTGAGGTGGCACATGTCACTCTTTCCCCTCCTATGCCAGGTTGGTACCAGCTGCTCAGAGCAGACCATTGCTTCCCTGTCACCAGTGCCGTGACTCATAGCCAGCTTCCAAAGGCTGATTTCACTCCTCCCAGGGGTCAAGTACTTTCCATGCTCAGAGCCCTCTTCAGAGGGAGAAGCAAAGCCCTACCTGGGAGAGCTGCAAATCAAACCAAGCTGAGAACCATTTCTCACCAGCCACGACCAAAGGGGGAGAGGAGGAGACCCGGGTGAATCTAGGGATGAAGCACCATCTGCTGTGTGTCTTTGCAGGACACCAGCCAGGTTTCACAGCCCTGAAATGGAGCCCTCTTGGTCACAAACACACAATGGTGTCTGGTGAAACCAAAGGGTGGTAGGGTCAGGATGAAACACTCCTCCATAGCCATGAGTCAGCCCGTAGCGTTGCTGTGGACAGGAAGCCCGTGAGTCATGAGGCTGCACCTAGGTTGGAGATGACCACTGAGAACATCACTGTTATTTATAACCAAGACAGTGATATGGGCAGAAAGACTTTGGCAGCTGCCCCAGGGCAGGGGCCACGTGGGGCATTACCAGCATGTCACGTCCTGGGCATCTGCTGCTCTCACCTCCCAAGTCCCTTATCCAGGATTCCCAACCTGGAGCTGGGTTCCTGGTGTGGTGGAGGTTTCCCCTTCCTTCAGGTGACACTCTCCATCCAACAGCCACTCTCAATGCTAAAGCCAATGTCACCAGTTGCCCTAAAGGCCACATTTCCCAAGGCTCTCCCCGCATGGGTACCACCGTTGGAAAGAAATGCGTGAAAGAACAAACACAGGTTTTGCAGAGGGATTCCTAACATGGTTTATCTGTAACTCAAGAGGCACTAGGGAGTTACAGGAACTCTTTCATGAAGCCTTTTCTCCGACCTGGAATGTTTGACTTCTCCCATTTCCCAGCCAGACCCCACCTTGCTGGCTCAGGACCATGCTTTTGCCAAAAAAGGTTGGGCCAAATAGTCCCTGAGGTCCCTTTCAACCTGTTAGTCTGTGATAACGATTCTACGACTTCCCTCCTCAGCTCAGATTCAACCTCCATCCTTCACTGCGCCTTCCTTTTGAGGCATTTGGGTTGTTCCTCACGGCCGGTGCAGAAGCAGCTGTGAGCACAGCATGCAGAGCTGTGAGGCCAGGAGCAAAGCTTGCCAGGAGATTTGAAGAAGGGTTGGTTGTGAGGAGCTGCTGATTTCCTTCATGCCTCCCTTCCGACTGCGTGGTGCACTCAGCCAAATATCATGAAAGGTTTATCCACACACTGATCACCTTATTTGCCTTCAAAGCTGGAGCAAGCTCGCTCTCCTCAGGGAGAGCAGGAGCTCTTGCACCACCTTCAAAGCCAACGGAGGCTGCGTGGACTTGCTCTGAGCTTCCCTCGGCTGCGGGAATCGGTCAGGATGCTTTGGAGAGAAGTGGCTTCAAAGTGAAGTATGGGTTGATAAGTGGGGAGTGGAGAGAGACATTTTTACTCCTACTGGGTAATTATCACCTATGGAAAGCTGGGGAGTTAGCTGGTGGGAGGGAAATTATAACCTAGCATAAACCCAATCTCTCCCCAAAATTCAGTTTCGTTCATGCTCGGGAGTGTTTGGTCTGGTTCCAAGGCTCAGCTTCTGAAGGAGTTTGGAGAGGTCCCCTGACAGACCTCCAGCACAACTGCAAAGCAGAAACCACATCCCTTTTGTTCAGGGGGGTCCAAGAACGGGGGACGCTCTGGGGTGAGAGGCTGAAGGAAAACAAATGGCTTCATTCAGGAGAACTGGTTGTGGTGAGATGAGAAGTGACTTCATTACAATAAGTCCCTTTACAGCGAAACTGCCAGGTGCTAAAAGACTTTTTAATTTCGTAGAGAAAGGCAGATCAATGCCAAGCATCTGGAAGCCGAACCCAGAGAAAATCCAATTAAAAATCAGGCAATGCTGCAAGTGGAACAAGCTACGAAGTGATGGATTATTCATTCCAGGATGTCTTGAATTCAAAGGAGGTGGAATCTAATGGATCCTTCTAGCACTGTCTCTGGTGATGACAAACACTCCTAGACAACTTCCAGGAGCATGCTCACTCTACTGCAAAAGCAAGGCCAGGACTTGGGCTAAATGCAAAGCTCCCAGGCGTGTGGTGGAGGACGACCCACAAGTCCTACTAGGTACTGTTCTCTGCTTGGAGGCATTAATAACCCAGAACTAGCAGCCAACTCCATGGAAACCAACTGGTAGTCAGTGACAAGTTCTCCTGTTGCTATAGGAACAGGGCCCAAACAAATAAAAATTACCTTTAATTTTTCCTCCTCAAAGTTCTCCCACATTACATTTCCATAGCAACTAATTAGCTTATTAGTGATCTGAACCGAGCCAGTGGCCAGGAGGAAGTGCCCAGCATTGTCCTCTCTCCTGGCTAGCTGAGAAGAGGCATTAGGATTGTTTCAGTGGAGAAGCCTGAGCACCAGGAGTTGGGTATCTCAGGGCTGGGTTTCTTCATGCCTTCCTCATGACACCTCTGATACAAATATCATTTGGTCCCTTCTATTTCTAGCTGCCACCTTACACTTCAGTTTCTTGACCTCGTTGTTTCCTTTCCAGACTCTCGATGTGTCCTCCAGGCTCAGGTCTGCTTGACAGCTGCATGGCTTAGCAATGTTCTCTCAGTCTTCTGGCCATGACATTCAGGTCTCTTGGCTCGTTGCTGTCTTCTGCACCAAGTTAACACAATTCATCTGCAGGTTCCTTGCAAGAGTCTCTTTTCTCATTTACACTCCACAACTACATCACTCCATCCTCCTTTGGCAGTGTAGCCAAGGGTCTCTTCCATCTCAAAGCCAAACTGGAGCACTGTTCAGCCACTTCCACCTAAGTGCCACCAGTCTGTCCAGACCAGTGCCATTCATACTGGTCTGAAGAGCCTCACCACTGCCTGGCTTATAGTAGCAATGGATGCCACTGTCACCTTTGTGGGCAAGGAAAGACTGCAGCTTTGCAGACACAGAGCTAGAAGGATGCTTTGGCCCACACCCTCATGATTTCAAGACATCCTGGACACAACACTCCTTCGCTGAGGCTGATGGACACATTCACACCCCATGTACTGCCCACTGGGCAGTGTTCAGGCTGGGCAGCATCAGGGCATGGGTGCAGTGTGTCCTTCCTGAGCTCAGCAGTGTCAGGAGAGGACTGATGACAGAGTAATCAGGTGATAAAAAGTCGACTAGGAAAAAAAAAAAGAAAAAAAATCCCACCCAAAACTGTTAAAAAAAAACCCTAGCAAATGTGACAGAATTGCTGTTGATAACTGTTGGTGTCATTAACACAAACAAGTGCATCCAAGGAGAACAGATGCATTAAACCACAGTTACATGCCCACAGAAAGGAGATGCTACCTTCAATTAGTGCCAGGAACTTTGGAAAACTGAGATCAAGTCTTATTTCCTTCACTGGAGTAGAAATCCACTGAAACCTGAAATCTGCTGACAATCCCCAGAAATCTGCTGAAAATCCCCAGAAATCCACTGAAAATCCCCAGAAATCCACTGAAAATCCCCAGAAATCCAGTGACTTGCAGCCACAGGGTGCACAGCCCAGGTTGGCTTGGCTTTGTTTCCTGTGATTTGAATATTTTGGCACCTCTCAAGGAGCAAGTAATGAAAATAAGGTGTAAAGGGGGAAAAAGCCAATCAGCAATGAAGGTCAAGCAGCCGAGAGTCTTTGAAACTAGAAATCTTGAGTCGCTTAGTGCAGGACAAAGTGAGAACAAAAAGACCCCAAAGAAGCACAAGGACAGGACAAGGGGTGATGGTTTTCAGCTAAAAGAGGGAGATTTAGACTGGAGAGAAGGATGAGATTTTTGACACGGAGGGTGGTGAGAGCTGGCCCAGGCTGCCCAGAGAGGTGGTGGCTGCCCCATCCCTGTCCCCATTGCAGGGGAGGTGGCCGGGGCTCTGAGCACCCTGCTCTGGGTGCAGATGGCCCTGCTCCCCGCAGGGGGTTGGCCAGATGAGCTTTAAGGTCCCTTCCAACCCCAAAAGTTCTGTCATTCTATGATTCTAAGCCAGCGGAATTCAAGGGAAAACAGCTTTTCTCCCTTCAACTTTCCCAGCCTCCCTTTTTGCCCAGCCTTTTGGATGGACAGGTCTACCCTTGGACACCACAGGTCCATGCCAGCATTTGCAAACTCATGCAAGGCTTATGATCTTGTGCCTGCTTCATTACCTCCAAGATTACACACAAAATAAACGCCCAATTAAACACTTGCTGACAGAAAGGCATCTGGAGCAGGGGCAGCACAGCTCTAGGAGGACTATTACACCCTCCCCCCCCATCCCAGGCTGCTCTTCCAGTCAAACTCACGTCAATCCCAGATGAATTCCCACAATTAATCGCAAGCGATAGCAGATGGGGCAGGCGTGCAGGGGAGATGGAGAGCTGAGCCCACATCCACAGCAGACACCAGCCAGGTCAGGCTGAGGTCAAACTGGGTACCACGTGTGCTGGAGCAGCAGCACTGGAGGATGCTGGAGGTGCAGCCCAACAGCCCCCAGCTGCAGCGAGGAGGAGGCACCTCAGGGCTTTGCCAAGCAAGTCGGGGGTTTTTTAACCAGAAGCAGCACAGCCTGCCTGGTTAAACTCCCGTGGAGACAGTCAGTGAATTCACCCAGCCCCAAAACATGTCCTGACCCCAGGCTGGATGGAGCCTGGCTGCCGTGTAGCTTCTCTGGTGTCTCATAAGGACAAAGCGGCATCGGAACAGGCACACAAAGCCCCTGCCTCGCCTCCCTCCTCCACCAGCCCCGTCTCCGTGTCACCCGTGGGAATCTGATTATCAGCAAGATCTCTGCCGCCCGTCAGATGTGATCAAAACCACAATTCAATTAAATTTGATTGGATTGAAAGCCGAGGGTTTCAGGGAGGTAGGCACGCACACCCGGAGTAGGATGCCATTCCCTGGGAGAGCAGGCTGAGATCTGCAGGGTGGTCACCCCCAGGTGAAGGAAAAGCTGGGACGTGGCTCCAACCCTGGGATGAACTCCATCCCTTGGTGCTGGGAGCCTTTGCCAGTTCACACATCTGCCTTCTGGAGGATCCCAGACAGAGTAAGGTGAGCCCAGCCTCCCAAGATACTTTTAATTCTTTCTCATCTTTTGAAATCAAATAAAATTCTGAAGGAGAAACTTTGTCATCGGAGCAACAGAGGAATAAAAAAAAAACCACCACAGAACACGCCTGGAGATGAAAGGGAATTCTAGATGGGTACTTCATCTCTTGCTCTTGCAACGAACGTGAAAAAGAAAAAAGAAATAAACAAAAAATCCCAGACACGGTTAATGAGCTTTGCATTTAAATGTGGCACCAATGTCACCGCACAGCCTGTTCCTGCAGGGTCCCCCTTCCCCGCTCGCGCAGGGCGACGGGCGCGGGACAGCCCATCGGAGCAAATATTGGATCAGATTAAATCCCACTAGTGTTTACTAAATAAAACATGCATTTTGAGAAATCAGGAAAAAGTTTGTTAAATATTTTAGTACATCTGGTCTCCTCTTCCCCACCCATGTAGGGACTTACAAAATGCTTTGCATATTTATTTTAGCATGCACTAGATTTATTTAAAAATAGCATCACCAGCACTGGAAACAGCCCACTTGCTTTTCATCTAGATCTTTGCATTGAATCAATGAATCCAAAATTAAACAAGGTTGGGTGAACTCAATCTATACCAGGACCTATTTGCTGATCAATACAGAAATAGATGCCTGGCCTCTCTTTACTGGGTGAAATATGAGGACTCATGAGAGAAAAATTGCTTTTGTGATTATATCTTTTATAAAGAAAAAGTCAGATTTCATCTTGCCACATAAAAAAAAAAAATAAGAAATAATTATTTATTGGAGAGATGCTTTCTTCTAAATAATTCATGCTGGTTGTATAGTACCCAGAAGAAAGAAGACTCCCGTCTGCCATTCCTAATGAGGGAAAAAGACCTCCAGTGTTTTTCATGGATTCAGTTTCATCAACACAAGGAGTTGAAACTGTCCTTGGCTTTGAGAGGGTGTCCTCTCCCTGCACCACAGGGGAGCTCACTCCCCCAGAACACAGAGACCCCACGACATGCTGGATATGGAGGGAGAAGAGCTTCAAACACATCTGGAGGCCAAACCCAGACCACCAGGAAGAAGCACCTGGCTTTGGCATTGAGGTTCAGGGATTGGTGATGGTGACTGAGTAGCCAGAACCCACCTGACTGAGGGAAGAAGGGTCTCTAGAAGAAGCATCTCCTGAAGAAGTTGCCTCAGTATGGCCATAAAATAAATCCAGCCTCTGCTCTGTGCTCCTCCAGAGTAGGGTGGAGGTGAAGCCACCCCGGGCTGCACTGTGCCCTGGCTCCCCCAGCAAAGGGGAGCTGAAAGAGGACCAAGAGTCCACCCAGGCCCCCCCATATGAAGTACATGGGAAACACAAGCCACAGATATCAGTGGAAATCTCTCCTGGCCCAGAACGGGAACAGAATTGGAGCTGAAGAGCATGGATTTGGGAAAGAAAGATGACTGGCCTTTTAGCTCAGCTTGGGGACAGAATTTCTGTCTGGCTTTGGGAACTGTTTTGCACAACCATGTGCTAAGCCAGGTCCCTTTCTCCTAAACATGCTGCAATAACTGATCCATCGAGGGCTGTACCTGCTCTGCTCTGAATAAATCTGCATATCAGCTGCATCCATGAATGAAAAATGCATGTGCCAGTAAATTGGAGGTGAAATAATACATCTGTTGTCAGCACTCTCTTTTTTCTCTTCCACGAGTTTCATTAAGGAGAGACATATTGTCTCTGATAAAGTTAACACCACCGGTTCACTAATTGTTTCTGACACTTCCCTGTTGCTTTGATGATGGATGGCTGCAGAAACACCAGCCCCAGGCAGGCAGGGAGGGATAAAGTCACCTCTCCAGGCTATTGCTGGAAGAAAATATAACGAAGCTGCAGAGTTCATGCCCAGGAACAGCCCCAAGCTGGGGCAAGGCTGGGGACGTGAGGGTGGCAGGGGTGTCCCAGGAGCTCTGCGAGGGGGCAGCGCTGGACTGGGGTCCTGCAGTGGTACAGATGGCTCCTGAGGTGCTTCCTCTGAGCAAGCAAGAGCCTGAGTGAAAGGAGGAATGAGAAATAGCTGACCTTAGCCAGACCATCATGGATCCCCATGGGGGCAAACTGAGCTCAGGGGACAATCCCAGCCCCACCTTCCTGAGCACCTTCATCCACCTCCATCTTTCACCCTTCTCCAGGCCAAGAGCTGGACAAACCCAAACCGACTCATTTTGAGCCCAGTCTCCTCCCCGTGGGGTGCTGGCACTCCAGCCTCTTGCATCCCCACGGGGAACAACTCCACGGTGAGGGAGCGGGTGCTCAGCTCCCACTCACACCTCGGATGATTTCAGCCTTCCCCTGGACAAGGCAAGAGTAGTCACAGCAGCCAGCTCCACTCAGCATCACCTCGGGGTGCCTGGAGAAGTCAGGTGGGACAGTGACAACACCGGCACTCACCACTGCATGGGCCCCATCCCATCCCCATGCTGTCCCCTGTCCTGTCCCTGCCTGGCCAGCAATCACGTTAGCAGCTTGACACACGCCCAAGCACTCAGCAAAGAGGCAACAGCTGCTTCCCTCTGGCCCAGATCGAGGATTTTAATTAAGGAGAAGATTTGGGGGACTAAAGGGGAAAATCCCTCCCAAAGCTGTAATTAAAGAACCTCAGGGTGAGGCGGGACAATAAGAAATGACACATCCTGCTGCTGCTGAGCCACAGCTCGGGTGGGCAGTGTGAGGGGAGCGGAGACCCCCACCACAGCCCTGTGGTGCTGGCACAGCCCCCTCCCTGAGGCAGCTATCCACCCCCACACAGGTTTTAGAGGCTGCTCTGCACCCACACAAACAACCTTTCAAGCTTCTCTGAGGTCCCCAGACCTCCAGCAAGATCCACCGAGCGGGGAGCAAGCGGGGACTCCAGCCCCCACCAAACCCAAGCATCGTGGACTTGGCTCCGAATTATGGCAAAGGTTGGTGAGGCAGGAGGGTCCTCATGGCACATGATCCTAGCCTTGGTTCACTCCCTCTGAGCCAAAAGGGGTCAAGCAAGAGTCCGGGAGGCCACTGTGACCTTTGAGAGGTGGGTGCCACCACCGCCAGGACCCATGGAGCCCCTCTGAGGTTTTTGGAGAGGTCCTGAAAAGCAGCGTGGCTTGTGATGTGGTGTGTGCCAGCACTACAGGAAAAACACCTTTTCAGCACAGTGCTTCTGGCAGCAGTGTCACCAGCCAGGAAGGGTGACCAGGGGCACCAGATTTCCCTTCCCTTCTCCAGTGGAATGGGGGTGCCTGGTGGGGGAGGGTCCTAGAGCTGTGCTGGTTCCCAGTGTCTCTCCATCAGCTGCCAAGCTGGGCACAGCCTGTGCCACCAGCCCGCTCGGAGCTGGTGCTGGGAATTGGAGAGTTTCCCAAACATGTGCTGAGCACTTTATTTAGCTCTTGGTGTGTCTCATCAGCTCTGGAGGAGAAGCTCAACCCCGTGGGCAACATCTGTTCCTCAAATCCTCCTTGTCCTGAAAGAAGAGGCTGCGTAGCTCCCTTCAGCACTCAAAAATACTCCAGGCTTCAGTGAGAAGGCACAAAGCCAGCCCCAGACAGGGCAGCAGCATCCATTCTGACCCCATCTGCTGCTTGGAGTGGTCTGAAGCCCCAGAGCTGCACGAGGAACAGCCTTTGGAAATTATTCTCATGGCTCAGGCAATCCCAAACCTGCTCCCATCCCTACCTGGGACCACAGGGACAGGCCCTCCTGGCCACCCAAGAGCAGAAAAAGCTGATGGGGTTTCACAAGCCTTGATGCTTCACATCCCTGCATGGCTATTTGGTGCAATCCAGCCCCATGCCCTTAAAAACCCCTTTCCTATAGTCCCTCTTAACTCGAGCTTCTGCTCCACTTCTTTAATAGACAGAAAAGGGAAGAGTGCAGCCAACCTGACAGGCCAGCCAGCAGTGAGCCAGGTACTTCCCACAAAACATCTCCCTCTGGTACCAGATGCCGACTGCCCACAGGAGCAGAGGCTCAGCATGAGGCAGTGAACAGGGAGGGGAGCTGGGCTGAGACTGAGAGTGAGAAGACCCCATAAAACATGTTTCCAAATGACCACGGCCAGCCCTTAGTTAGTGGTGATGGCCACGTGAGTTGGGTGGGACCCCAGTCCTGGGACCTAGAAGTGCTTCAGGAACCAGGGTCTCATCCTCAGATGTGTGAGTGGACCCAGCTGTGCCCAGGGCTGTGGGTAACCAGTCATGTTAGGGGACAGAAAATGAGCTTTGGAGGAGAAAGGTTCAGCAACAGTCTCTTGTAAGGAGGAAGAGCACCCAGGGGAGGCACGTGGAGCAAAGCAACGGACCCTGGCACAAGTTCTCCACATCATAAGCCTCCAAATAAAGCACAGCAGCCCTAAAAAATCCAATCCCATATCGATTCAGGTGAGGCAGTGCCAGATTCACATGGCAGCTGCTGTGTATTTACACAGAGATTATAAACCCTGTGAGGAGGGGAGGTAAAAAGCATCCCTGGGGCCCCCATTCCCAGGGCTGGGGGGACAGCTGCACACCAGCTAAACACCTCCTGCCACCAGCAAGGGTTTACCAGGCACCATTCCCATTGCCCAGTCACATCCCGGGCTACCCTCAAGCTCATTCAACAGCTTCTCATCGCTGACACTGAATGGGACCTGTTGCAGGAGGTGACATTCAGCACGGGGCCTTTGCAGAGGGTCGAGGTGACCTAGGAAATCATTAACCCTCTCACTGGGCCAGATGCTCAGAAAAGCCACACACACAGGGAGCACTTCATGGTACCCAGGGCAGCTTCAGACCCAAGCTGGAGCTTTTGTCTGAAATCTTGGGTTTTATTTGTGAAATCTCAGCTACAGCAAGAAGTAAAGGGGATATCGCTCTAGAAGAGACTTCAGTGGCCCTGAGTGGAGAATGACACCGGGGAAAACCGAGCTGATAACAAGGTAACTGCTTTGGTGCATCGAGGTTCCCATCTCCTCCGCTCCAAGATGTAAATCAAGTGCAAAAAGCCACCCTGGCTCACCCAGCTTCTCCGCAGCCTTCTGCCCACGTGCCTGCAGCACTCGCCGCCGCTCCTGGCGTCTGGAAATAAACAGCCTGTTCCAGCACTGCTTGGTATTTCGAGAAAGGTTAACGCAGCGTGTGAGGGGCCAGAGCCACCGCTCGCAGGGGCTGGAAAGCCTCCAGGCAAACCTGCCAGAGGTGCAGGGCTCCCTGGGTAGGAGGTGACCTCCTCAGCTCCCCCACAGCGTTCGCTTCAACCTTCAATATTTTCAGGCTTTGCATTGCTAAGGCTTCTTTCTCCCACCCCCATGTTTCCCCACCAGCACTCTGAAAAATCAACAGGAATTCCAAGCCGAGAGGGAAGCCGGGAGGTCCGTGTTCACTGGGCAGGCTGGGAGTTTTTCTCCCTTCTTTGGGGTTCCTGCTGAAGGCAGCAGAAAATCACCCCAGTTTTCCAAGCACCCCACCAGTGAGGGGTTGCCACTGGCCCCTAATCCAGTCCCAGGGGAATGTAGCAAGAGAGCAGCTGCACACACACCAGTCCCATGGATTGCTCCATAAAAATGCACACACCAGGGCTAAGTTTGCAAAGCAGGTGGCTGGGATGGACAGAAAAAGCTTGGACATTTTTATCAAAGCCAATGGTGAAAACAGAGCAAAGCTTAGAAACATACCCAGGGATCAGAGAGAAAGGCAGGGCACCAGAGCACCTGGATATTCATGATCAAACCAGAGCTCGAGCTCACCTCAGAACAAGCCATCTACCCTTCTGCTGGAGAGAAGAGCTGGGAGATGTCCTCAGCAGTTCACCTTGGCTGCACCTCACTTCACAGAATCACACACTTAACCCCTTCCCTCTCTGATGAGCTGCACCAGTTCCTCCAGGTGCCAGCTGAAATAATCTCTGGCCAGCCTGGCTGGGCCTGGAAAGGCTGATCCATATTCCTGAGGTCTCATTGGTATTCTGCAGCTTCAGCTCATTAGCACTTAGGTGCTACAAGAGCAGGAGCATTGGAAGTTTCTGGGTGAGACAGCTATTAGGGGAGGATTGAACACATCTCACATGAACCAGTGGCCTGCATGAACTCTCTAATTTACACGATCGATCTAGAAGGTGCCCACAGGCCACCTGAACAAAAAAAAACAAACAACAAACCCTGTCCTAGATACAGGCTCTGCCACCTTCGGAAAAAGAAGAAAAATTAAGCAAAATAAATAACCTGCAGCCCCAGAAAACTGTCTGCATCATCACACCCCCTGCTAACGCTATTAGCCAGCCCTCCTCCGCAACCAGCTCCTCAGGAACGGCGTGAGCTCCAGCTCGGCAGCTCCTGAGAGCCCCACCAGCCCAGCAAAGAGCCAGTATAGCCAGTCCAAACACCCACACTGTACTGGGAGAGAGGTGCTCCTGACAACTGCTGCTCAGCAAAAGGCAGGGTGAGCTGTTGGCCCTTAAACTGAGGAGGGCTGAGCTGCTGCAGCCCCCATGGTCCCAGTGTCCTTGTCCAGTGTTGGATGTGGTGAGTTTTCCCTTCTCTGCAGCAAGAGCCGTGTCCTCCTTGCCCAGGTTTGGGCACTGCCTATTTACACCTCATGATAGACCCATGGAGAAGTCACCAGGCAGAAATTACCTCTTTTTGCCTGTATTTGAGACAAATGGGGGGAATAAAACACCATTTCTCCTAATAAGGGAACTCAAAGTGATGAATTTTCCGCTTCTCCTGAAGTTCTTTCCTCCGGGGCACTGATGCATTTTTAATGGTCTCGATGTAGCTATTAAGCTGGTAATTGAAACGACGAGCCCTCCAGCTCAGCACCGGCCCCACAG
>VWZY01004802.1:37928-54741 GCA_013399075.1 Chloroceryle aenea
GGGCTCTGGGCAGGTCAGGAGGAAGAGTGGGGCAAGTGCAGCAGCATTTTGATGTGGGATTATTTTTTTTTCCCTCTCTCTCTGCCTTCCCCAGGCAGCAAAGAAGCACAACCTCCCTGTGCCGTGCTCCAGGCTGCTGGGGAGGGGAGATGACCTCAGGCACCCTCTGCCCTGGCCCCGTCCAGGCGCCACGGGCACTGTCCTCTCCCCAGGAGCAATACGCTGGTGTCAGCAGGGAACGGACGAGCCTTGGGTCTCCGTGGCTTGGAAAGGTGTTGGCTTCAAAAGGCTCATCCTGAGGGATTTTTGTTTACAGGGCAAAGAGAAAAGAGATTGCGAGGCCAGCTGGGGCCAGAGATGCCCACGGGCTGGGGATTTGTGCAAACCACCGTTAACTCGAGTCCTCGTTTGCTCTTCTGTGGGGAAGCCAGGACTGGGGGCACTGCACAAAGCCATGAGGTTGGAGTTAGGAGTCTTCCCCGAGGATCTCTGTCACAAAGGAGGCCATGTCAGTCTCTTTGGTGTCGTGCAAGGTAAAGAAAGGGTGTTCCTGCCAACAAGACCAAAGACAACGTCAGCGACACCCCAGGACAGGCAAGGCAAGCTCAAGAGCAGGTCCCAGGGATGTTATGCAGCCAGTGAGGTGCTGGGGGAGAGGTGGACACCAGACTCCTCCCCAGGCTCCACAGGCACCATCTTTTAGCTTAAAGATTAGCTCATGTTTTCAGGTTTGGCATTTCTAGGTTCAATGCCAGCAGGACAGCCCAGCTTGGCAGCTGTACTACCATCATTTGAAGTCTAAACCCAACAAAAGCAGATAGGACAGAGGGAGAAAACACCTAGAAACCCTGACCTTAACACCCATGAAATCAACACACCCTTCCTTCCACCTCAGATGCACTACACCCATCCCACACCATGCCTGAAAAAAAACAACTAATCACCCTCATGTCCTGTTATCCCATTTCCCCAGGACCTGCAGACCATTCACTGGACTTCTGCAATGTGTTGGGATAAAGCAGAAATGGCTCCACACTTACCATAAGTTCTAAATAGTTCATTCGCTCAGCAGGGTTCTTCCTTAAGCTGGAAGTAAGGGGAAAAAAAAAAAGAAAAGAAGAAGAAAAAAAGATAAAGGCTGTAGGATCTTTTTCCTTTGCTGTATGGGATCTGTCACAGGGGATCTCCCCTTCCCAACCCCCATCCTTCTCGTGGGCAGCACCAGTTCCTCTCCCACCGTGGCCGAGCGGGTTTGAACCACCAGCGCCGGGGCCAAGCAGGTGAAGGGGAAAGGACAACTCTGTGTTCTGCCACAAAAAGCAGCTCGCTGCAGTCTGCCCCACAAGCCTTGCTTGCCCACATGGACCAGAGCAAAGAGGAAGGAAAGGAGACTGTCTCACCACCCACAAGGAGAGCCTTGCCTCGGTGGGCTCACCTCTGCCGGCACAGGGAGCAGAGGAACACCCTGAAGGGAGCAGCTACCCACAAAACCACAAACCAGCTTTCACCCAGAGACAGCCAGATGCTGCCAGGGGTTTGTTCTCGTTTCAGAAACCACCGGNGCCCAGGGAGCCCCACAGTCCCCTGAAGAGCTGCGTGGGCTCCTGGGGACAGAGAGCCTGGCACCAAGGGAAGGCGAGTGAGTCCAGACTCCAGGGAAAGGGCTCTGGGCAGGTCAGGAGGAAGAGTGGGGCAAGTGCAGCAGCATTTTGATGTGGGATTATTTTTTTTTCCCTCTCTCTCTGCCTTCCCCAGGCAGCAAAGAAGCACAACCTCCCTGTGCCGTGCTCCAGGCTGCTGGGGAGGGGAGATGACCTCAGGCACCCTCTGCCCTGGCCCCGTCCAGGCGCCACGGGCACTGTCCTCTCCCCAGGAGCAATACGCTGGTGTCAGCAGGGAACGGACGAGCCTTGGGTCTCCGTGGCTTGGAAAGGTGTTGGCTTCAAAAGGCTCATCCTGAGGGATTTTTGTTTACAGGGCAAAGAGAAAAGAGATTGCGAGGCCAGCTGGGGCCAGAGATGCCCACGGGCTGGGGATTTGTGCAAACCACCGTTAACTCGAGTCCTCGTTTGCTCTTCTGTGGGGAAGCCAGGACTGGGGGCACTGCACAAAGCCATGAGGTTGGAGTTAGGAGTCTTCCCCGAGGATCTCTGTCACAAAGGAGGCCATGTCAGTCTCTTTGGTGTCGTGCAAGGTAAAGAAAGGGTGTTCCTGCCAACAAGACCAAAGACAACGTCAGCGACACCCCAGGACAGGCAAGGCAAGCTCAAGAGCAGGTCCCAGGGATGTTATGCAGCCAGTGAGGTGCTGGGGGAGAGGTGGACACCAGACTCCTCCCCAGGCTCCACAGGCACCATCTTTTAGCTTAAAGATTAGCTCATGTTTTCAGGTTTGGCATTTCTAGGTTCAATGCCAGCAGGACAGCCCAGCTTGGCAGCTGTACTACCATCATTTGAAGTCTAAACCCAACAAAAGCAGATAGGACAGAGGGAGAAAACACCTAGAAACCCTGACCTTAACACCCATGAAATCAACACACCCTTCCTTCCACCTCAGATGCACTACACCCATCCCACTCCATGCCTGAAAAAAACACAACTAATCACCCTCATGTCCTGTTATCCCATTTCCCCAGGACCTGCAGACCATTCACTGGACTTCTGCAGTGTGTTGGGATAAAGCAGAAATGGCTCCACACTTACCATAAGTTCTAAATAGTTCATTCGCTCAGCAGGGTTCTTCCTTAAGCTGGAAGTAAGGGGAAAAAAAAAAAGAAAAAGAAGAAGAAAAAAAGATAAAGGCTGTAGGATCTTTTTCCTTTGCTGTATGGGATCTGTCACAGGGGATCTCCCCTTCCCAACCACCATCCTTCTCGTGGGCAGCACCAGTTCCTCTCCCACCGTGGCCGAGCGGGTTTGAACCACCAGCACCGGGGCCAAGCAGGTGAAGGGGAAAGGACAACTCTGTGTTCTGCCACAAAAAGCAGCTCGCTGCAGTCTGCCCCACAAGCCTTGCTTGCCCACATGGACCAGAGCAAAGAGGAAGGAAAGGAGACTGTCTCACCACCCACAAGGAGAGCCTTGCCTCGGTGGGCTCACCTCTGCCGGCACAGGGAGCAGAGGAACACCCTGAAGGGAGCAGCTACCCACAAAACCACAAACCAGCTTTCACCCAGAGACAGCCAGATGCTGCCAGGGGTTTGTTCTCGTTTCAGAAACCACCGGAATCTCAGCATCAGCGATAGCAAAAAGGGAAGGGAAACCACTGTGCCTTCCAACCAGCCTGGGTGAGTCAGGGCGAGAACAAGACCAGTTTGGGCAGCGCTTCCTGTCGCGGCTGAGCACCAGCCTAGGGTACCACAAGGTGCAGAAAAAGGGGCTCTGAAAGGATGACAAACCCAGCCCCAGGCTTTGCTCCATCCCCCATGGGTCAGGGCTCCTCTTCAGCCAAGCTGAGAGAAGCCCCCAGTCCCTGCTGGAGACTCACCACTGCGCCGTGAAGTCCACGAACTCCTTGGAGAAGCGGTCGGCGGGCAGCTGGGGCGAGGGCTCCTCCACCACTTGCTTGAGCTGTTGGAAGGGGGTCCCCCAGGACTCGTACGGGAAGCGAAGAATGGCCAGCTCGATCTGAGGATGGAGATGGGCTGACGTGAGGCCCTGGGACGAGCACGACCCTAGCACAGCTTGCCTGCCGCAGCCAGCTCAGACTCAAAGTGAAAAACCTCTTTCCTTACAAACCATTTTCAATTTGGGTCACACCAGTTTTTTTTTTTCTTGAAATACAAAGACCCAGAGGCCAAAAATACTTCCTTTTGAGGCTGGTTCAGCATATTAATGCATTTACAGGAAGCCACGAAAAGATATGTAAAATGGGATTATTTAAAAAGATAATAACAGCAGCAGCACACGGTTTCTGCACTGCCTTCCAAAGTGCTTTGCTCACCATAAGGCAGCCTCTGGGCTTTGGGCAAGTACTGTATGAGCTAGACACTAAAAAAAAAAATAAAATCCACAAACCCAAGGAAAAAAGAAGTGCTAGAACAAGATTTATGAAGATCTTTGCTAAAATCACCTCAATTACTGTGTCCTTCCTACAAGTCACCCCTGGTCCATCACCCATTCAAGCAAGAAAAAGCCCGTCACAGCTCTTGGGCAGTGTCCTCGTGCCAATGGTTGGCTCCCATCTCCAAACGGGCAACAAAACCTCCAGAACTGGCAAGGTGGGATGAGATGAGAGGAATAAGAAACCTGAAAGGACTCGGGGCAGAGCCAGATGCCCTCACCTTGGCTCAGGTCAGGGGGACTCAGCTCCAGCTGCTGGAAAACAGAATGAAGCCACCAGCCTGGAGAGGCCTGGATTAGCCCCACAACTTGATGATCCTAAAACCAGCCAGTCTGAAATCAATCAAACCCCTTCAGAAATAAAGCAAAACAAAACAAACAGGAAGCCAAGCCAGAAGACAGATGGAAGCAAGAGAGGTCAGGGCTCTGTTCAGCTGCAGGCTGGCAGACTTTCAGCAAGGTCCTCTCTCCCATCCAGCTTTGGAAAGGTTGAGAGACCTCATCATTCACACACAGCTTCCTGCACCTCAGGAGGAAAGCTGGAGCTGACTACATTTCCATCCAGCCCAGCTCTGGCACGGGGACAACAAGAAGAGGGGCTTGGGTTCAGCACTGAGGACAAAACCCGCTGGGGAGGAAGGAATATTTGCCAAGGGATCTCTGCAGCACACACAAACACAGGGATGCAGCACCCAAAACAATGGCCAAAGCTGCAGGGTGCAGGAAATATTCCTGAAAATAATCTACCCACAGAGAGAGTGTCTCCTGGAAAGTGAGACACGTTCCCAGGCAGCATCCCCCTCGAGCCAGCAGCTGGGATTTCCTTTGTCCTCTGGCGCCAGAGGATTCCAGCTGCTTTCTGCAAGATCCATTTCTTGCAGGAGGTAGATAAACCATCCTGAGCAGCTGCGATTTTGGAACTGAAAGTATTTCCCCTTCCTGTTGGCTGCTCTGAGCTACCCTGCAGGCAGGACACTCTGCAAACCACCCGCAGCATCCCTCGCTGCCGCCAGCTCGCCCCGATCCTCCTGCGAGGCTTTGCTAACCCAGGACAAGGGGTGGATGCAGGAAGGCTCCAGCAAGCCCTGCTCCACTCCAAACCTCTCCAGTCAGCACATGGGGAACTGCAGAGCAATTAAAAGCCAGACTCTTGGGGGCTCCTCTAAGCCCAGGCATCTGGCTACTGCTCCACACCGCCCAGTTCAGAGCTGAGCAGAGCTACGTGGAGCTGCTCTTGTACGCAGGCAGCTTTGTGAGACCAAGTGGAAGGGTACAAGGGAACCACGTGGGAATAACAGGCCTTTATCACAGTATCTTTCTGGGTGGAAGAGACCTTGCAGATCATCGNACAGCACAGGATTCAGCAGGAACATGCAAGAAGGGAGGGGACAAGAGACAAGAGGCTGGAGATGGATTATCTTCCAATAAGCTTGCCAGTGGACCCAGCAAGAGCCGCAGCAGTGGTGGCTGCACACCCTGGCTCACAGCTGCCTGCCCCAGGTGAGGTACCTGCTGTATATACAGGGCAGCACCTCCACCCTGTGCCCTGGGTAGTTCATCTGATGCCCTGAGCTGTCACAGGCACAATTTAGTCCTGTTTGGTGAGGTGAAGCCACCAGCTGCCACTGCCCAGGGCAGGGGTAGAGCCCTGTCAGCACAGACACCATCCCAGCCCCAAGGTGCCAGTCCCAGCCCTTGGTGTTACCATTGTGATTCCCAGACTCCAGACATCCGACTTCACGTTGTAGCCCTTCTGGTTCAGCTCAGGGTTTATTCTTTCTGGCTGTAAATGCAAAACAGAAGATATTACAACTCTATCTTGTTTGCCCAGTGCAAATCCCACAGAGCAAATCTCTGGCTCCAAAACCCAGGTTGGATGGATTCCCCTGGCTCATGTCCCCGAGGAGGGAGGGTCTGAGGGTAACTCTAGCACTGATGAAAGCCACATCTTGCTCCACACAACCTGCAGGAACAATTCCCTCCAGCTCCTGAGGCTTGTACTGTCCCTGCAGCATGATCCCTGCCACAGGAGCAGAAGCCCACACAGATGTCCCAGATGGCAAAGGGAAATTCATACTGACTTGAGGATGAAATGAAGTGATCCTGCCAAAAAAAAAGCCTCAGCATTTTCTCACCAACAAAGAGCAGCCCCTTCCAACCAGCACCAGCCAGTCTGCAAAGTGGAAGGTGCAGAGGAAGAGTCTGCTGTGGGATTAACACAGAGCAGGGCTTACAGGGAGGGTAATCCCGTCCTTGGAGGGCTCTGCCGAGAGCACTCTGAAGTGGTTTCCAGTCTCAGTTCCTGAGATAATTTCTAAGCAGGAGCCTTTTCAAGTCAAGGCTGAAGGCAGCTGAAGGCAGCTGAAGCTTCAGAGCCCCAGTCTCACACAAGCACACTTACAGCCATGTAGGGTTTGCAGCCAGCGTCCATGGTCTTGGCAACAGAGTCCACCAAGTAGCCACTGATCCCAAAGTCGCACATTTTCACGTGCCCCTCCTTGTTGATCAGCACATTGGAAGGTTTCACATCTAAGAGAGAACACAAGAGGGCAGATTGGGCCTTTGCAGAGGTGTCACAGTGCATGAGACAAGGTGGACAAGTCCCTGCTGACCTGGGAGGGGACCACACAAGGGAAGGGGGACAAAACCCCACCTGTCTTATTTCAATACAAGTTGTTCCCAGGTAAAACCATGCCCTCCAGGCAGAACATTGCTCCTCACTAATGAGGCAGGTCAAAAGGTTGAAACAAAACGCTGAGGAGTTAATATCCAGCTCCTTAAGAGAGATTTATGCACCCAACAATCTTAAAATCCCAACTCTACCAAGTTCTCAGGACGTCTTGCCTCACATCCATCATGATCTGTCCACAACTACACAAAGAGCAAGAGCAGGACCTGAGTGTTAGAGTTCCCATCTGTGATTTTATAAGGTCTCCTTCAGCCCTTACCTTGCTAGAACTATCCAGCCAGGAAGGCTCAGGGATTTTGTCCCAAAAAGCTGCCTTCAAGGCTCCTCTGTACTCGAGACAGAGGTGCCCATGAAAATGCAGGTAGTGAGGAATTTAGTTATTATATTCAACCCTTCATCTGGAAAGGACAAGAACATCATGCAAGCAGATGCATGAGGGATGCACCTCAGGAACAAGCCTTGGGCATCCAGGTCTGTCCACCATGGCCCTAAGTATCATCAGATCCCACTGCAGGCAGCCCGGAGGGACACATCATGCACCTCCTGGAAAGGTGTCCTCACACAGACTTATTTCCAGGCTAGATCTCCAGCCACTTCATGCTAACCCCTCATCCATCCATCCAGCACCNACAGGTAGTGAGGAATTTAGTCATTATATTCAACCCTTCATCTGTAAAGGAGGACAAGAACATCATGCAAGCAGATGCATGAGGGATGCACCTCAGGAACAAGCCTTGGGCATCCAGGTCTGTCCACCATGGCCCTAAGTAGCATCAGATCCCACTGCAGGCAGCCCGGAGGGACACATCATGCACCTCCTGGAAAGGTGTCCTCACACAGACTTATTTCCAGGCTAGATCTCCAGCCACTTCATGCTAACCCCTCATCCATCCATCCAGCACCTACCTCTATGGATCACGGACAGTTTACTGTGCAGATGCTCCAGAGCTCGTACGATCTGGGGACAAACAGAGAGGGACAGTACCTGTTAGTCACACATGGCACTGTTTCCACATGCTGTGGGTCTCAGAGGCCTACAACAGGCTCAGGGGTGCAGAGAACCATGTAAGAACTTAAGAGGCACTCACAGACACGGCCATTTTCCCCAGAATGTCTTCAGGGATGGTTTTCTTCTTCTCCAGTACTTTCTTATAGAATTTATCTAAGGAGGTGTCCATGAGCTCCATGCAGATCCACACATCACCCTGGGGACAGAGACAGCAGTTGAGAGGGAATTCCCTGGAAATCCCCGACAGCTGAAGCGAGCAGTGGGGACGGATGGACAAACAGACACTGCCCCTTCCACACAAGGCAAGCCAAGGTCCCTGCCACTCAGCCACTGCTGACCACACCACGCGACAGGCACAGATGTCCAGGTACCACCAAAACCACCCTCAGTGGCCTTCCTTTGAGGGTCTACCCCAAAGTCAGTCTCGGCCATGGACAATGTACTTGGGCACCTGCCATCCAAGTGAGGAATGGGACCTGAAGGAGGCAAGCCTTTGACTTTAAGTCATGGCAGCATCTCAGACCAGCTGGGCTGAAGAAAGCAGGGGTGGCTGGGGACCTTCAGCACAATCACACAGGCCCCCAGCCATCCACCAGCTCCGTACCTCACGGAAGAGGGCTCCATAGAAGGTGACAGTGTAGAAGCAGTCAACTGTCCTCATGGAGATGTCCAAGTCCATCAATAACCTCTTCTGCTCCTGAGTGTTCACAGTTGCTCGAATTCTCTGAGACAAAGAGGAAAGAAGAGGAGTTTGATGTAGGTGGGGTAACACCATCATCCCTCCACCTGACTCGGAGGACCTGGGCATCTCAGGCCAGGGCAAGTGTTTCATGCTTATTCTGCAGTCAGTAGCACCCAGGAGATGCCCAGATTCCCTCATCCAGACAGCACCTTAATGAATAACAAACCCTTGGCAAGCTCTGCAGCAGATGCAGGATCAGGCCAGCAGCCTGAACAGGCAGTTTGACATCCAAACCTTGCACTATCTAACTGGATTTCTACCAAGTCTGGATTTCAAAGCCTGCTGATCAACCCCACAGCACCCAGCCAGTGTCAGTGCAGACCCTTCAACAGCCAAACCACACCAGGAACACCACAGGCTGCCAAAACAAGCCAAGCCTGTCTCCATTTCGCCACGATCAGTGGAGCTCAAGACAGTCTCTCCCCTCCCTTGGACCTGCACGTCCTGATCTCCATCACCCTCACAAGCAGCTGTCCTCACCTTCACAGCCATGATGGTGCCACTCTGCGCGTGCCGGACTTTCTCCACCACGCCGTAGGCACCACGGCCCAGCTCTGAAATCGTCACCAGGTCATCAGCTTCCACCTCGAAGTTCTTTAAGGAAAGAGACAAAGAAAAGTCAGATATAAACACACTTATCAACAAGAATATCAGTAGAGGTCCAACCCTTGCAGCCCAATCATGCAGGGCATTTCCAAATGACCCTATCTATGGGCTCCACCAGCTCCAGAGGTACCATGCTTAGGGAAGATGGGTGTATTTTCTGTGCTGTTGAAACAGAGCCCAAACCTTCTCACCCTAGACTCACACCAGAGCTCATTTAATTCCCCCTCTGCAGCCAGAGATCAGGACATTCAGCCTTTAAGCCAGGGCAGGCTGCCATTGAAAAGGACACCAAAGGTTGGTGCCTCTCTGCCTGCCCGGGATTACCCACACAAGGGTATTTCTGCAGTTGCAGATCTACCTGCAGGATTTCAACAGCTCCTGTGTCAAGATGGGCAGCAGTCAGGACCCTCTGCCACAGCTCCAAACCCCCCGGTGCAGCCAGGGATCCCCCAGCTCATCCCACATGCCAAGATATGATCGGTCACAAATGCACCTCCGTGTCTATTAATAGCTTTATTAAAGCCTCTTTTAGATGGGATGGCGCACACAGCAACCCAGCAACTCAATCCATAATGACTGAGGGGTTCAAATGGTTTTTACCTGCTCTTGATACTTTTTCCCACCATCAGAAAGCAGCCAGCAAGGTAAAACGTGAGCGAGCGCCAACAAAGGAGCTCGTGGGAATGCAACTACATAAATCTCTCTTCAAGCTGCTAAAAACCCATCACCAGTGCTCAGACAATCAAGTGCCCCACGCAGCAGGGAGCCAGTGAGCTCCTGTGCAACCCACGGACAAGTTTCCCTACAGACACGTTACCCTGTAACCGCTGCTCCGCTGGGCAGGGCGCAAACCGAGTGAGACACAGGCTATTTTTGGACGCTGCGTTCATCACTCTTAATAAGTCACAGACCTTCTTTTAGCCAGGCTTTATCCAGCCTTCAGTTTTCCTCCGGTCTCAGGGAACAAAAATAATACCAGGATGCCAAATTGCCCCAGTAGCCACAAAGGCAGCGAGGGTGGGAAACATGGACGGACGGCGCAGCGCCGGATACCGTGCCTGCGAGCTACGCCCAGAGCGCAGAGGAAACAGCCTCTGGCATTAAGCAGCCAAGCTGGGAGATGTGGCTGCTGGGCTCCTGGCCAGCAAGTTCCCCTCGGTGCTGGCCACAGCATGGCCAGCAGCCACCAGCTCTGACGGACCTTCCCGCCAGCCCCGGCTCCGTTTATTGGAGCCAGATGTGCCTGGCAGGCGGCCGAGGCAGGGAGCAAGGGAGGGCTGTGCCTGAGCTCAGCTCTCAGCTATGCACTGCCCAGCACAGGAAGGTGCCGGCCCTTTCCTGGGCAGGACAGTGGATCCAGAAGCAAGGGGAGCAGAGCTAAGGGGAACACATCCAACATCCAACCCTGCAGCCCTGGGCAGCTGGCAGAGGTGCGGAGCAGGCTCGTGGCTCCTGCAGAGGCCTCCAGGAAGAATCTGGTGGTGCTTCTCAGGACACATGCTCTACAGTTGTTCCAGGTTATTGTTGCGGGGTTTTTTTTCCTGGCATTTACCCCAAGGCTTCCCCAGAAGCTGGCGGTTCCCAGCACACTCCAGGAACCAGCACTGCCCTGCCCAGANAGGGCCTGAAGCTGGCCTGCTACCCAAGACCTCTTCCTCCAAAACACTTGGACCAGATCCCTCCTGCAAACACTGGTGCAGGCAGAGCAGGGTAAGAAGGGAGTCTAGAGAGCTTCCCTGAGCAGCAGCACTCTCCCCTTGCACACACCGTGCCCAGGCTGTGACAAGGAGCATCCTTCCCCGAGCTGTTAACACACACAACACAAGGGCCAGCAAACGGCACTGGCAGCAGGATTGTTCCCTGCACCCAGCCAAAGCTTCCCCTCCTCTCCCCTAACCCTGAAACCTTGCACCAAGGCCAAGGGACCCAGATCCCACCAGCCAAGCCACCTCCCAGCCTGGAAGGTAAGCAGCCAGATATAGGGCTGAGCCAATGCACAGTATTTTTAGCTCAGTTGCAAAGAGCCTTCTGCAGCCCCAGGAGAACCAGTAACAAGAGAATGAAATAAAAGAGAGACAGTGGCTATTTCTAGCAGTGCTTTTCATCAAGTCAATAGGAAAGACTTTGGAAAGCAGGAGAGAAGCTTTGTGCCCAGCTTCTCCCGTGCCACGGGCAGTAACACAGCCCTGTGGGTCTGCAGGACAAAGGGGACTTTGTCTGGGGCAGCTGGAGAGTGCAGTGAGGTCACCCTGATTTAGGGTGGAGGGGCTGGGTCCACCCATTCAGACAGAGGTGGCTGGTTGGTCTGTGAACAAGGGAGCGCTGTGATCTCACACGACAGGACAAAACTGCACCCTGAGCCCTTGATGCCACCCCGCTGCCCTGCTGGGACTGGCTGCAGGTAGCAGAGACCAGCCAGTGAGTGCAGGGGCTCAGAGATGAGGTGACATTTCCAGGTCACCAACAGCCACTGCTCTAAATACACCCAGACACCCCACTGCTCCACAGGGGAAAGGTCTCATCCCTGCAAACACACGTCCAGCATAAGGCTGCACCAGGAGGGCACCGTCCTTCTCACACTGTGCTCCGAAACCTCAAGGTCTGATCTGACAGGGTGTCAGGCATGGTGCAGAAAACTCTCCAAGCACAGGGCAAACAAAATTGGAAGCAAGAAAAAAAAAGAAACCACATTGACACATACTTTTTCTCCAATGGTAATGAACGCTCTGGAGTCCAAGTTCCTTGGGGGCCTGCAAGAAAAAGGAAAGAGTCAGGAGAAAGCTCAGCTTCATTAACCTTCTTGGTAGTTAATGAATTAACCTTCTGGGGTTAATGAGCCAGGTTTCACATTCCTTCAAGCACTTTCAGCCGCTGCTTTCCACCGTGCCTTGCTGCCGTGGGTTCAAACCAGCCCCCTCCAAACACAAATGCTTTACTCCTGCCAGTAACATCCCAACCCACACCCACGAGGCACCCGCTGAACGCAGGCGGCGAGAACCCCAGAGAGTCACCAGGTGAGGCATCCATCAAACCAACAGGCTACGAAACCATCCCCAGTCAGGAGACAAGCCCAAGGAACAGAGAGCGAGGGGATGAGACGTTTCTGTGGCAGAGCAGCTCAGCTGTCTGTTTTGACAGGCAGGTGTTGTAACAGGGCAGCCACGTAGCCCAGAACGCACGCCGAGGAGCAACAGGTAATTCCTCAGCCGTGAGTCATTTGTGTACACTCGCAGGCCTGTTCCAGGCAGCACGGCAGGCAGGGCAGGCAGCACTTCGGTGTCACACTTTGCACAGCACTGTGCAGGCAAAAGTCTGCCTTTATGGCTTTTTTCCCCCCTCAGCTCTGCCTACTTCCCATTCTGGGAGCACGGTACTTTTAGAGCCAACACGAGCGTTTTGTCCCTTGTGCCTTGCTCCTCTCTGCTCACTCCTCAGCCCCTTGGTACCTTCTAAGAGTGGAGATTGCTCAACTGGTTTAGCTTCTCAATTCCCATCAGAGCAGTACAGCAAGCTCCAGCTTCAAGGAAGTACTTCAGGCACACGGCAAAAGCCTTGCACTGTGCAAATATTTGCACTGCAGCTTGAAAAGCACAGAGGGAAGGAGCTGTGGATAGCCTGCACTGGCCTCTGGGCATGGCAGCTCCCTGCAACTCCAGCACACCTTCTCCAGGGGAAATTCAAACACCCACAGGAGCAGAGATGGATGCAGCCATGCAGGGAAGAGGTGGCCACTGCATACAGGGCTCGGCGTGTGCACGCTGGGCTGTGCAGCATGAGCAGTGCAGGTCCCTTGGCTCGCCCTCCACCAGATCTGCCCTATCTACCTGGGGGTTTCAGTAGTGGTATTTCCCCTTTGGGGATTTCACTGCCCTCCCAGAGCTGGGAGAGTCTCTAGAACAGGTTTCTGGAGTAAAAAAGGCTCAGTGGTGGAGATGCAGCCCAAGTTTTGGAAAAGCACGATGGGAGAGGAATTTTAGCCATCTGCTCTTTGTCAAACCAAAGGCCAACTACCCTGGGCCCTCCCTCACAGCATAACAGGTATCAGCATCGTGAAGTAAACAGGGCAGAGAGAAATTCCAGTGCCCCAAGATACTGCTGGGTGCCAGCCCCAAGCAGCACAACCCAAGATGTCAGCATCCTCCTTGCACCAAGGGGAGGAGCTGCAAACAACTCAAACTAGTCCTGAGACACAGGTCATGGGGAGGATGCTTTGCCATGCAGAGCACTCCCCAGCCCTCAACACCCTGCTCCTGCCATAGTCCAGCTGCCACCTTCTCTTCTCCTGCATTAAAGACCCTTCCCTCCTCTTCCCTCAGGCAGCTTTGCTCTCTCCACCCTGCCTCTGCCCACTGGCATGGGCACAGCCTGTGTCTGCAGCACACTTGCACATGCATGTAATTCCTTCTCCTCACCCACAAACCAGAGCCTAAAGAGGAAAACTAAACCATTCTGTGAAGTCTACATGGGCCATTTCCCTTGACAGGGTATCGAATCCAGCTCCAGAGAGCCTCTGGCTGGCTTTAAGCAAGAGACACTTACGTTGTGTTGGCAACGGGCTGTTTGATGGGGACACATGTTATCCTCAGATCCCGCTTCTTCTTGCCCTTCACTGGAAGAGAAGATGCACACATAAGCAACTGGCATTTCTACTTTTCTTCCTTTGAGCATCCTCTTGCCTGCAGCCACCAGGAGAGGCCTGGATCCCCTACACTGTGCAGCTACAGCAAGGTGACAACAAGGTCACAGTGCTCACAACCATTTGCCCCAAATTTCAGGCAAGAGCCAGAAGCACAAGTGGGTCTCACTGCTGAGCACTTGCCTGCAGAAATACCAGAGAAACCATTTTCCAAGTGTCACAGCCAAGCACTTGAGAGCAGACACCCCAAAAGTGCTCTTTACCCCTCAGGGCCACTAAAGGTCCCCTTTCTTTGGGGACTTTAATTGCTGACATTCAGGAGATGGGCTAAATCTGCCATTTCCACCGGGCACCTACCTGGTTTGTGCGGCTCCAACGATCCTTTGGAATCTGCAAGAGAGGAGAGAGACACCAGCTCAGCCTTCAGGATCCAGCCCTGCCAGGTACCAACCCTGCACCCACCACGGTGGTCCCACACGTGGGACCCAAGGAGAGCAGCTCCAGAGGGAGGCAGACAGGCTGCCAGAGCCCAGCCCAGCAAATCCTGGCCTGATCCCGGTTTCTCCAGCCACAAGAGGTCCCCATGCCATTAGTGATGCTCCCAAAAATGATCCCTGTCCAGTTCCTCCTGCCCCACAGCCCCCTGGCCCCCACCCAGACCTTCTTGGGGAGAGACAGACCCGTTTGCAATGTGGGTCAGACTTGGCATGGAGGGTGACGACCACCAGACCTCAAGCAAAACCAAGGAGTCACTCCCAGCAGGAGAGGGGACACCCCACATCCAACCAAGGGAAACCAGGGCAAACACAGACAGGAGCTTTCCTTCCTACAAGGAAAGGCTGATGAGAGCCCTGGTTCAGCCTCAGAGGGGATCTGATCAATGCTCATCAATAACTAAAGGGCCCCTGGGGGGCAAGAGGATGGAGACAGACTCTGTGTTTCAGTGGTGCCCAGCCACAGCATAAGGGGCAATGAGCACAAACTGGAACCCAGGAGGTTCCACAAGAACTGGAGGAACATCTGCTTTGCTGTCAGGTTGGCTGAGACTGTCCCAGGCTGCCCAGAGAGGCTGTGGAGTCTCCTGCTCTGGAGAGATTTCAAACCCGCCTGGACAATGGGATCCTGGGGTCCCTGCTCTGGGTGACCCTGCTGGAGGAGGGGAGTGCCACCAGATGATCCTCAGAGCTCCCTTCCAGCCTCCACCATGATGGAATTGTGTGATAAGAGCCAGCAGTGATGGGCAGAGGAGACCTGCACAGCGCTGAGAACCAGCTCCCTGTGGTGCTATGGACCCCAGGCTGCTCACCAAAGCTCCAGCCATCCTCCATCAGCAGACAGCTCAGCAGGGCAAGAGACAAACCATGGGGGGCTGGGGGCTGATGTGATACAGCTGAGACCCCAGTGATCACACACCCCCCACCCCCAAAGAGACCAGGGGGCAGCTGCGCTTTGCAGCTAAAGGTGCTTCTGGCTGCACAGACCTGGAAAAAGTGTTAATCTCAAAAAGCAAAGTGTGCTCCAGGCAGCGGGCTGGGAGGAGAGGGCTCAGTGTGGCCTTGGACAGCCCAGCGTGGCCTTGGACAGCCCTTCCAAACAGCTCCTACCTGCCTGGCTCCCGGGAACAAGCGTGCGGACAAAGTCCAGCACTCCCAAGGCTGCCAGGGATGGGAGGGGAGAGGCGAGGAGCTGGGATTTCAGCAGGAGATGCAGCACTGTGCAGAAGGACAATACATGTTCGAGCATGTTCCCAGAACACACAGCCTGCATCTCTGTTCCCCACCAGCTCCAGATGCCTCAGCTAAGACATGCACCTGAAAACCACTTTGCATCCCTCCCTGCTGAGGGAATCAGCACAGATCAGTCCATATCCCCATCTCCTGTGCCACCCTTCCTGCATCAGAGCCAGCCCGTGAGGTCTGGGAGCAGTGCAGTTCCCCATGAGCTACAGGAATGATGTGAACTTCCATCTCAATGAAACCAGCCAGCGAGCTGCTCCACCCCAAACCGATCCCGCCTGGCTGGAAACCATCTCGGAGAGCTGACAATGTCACAGCAATCACAGCTTCTAATTTGTGAGCCTGCGAGGCTCCCCTCCCCATCACCCACTCAGCAGGGCTGGAAGGAGGACTATCAATAGCCCAGCATGCCCACTGATGACACTTTGCAAAATACCCAGCTAAGCAACCACAGGAGCAACCACAAAACGGAGCCAAAGGAAAGATGATATCCATGGATTCAGAAATGCTCCCCTTCCCACACCCAGCCTCTCACTACTCAGGTTGGGGGGCGATCACAGAACCTAAAAAGCAGGGTCCCCAGAGTCCTTCTGCACCCAGGCCAGTCAGGGAGCTCACCGTGGGCACGCATCCCATCCCATCCTGGGGGATGGGCTGCACCCACTCCCGACTGGGAGCCTTGCACCGAGCCTTTTTCCCTCAAGACCTGCTCCGAAATGCAGACAACAGTTTGCATGCAGCCCCCCCAGAGCAGCTACCAGCAAGTCCTTCACAAGAAGTCCTGAAATACCCCCCGTATTGGCTGGTATTTTGCTTAATCTGTCTGCTCTCCCTCTCCCCAATTGCCATAGTAACTCCAGAGCCAGCACAAAGCGCCTTCTGTGCCGCCGGCTGCCCTGGCAGCNATTTCATGTCTCTGTGCATTGGCCATCCTCCATAAACTCTGCTACACCAGGGGCCCTCGCACATCAGCCACCTCCCTGTACCCGCAAACCGCTGCCCTCGACTTCGCAGCATCGTCCCACCAGGCAATCCCCTTCCCGCCCTGTCCTGCCAAGGCCCAGCACACATTTCCTAGCTCCAACCTGGAAAAGCACCGATTAAACCGGAGGTACTCTGCCACCACTCCCAGGCTTTGGCTGGGCCAGCCGCTGGAAAACNCAGTCCAGGGTCAGGAATCAATGGGGTGCGTTGTTCGGTGGAGCCCAAGCTTGCAGGCAGGAGGATTTTAGAGGAGCAGCAAGGGACACGAAGGTTCCCTGTTACAAATGCCCTGCACCATACAGGAGAGGAATTTCATCTCTCTGTGCATTAGCCCTCCTCCATAAACTCTG
>VWZY01004802.1:99133-112636 GCA_013399075.1 Chloroceryle aenea
ACTGCACAACACGATAGCACTCGCCGCCCTGGTGTACTGTGTAAAGAAGATCTATGAACTCTACGCCGTATGACTTCGGCGGGGAAGAGAGAAACCCACCAAGACGAGTGTGTTAAGACTCCCACAGTAACGTTTTGTTTTTCCTCTTTGAGAAGCGGTGGAGACTGGGAAGGATTTGGTTTAATAGAGCTGTTATTTTTAAAAATAACACGTCACTGGTGCACCAAGGTTTTTTCAGTTCTTCGTTACACTTAAGATGTGGATGTGTGGTGACTTGGGGGCTGTATGTTAGGCCATGGGAGTCCAATCCAGCAGCGGAATGTCGATGAAAGAAAGATGGAGAAAGAGGGGGTGTGAACGAGCTTTTTTTTTTTTCCTTTTTCCTTTCCTTTTTTTTTTTTTTTTGGGAAACATTTAAGTATATTGTTTAATTGTATTACACAGAACCAGCCAGAAGTTATCATTGACCATTAAAGGATGAGAATTTGAAATGGTTTTGCTCTCTTGTTACTGTTGTCGTGGTTCCCTCTGACAGTGTCCTGCCGGGGGATGGAGGCTTTGCTGGGTGAGGGTTATTTATGCGTCTTCACACACAAACCTGACACCCCTCTTGTCTGTTGCAGGTGGCAGCGGTGTCTGTAGAGCTTCACAGCAGCCCCCTGCTGAAGGAATAGCTGCACAGTGTTGCTTTCCCTCTCGCTTGACTAGTTGTGTTTCCTGGAAGAGGCTTACTTGTTACTCCTGGTGTTTCGATCTCTTTGGTAATCGTTGAAGGATCGATGGTTAGGGCTAAAGGTGGCCCTGTCCTCTGCTGCCTGCCACCTCCAACCACTCTTTCTCTGCACAGTGGAGATAACGCTGAGTTTCCAGCTACAACTTCTGCTCAGTTCCTGCACAGGTTCTTTCTCACGTGGCCACGTCTCCGCGCTGTGCCCTGCGCAGCTGAGGTGGCAGTCTGGCTGTTGTACCTCTGGGTGTTGTTAGTGCTGCTGACACTCGGGCGGCCCTGCCGACTGTGCAGTCCCAGTGCTCTCACTTGGAACACACACTTCTGGAGCTGCCTGCTACTGCTGCAAGGCAGCCATGTGATTGTGTTACCCGACATCTTAGAGCCCAGTCTTGAGCATTAATTCATCTTTTAGCTCCAAACCCTCAAAACCTTGTTCTTTGAATGGGAAGTATTTGCCATGTTGCAAGATCTGCCAATTACTGCTAGAAAACGGGGGCTTGTTTCCCATCATCTCCTCCTGCCAGGCAGAAAGCAGGCAGGGTTTGCGTTTCCAAGGGTTACGATCCCACTCCTGGAACAAAGCCCCGTCGGAAAACCTGCCAGCACCCAGGGGTAGTGCTCGCTTGGTGGGAGCTGCAGTCTGACCTCCACAGCTGAGGCACTGCCCTTGGAAAGGAGTCTTACGAGGTCAGAAACCAAATTCAGTAGTTCTATCTTTAACTTTCTAAATTGCACCAGCAGGCACTGAGAACTCCCCCTCGCCTCCAGCCAGCTTTCCTGGCCACGGTTCCAGCTTGTGCTTTCTGCTGATGCAGCTTTTCTGTGTGTGCTGGGCAGAGGGGGTTTGCTGCCAGTTCCGAGGGGGTGCTTTTACCCCCTGCCCAGGCAGCCGTAGCTGAGCCAGCACATGGGCTGGAGGAAACTCCAGTGGCATCGAGACGTTTCCAGGTGGCAACGGCCTCTTTTGCTGGTACAGTGGCTGAGCTGCCTCCCTCCAAGGTTAAAAGAAGCTGGGATCCAGAGCGTCTCTATTTATAGCAACAATGTACAGTTGCCTTGGCAGAGAGCAGGGGAAGAAATGCAACTACTTCATCTTCCTGTGGTTAGGCCAAGACTGCTGGGCGGGCTGCCTCTTTTGAGTCCTGACATTGTTTGTTTCTAAATTCCCCTCATCTGGATGAATTTTAAACTAGTGGCAGATCTGCCATAGCTATTATGTCTTTTATTGCTGCTGAAGGTCCAAAATATCCTCGTGCTGGCCACACAAAAGGCATTCCTGATCTTTTTTAATCAAGGCAGAGTCATTGTCAGGGCTCTCAGTTCCTTTTCTTCACCAAACCTCTGTGGTCCGCGCTCTTCTNCCTGATCTTTTTTAATCAAGGCAGAGTCATTGTCAGGGCTCTCAGTTCCTTTTCTTCACCAAACCTCTGGTCCTGGCGCTTCTTTGTGCTAAGCTTTCCTTTGCCTGGAATGATTGCTGTGGCAGAAGGACTGACCCTGGGAAGGCTCCCTGCACGCACGGCTCCTATCAAAGACTTTGGAGGTAAAAATGAGCGAGCTTCCTGTAGTCTGATTGCAGGAGGAAAGGTGAGAAGTCAGCTTAGCTATCTGTTTTAAAACAAACCCTTAACTCCACTCTTGAGGTGGAGAGGATGTAGATGGGGGGGTAGGGGAGCTTGTTTTCCAGGTAATCTTAGTGGTAACCCAGCCCAAATGCAAGGTGTCTTCCTGGCTGTTAGCACAGGCAGAGGGGTCTCGGGGGCTGTGTGTTCCAGTGCGTTGCACACGATGGTTCCCAGAGGTAGCTGTGGGTTACAGTGGATGGGGACAACCTTCCCTCTGAAGCCCTGCAGGCTTTGCTGACCATTGCTCTGAAATGGGGTCTGCTCCAGGGAATTTCCCTCCAAAGGGGAACATGCACACTTGGTAACCACCGCCTTGGAGCTGCAGTTCAGGCAGTAACTACACTAACTCCCCACACTTCGTGGGTTTTTTCCCAGGCCTGCTGTGTTGCATCCCTCGGCACCCTGGCTGATAACACAGAAATGCAGACTGGCCCCTTGCTCCTCCCTGGGTAGCGGTGACCAAAACACCAGAAGCCAGAGCAGCTGGACAAGACTGGCAGCAGTACTGTATTTTGCCAAGAAATGGAGGACGTGAACTGCAAAACATGAAAAGCACAACCAATGCTTCCAGAGGCTCCCCTTGTAGAGCTGGAGAGAAGGTAAGGCCTTGGCTTCTTATCTTAATAGAAAAAAAAATACATATGCCTGAAATAATTTCAACACCAGGTCTTTATGTAACGAATCTGCTGCCCCAGGCATAATGAAAATGTCCTAACTGAGCAGACAATGCAAGGAGAGTGAAGATGGAGTTGTTCTGCTACTGGTACAACAGCATCTTCCAGGAGTGTAAGAAAATGAAAACTAAACCCCATCTGCTTTTCCCTTCCTCTAACATTACCTGCTGTGAGGAGCTGAAGTAGAACAGGGATTAATTTCATAGCAGTGCAATTTATTTGCCCCGGGACATACAAAGCGGGACATGTAGAAAATGCTGCCAAGTGCGTGGAGGTGGCAGCAGAGCTCTGGACCTTGGTTCCTACTAGAGAGCTTTATTTCAATTATAAGTCATTAAAATGTATTATTTCTGTCCCTACTGAACTCTGCTGGTAACCCTCAGGTGAGGAGAAGGGGTGGAGAACGGAGCTCTCTGTGATACATGAATGGGCAGCTCTCGTTCCCCCCCTGGATGTGATCCTCATCAGCATCTGTGATTGCTTTAAAACAGAGGAGAGGGGTCTGCCTGCTGTGCTGTCCACCCTGCTGCCCACCAGGAGACAGTGTGTGTCCCTGGCCCCCTCTCTGTGCTCCCTGCCCACAGCTGGGCCGGGTGTGCTGCTGCCGGCTGCGTGGTGCCTACACCCAACACCACACCTCGCTCTGCTGGTTCCCATCCCGTCAGTGCCTCCCCTTCGTGAAGGTGTGCTGGGGTGAGTACTGTACTGTCAGGCAGTGCACAGTTCAAGGGACAGCAGTAAGGCACGAGACAGACAAAATAACTGCCAAATAAAAAATTTTATGTCAGTTATTTCTTTAGAGGTGGCACTGGACTCGAGGTGAAGGCGTGAGGTGATCTGGCATGGTAACAAGCAGAGGCTCTGTGAGGTTTCCCCCTTTAAGCACCATGTTCTAGATTAGATTAAGAAGGAGACATTGATCACGAGAGCTCCCAGCTGAGGACTGGATTTCACAGGGGCCAGGGAAAGCCAAGATCCGCTGGTGTGAAGGGAAAACAGGTGGCATTTATTTGTAGCAGACCAGTAAAGCTGAGCTGCCTGGAGTGAGGGGAGGTAAGGTGCTGTCCTCCAGCACACGAGCCTCCCCTGCTGCAAAGCGTGTTCCCGTGTTGGCCTCCCCTGCAGCTCAGCTCTCCCCCTTGTCCAAACACCCCTCTTCAGGTGAAGCTGAGGTGCTGTCTTCCAGCAAGTGGCCTGCCCTGATATGGGGGAAGCTGCTTCCCACTCCCCGTGCAATGGTAAACTGCAGTATTTGGAGAAAGGTCTTTCCTGCAGGAGCACCTCCCCTGATGTCCCAGCCGAGCTGCAGGGGGTTTGCCTCCCCCTGCAGTTACTGCTCGAAGGAGCTGAGCTCTAAGAGCCCTTTGTTTTTCTCTCCTTTTTTGCTCTAGTTGCCATTAAGGTGAAAAAGAGCCTGGGGAAGAGGTTTCGCAGGTAGACAGCCAGGGAAGGTGTCAGGCCAGCTACAAGGACTTCCTTCTTCTTCTGTCCCACTGCACTGAGAACCACCTGAGCGACCTCTGCGGCCGTCTGTCCTTCGGCCGTGTTCTTGTCCATAACTGCAAAGGAAAGCTGAGTAAGCACCAATGCCAGCAGGTAAGGCCACCTTCAGTACCTGTCCTAGGAACGCTCTCTTCTGACTGTACAAGGCTGCTCATGGGGGTTTGGTTTTCACACCAGTTGTGTGGGGGAGCACAGGCAGGTATCATTTGGGTTAGAAGTTGGTAGTTACTGTCAAGGAAGGTTAAAGTTGTGGGGTTACTGTTCCTACCCTGCACCCAAAGCTGTCTTGGGACACTTCAGGGCTAACGTGTGTCCCCACCAGAAGCTAGATGTTGCAAGCACACTCTGGAGTAACTCGGTGAGGTGGAGATGCTTTAGCTACAGGGCACAAAATCCTATCTCACCTCCATAGCGAGATCCATCTGATGTCACAGCATTGAGAGAGAGGTTTGTCTGAATGTAGCCAGGGCTTACAACTGTCACATCGATGTCATACTGCTCCACCTCTGCTCGCAGACAATCGAAGAAGGCCTGGGTAGCGTGCTTAGAGGCAGCATCTGAAAAACAGGGAGCAGAGGATGCCCTAAGGAGCAGGACTCAAGGAAGATTCACTCCCCTGGATGGGTTTTTCACAGCAGTGCAGCCACTTTGCAGTAAGAACCCAGCAGCTGTTTGACAACTCCTGGGTTTGGGTATTTTTAGTGAATGGCAGCAACAGGTAGTGGGAGAGAGTGGTAATTTAGGAAGGCAAAATGTAAATACTCAAGTTGGAAACTGGCTACGATCCTGAGCTTAATATCACAGCCACGCCGAAGCACTGTGGAGTGAAGCCAAGCTGCCTGCCACTGGTGATGAAGGAGACGTGAAGCCTGGCTGGGGAAGTGTTGGAGAAGACAGGCTGGGGCCAGGGGGACGTGATGATGGCACGGGAGGGCAGAGCTGACACTCACTGGCCCACCTGCATCGAGCGCCAGCGACTGGCAGAGCAGGTTCCGAGCCCGGCTGCACACAAGGCAACACCTGACATGGAAAGCAGACAGGAGTAGAGAAGTGTGGCCTAGGGCAGGGTTTCCTCCTGTGAAAAGGCTGAATGACTCTTGCTCGCCCCCTTTCTACCTACACTTGGTGACCAGCACTGTGACTGCTGTCACCTCAGCGAGGCAGCAGGGCTGAGACCAGCAGGGCTGAGACCAGCAGGGCTCAGCTCAGTGCAGGCCACGTAACCTGTCCAAGGACCAAGCCAAGAGCTGAACTCCCACCTGCTGAGCCCTGGAAGCTCATCAGAACATGCTGCTTGATGCAGTCATACCCACATCATCTGGAAGTCCAGATGGCCCAGGCATTCCAGGCTTCCCTCAGCTTTATGCCTTACCAGTCTCATACCATCCCCACTTTGCCAGTTTTATGTTTAGTTTCAGTGGTTTACAGGTGCCTGTGTGCCAGACGCTCACCTTTTAATTCCTCCACCTTTTTGCAGTCATCTCACCAGTATTATTTGTCATAACTGCTTCAGCAGGAAGAACTTGCTGGATTGAGATGACTGTCTAGGGGTTATTTTGGCACTGGTTGTGTTATGGCATTTCCTAACTTAATAAACCCCAAAGTTCCTACTTTCTTATAGGAGATTAACCAGGCAAACAGCAAGGATAAAATGCAATAAAATTATGGAATTACGAGGAAAGTTTATAGGGACTCTCAAGCATTGAGATAGGATTATTAAGCTGTTTTCAAGACATAAAACATACTCTCCTTCCCCATCCCTTAACAGCTTTAGGACGGGGCTAAGATGCTGTATTTGCCAATGCCTTCCTCAAGTGCTGTCTGTGATTGGTGGCCAGGCTGAGAATGATGCACAGCTCAGCCTTCCCTGCATGCAGCCAGCTCTACAGAGAGCTAAATGTAGAAGCAGTAGCCAAGTATTCATTCAGCCTGGTGCCCCAAATATGTCTTGCACATCTTCTGTGGAGGTACTTACAGGCAGATCTGAAAGGAATGCTTATTTTGCCTTGAATGCTGCTGATGGCCACAATGTGGCCTTGTCTCCTCTTGATCATGGAGGGGAGAAGTGCTAGGAAAAGACAGAAAAGACCCATTCAGAATAACAGTCCTGCCATCACTGCTGTCAAGAATCAGTGTCTTCAAGGCATTCAGAGGTGCCTAAGTGAATTACAAGGTCCTTGTTTGGTGCTGGGGAAGGGACAGCACTTAGCCTGCCTCTGGCTGAAGCTGCAGCCTCTGCTCCCCTACGAGGAGACTCCTCACAGGCTGTTGAGCTGCTACTGTCTCCACGGGCATGGTCAGCAGGACTGGTTCTTTTCTCCACGAGTACCTCCTTCCATTCCCTGCAGCTGACACCCTCCAGGCTGAGCTTCCTGTGTAACCAAGGAAGCTCCCTGGGAAAGCTACAGCTTCACCCAGAGCTGTGCTGTGTCCTCTCGTGGTTTATCAGCACAGACAGGCTAAGCATCCCTCTGCCTAAGCTCCTGCCAGACCACAGTTAGAAGGTGTTTTAAACAAGATTCCCTCTCTAACCAGTCATGCATGAGCATCTCCTGCCCGTAAAACAAAACTTTCCTCCCCTCTTGTACTGTGCTGAATTACAACCAGAGGTTAAGCTGTGCTTGGTTGTGTTGGCCTCCAAAAGGTATCGGCCAAATCCATTGTGCCCCTGTAATCTGGATCTCTGGTACCTTTGGTGAGGGCAATAGGACCAAAATAATTTGTTTCCATCACTTTCTTATCCACATCCAGTCCCGTGTCCACAATTGTGCCTCGGAAACTGATGCCGGCGTTGTTGATCAGAATGTCCACGTGGCCAGAGTACTTCAGGATCTCTTCAGCAGCATTTAGGACAGCTTTAGTGTCTGACAGGTCAAACACCACCGCGTGAGGTTTGTGTGGCTGTGAATAAACAACAGTTAGCAAAATAAAAAGAGCTGAAGCTCCACTGAGTTTGCTTTGTGTGCTCAGGATGGGATTTCTCAGCTCTGGAAGCAGAGGCAGAGCCACCCAAACCTTCTGCAGGTCCAGTGCAGCAGTTCCAGGTAGGAACACCTGAGAGAAGCAGGTTGTGCTCTCATCTCTCTTTGCTTCTGCAGCCTCATCCTTATACCAGGGCCTAGGAAGGGGCAAGTGAGATCTTCCTCAATACTAAAGTTTCCTATTTTCTTATTAAAGAAAATTCATCGGAATGAAAATAAAAACCTAACCCATGTGTCTTCTACAGAAGCCAGTTCTACCTTTCAGCAGAGCTGGACGTCAAAAATAAAAGCTAACAGAAGGAAAGTGACTTCTCCAGATTCAGTACATGACAGACAGGTGCCCGGGGTCCGGGCACTCCCCACTGCCATGGTCTCACTGCCACTCCGAGGCAAGGAGACTTTCTGATGGCTCATTTCTCTATGGTTTCTACAAGATCTAACACATCAGCTCAGTGTGCTCCTCTAGCAATACCCATCTCTAACCACAGAGTTGCATTCTTCCTCTTGCTCAACAGAAGAGCCCACAAGTGATTCTGTAATAACACGAAGAGAAACCCCAGCCCCACGAGGCAAGCAGCCTCTCCTCCTCCCACACTCACGTTCTTTCGGTGGTTGGTGGCAGTGGAAAGCTGCTGCACCAGGTCTTTGAGTTTCTCACCATCTCTGCCACAGAGCACCAGCCTGGAGCCAGCTGCATGGAAGGCTTTTGCACATTCTTTGGAGGAAGCAAGGAAGAGAGAAAAAGAGTTGATTGCACGATGGAGGCGAACAGCAGACCCACATCATACCTGGTGGTATAGGCTAAAACTCCTTTTAGCTGGCAAGGATCTGGGGGGGTTATGATTCCTGAGAGCTAGGCTGATTTACAGTGAGGTCGTGGCCAGATGCCATTCTCCTGTGACTGTGACAGGCTGGGGACAGCAGTGAGGTAGCTGGTGTGCTGCTACCGGGCTGGTGACGCTGTTGTTTACACATCCTCCCCCAGCAGCTGCTTGAATTTGCCTGTGACTCTGAATTTTTGACTACACACCCCTCTCAAGAGGGACTACAGGTACCTTGTGCATGCATCTAATGCAGCAGGGCCTGCTCTTTGGAGTTTCAGGTTTAGTGAACACCTCCAAAAAGCTCTGGAAGCCTTGGAGCTTCATCGAGGCAACTGAACCTCTTCAGCAGGCAAAGGCTGAGGAGGGGCTGCCCTCCTGTTGTCCCCCTTACAGTGCTCATCCTAATGAGAGGCCTTGATGGCAGAAAGCATCTTGTCTTCTCTTCAAGAAGCTTTTAAAGCAATTACAGAAAGCAGAATTAGGGGATGTTATCCACTCAAAGAATAAATTTTATCGGGGAAGAAAATCAACCAAACAACTGAGTTTATTTAGAAAAAAAAAATGCTCAGTGGTGTTAATGCTGCCCAGAGTTTGAGCCTAGAATGGATGGATTGGTAGCAGCAGAGTAAAGGTACCTTCACAAGGGTGAGGAGTGGAGGATATGGCAGGGACTTTGGAACTGCAACAGACAGGAATGCAGAACACCAGTTCTGGGAGGTTTGGGAGAAACAATTTGACTTTCTGGGTTTTCCAGGATTTAAAGACCCCTGACAGCACAAAAACTGCACAACTTGTTCCTCACTGGTGAGCTCCAGTTTATACAGGATGATTAAAATTGTCCTTAACCAATTTTGAGACTGTCTTGCATCCAAACTGCCGCTGGCTTTGCTTGTGATTGATGCGGCCTCACGAGCTGCCTCTCAAAATTGAGAGCAGTAGGAGCTTTCTGCTCATCACTGCTTCATTCCACAACCCTCTGCTTGTCCTTCTTTTGCACCTACCTTTTCCCAGGCCAGAGGTAGCCCCCGTGACCACCACCACTGCCTCCTGTAGGTAAGCTCGCATCCGCATCCACTGCAGGAGCCGATACAGGCCGAAGATCCCCAAGCTGCCAAAAAGCAGTGGGATGATGACTGTGCTTGTGAAATCCATGAGCCTTCCTTTCTGAACTGTCTTCCTGGAGCCACAAGATGAAAGGAAACAGGTTATTTCACCACAAGAAAAAGAGCAGAGACTAGAGAAGCCCTTTTTCTTAGTCCTGCCATGGACCACTAAAGCAGCGAATCCCATACACGGGTATCTTTACAGATTTCCTCATCCTTTCAGGTAGACCTCCAGAAATTCACATCAGTACCCAATTCCAAGCATTTAAATGCTAATCTGAACATCCCATCAGGACACTTGGTGCTGGATCTTGTCAGCTGCTGTGTAACAAAAGGTTCCTGCATTTTGCTCTGGGCGCACTCCGTGGTACGGAGAGTACTGAGCGTGGAATCTCCTCAGGGCTGGGATTATGTCTCTGCATTCTTCCAGTTGTAAGAAACCCTCCTAAATTTCTCTAGAACAGCCAGTACCACACTATCCCCAAGACTTATCCCAGATGGATATAAGCCATTTTGTCTTCTAGAGGCTCAGAGTAAATCTTCTCTCCCAGTATGTATTTGCTTAACGCACTGAAATCTGTGCTTCCATCTCCAGTGGCTTTTCCCACCTGTTAGCAGAGGTAAGTTCTCTGATTTAAGAGAGCCACATGGCCAGTCTAGTAGGCTAAAGCCTACCTTCGTGCTCTTTCCTTTTATGCCAACGTTAATTGTGCAGTTTAACAGCATGAACCTGCTGAAATTAAACCTGTGAATGAAACCCAAGCTAAAGGTATCCAGGAGCCCCAGCTCCTCCTGAAACTGGATTCTGATCCCAAGCCTTAAGCTCCTTGCTAAGCTGCTGCCTTCAGGGAAGTAGTTTATGTTACAGCTTACTCCACAGCCAAAGAGTAAGTGATATTCTGCTCTAAAAAAGGTCACTAATTTTCCCACTGTATATACCCATAAGTTTTCAAGCTTGATGTCACAGTAAAGTCAGTTACAACCCAGATCTGGAATCTGTACAACTTCTGGGACACGGTGATATTTGGGATTGACTTTGTCTGCATCTCCCTCGCTGTGCAGGTGGAGTTTGAGCTCCTGCAGTTTGAGCTGCCAGTTGGGTCTTTAGCAGGAAGACAGGGGAGAGGTCTGGGTGTACAACCCGTACGCTTCTTCCAACTAAAGGACAGCACGAGGACTAGAAAATAAATAGTAGAAAATACTAAGCTGGAATTCAGTGTCATTAAATAGCACTGAGCCTGCATGGAGCTGAGGGGGTGACAGAGGCTCTACTAATGTGGAAATCATCAAGCTCTTCCTGATTTTCAGTGGGAGCTTGGACAGAATTCCTCAGGGAGCTGGTAAGTGAACAGACTAGCTTGCTGAGCCAGTGGAGAACTGTGTAAAACAAGTGTTCCTGCAGGTAGAGCTAGAGCACATAACAGGTAGAGCTGAGCAATCTCTAAATGAGCTCGACAAGGTCTAAAAGCCACCACATCTGTACACAGCTCTTCAAGGCACTACAGAGCTTCCTCTTCCTGGGCTAACTCACGCCCACAACGTCCTCTCTCGTGGAATACACTGGGCATAACACAGCTGGACATCCAGGCCACAAGCTCCCCGGGGTGCAGAGAGTGTGCCCAAAGGGAAATCAGGAACCCAAAAGGGGGATTAAACTCATTCCCTTGGAAAGCAGCGTGTGAGCACAGCACCCAGCTGCTCAGAGCAGCATCTTTGTCTTCCACCTCTTCGTGCTGTGTTGCACTGACTTCCAGCAGAGGACTGGGAGGGCTGATGTGACATGGGAGTGCCTGCCACCCCTGAAATAATTCCTGGGAAGACCTCTTCAGACACAAGGCCACGGGCCACTTTTAGGCTTGGTAAGCAGGAGGGGTTCTCTTCCTCAGTCACTTAAAGCACCTGCCCTCTTTATGTTGTTCTTTATTTCCTTTTTTTGGCTCTCAAAGGACCCTTGAGAGCCAGAAGATGGGATGCAGGCAGGTTTCACACTGGTTTCCACGCCTAATCTGAGGTAAAACTGGACATCCTCAGATATCTTGCTTAAAGGTCCAAGACCCCACTACCACCTTTGTGGAAAATGGGGGTATTTGTGCTGAAAAAACACAGTTATTAATTCTTTAACAGATGATGTTTATGACAGCCGGTTAGCAGCAGGAGAAAAGCCACTGCTCGGAACTGGCTCAGATAAAGTCCTGTCATTCTCAGTTCTCCAGCCCAAAAGGCAGGATTGGAACCCGTGGGGCATCAGAGAGCAGAAATAAGGACACAGATAGTGTGAGCAAGTGGAGGTGATTGGAAGCTTTCTGAAAGGCTTACCATAAAATAAATACCATCTATCCAGATAAAATAAAACCTTCCCCCTTAGAACAAAAACTGGGTGTTGCCAGAAAAGCCAGGACAGTTGATTTCCAAAGGAATAAGGATCTTGGTTAAAGGTCAAGAGAGTGCTGAAGGCAGCAAAGAGGAGATCAAGTCCTAAAAGAAAGCAAAGATGATTGTTCCCCTGAACAACACCTATTCTCCTTCACCTTCAGCCACCCAGAATCACATTGTCCTTTCCGTGACAAACGGCAGCAACTGGGAGGCTATTTTCAGAAATCCAAAGGTGTCATTTAAAAGGTGGGGGGATAAAAGGAACAAACCCATTTTTCCCTAGGGAAGCCCTTCTCCAGAAGCACAGCAGCTCTACGCTCGACCAGCTCCCGACTTTAGTCTGAAGAAAGCACAATATCCTACCTTTGCAAAGCACTCGCTTGCCAGCCACTCTGTGAGGTGGTGTCTGCCTCTGCTCTTTCAACGGGACAGACCCGACTTAAATTTGGAGATGGCAGGAGTCCAAGTGAGGGCTCTCTGCCCAGTGCTAGCACTGCCAGGGCCTGCCTCTTAAAACAACCCCACGCTGACCTTTCCAATGAGGGGGGTGATTTAACCCCCGGCTTGAAAAGAGAGAGGTGAATTCAAGATGATACAAAACTTCTGATGAGCCCCCGGTGAGTTCTAAACAAATAACTTCCAGTGTTGAGTCCAGAGCATCCATAAAGACCAATAGTCCTCTTTCCACACTCTAGATGGAAAGGGAAAAGGAAAGCAGCTCGTGAATTGGTTGCAATTCTCTCATTGTAATGAAGTGATGTTGTAATGGATGCTTTAAAATGGACACCGGGCTAATTAGAATTAAAATGATTTTTTCTTTTCCTCCTCCTGTCTTCCATTAGGACTCTTGAGAACTTGGAGCACTGCTGAACGGGTGGGTGAGTTTCTAATCACACTGCTGGAGGTTACAGGGGAAATGGGAATTCCTTCCAGCAAAACTAAATTCACTGCGTCCCTCATAAGCCACGACGGGGAGAAATGTGAGCAGCACTTGCATTTTATATCAGCTGAACAGTTTTCCTGCTCCCACTGCTTTGGAAAGAAACTGCAATTAAACTTCAGAGACATCTAAGCTGGGGGGGAACCCCCCAAAAAGTCCTATAACAGTGTCTGTTAAATCAGGGATTTTCTATCAGCCAATGAGAAACTTGCTGACAGTTTCTCTGCTGCACAAGATCCCCATAAATAGAAACTTAAACTTCAAAACCATCATTTAAAACCCACTGAGAAAAAAAACCCAAACTGTTATTAGATTAATTCAAGCAAGTAAACCACTGAATTGCCAGTGGGCACTGTGCTTACATCACCAGCTTGCATTTGGGACTTGAAAAGCAGGAAATAATGTTAAAAAATACACCGAGGTCATCCAAACGCAGTAAAACTCCTGAGAAGGAACTGGATGGAGCTCCTCCCTGCAGCACAGCTCTTTCAACCAGAAAACAGCCCTGGGGTACAAGGGGAGGGAGGAAATATGTGTCCAGCACCCAAGAAACGGAACGAACTTGAGAAATCACCTTCTAAATCCTCTTGCCACTTCTACTCACTTCCAAGCTTCACTTCCAACCCTGCCGCTCAAAGAATCCTTCACTGGGGCACAAAGGCAAATCCGAGTGGCAGGACTAGAAAGGGGAAACGCTGTTGGCGGGGAAAAGGATTTTGCAGACCTGAACCAAACCAAGAACCCCCTGAA
>VWZY01004802.1:148828-232266 GCA_013399075.1 Chloroceryle aenea
AGCTCTTGGCTGCAGGTTGGTGTTGTGCCACTCACTGCATCACGTTGGTGTGATTGTGCTATGAACCAGAAGAGAGAAAGGTGAACAAGATGATTTTTGTATATATATTTTTTTCTCCTCCTGTTAATATTTTACCCGAATTGGCTCGGGGTTCTCTGTCAGTGCAGGGATGAAGAAACATCTGTGGCTTGAGGGGATGATGGGAGAGGACCCGAGTGGTGACGTTTGGAGGCTGCTTGTGGCAGTTTGAGTAACAGTTGCTGCCTTCCTCTGGACTTGGCTGCTGACAGGTTGACTCTGAATGGTCTTCATGTTTTCAAGGCTTCTGTAAAGTGTGGCTAATACTTCAGCTGAAAGGTTCTGCAAAGGAACCTCTGTTCCTGCTGCAGTTGTGTGACTGGAGCTGCCGTTGTCAGCAGTGCAGGTTTCCACAGAGGTGCTGGTGTGTGCTGAGCATCACCCGTCCTACGTTGGCACTCATTAGAATTTATTCCCATATGCAAATAATTTGCTTCTATGCAGATAATTCTCTTCTACTCCAGTTTCCTTGTGAAAAATAAATGAACCAGCCAGTGTAGAATGCCTATAATCTGTGATCAGCTATTACGGGAAATCTGCTTTTCATATTACATCTAATTTAATGAAATGAATAGTGTATTTCTAAGTAATCAAGTTATGAGCCACTTGTTCCCCTCTTTAAACAATCCTGTCTCCAAGTTAAGATTTCTGTCTTTTATAATCAAACTCTGTTAAGATGGTTTAACATTTTTGTTTGTTTGTTTAAAGATCTGGTCACGGGGCATGTACCTAAGTCATGCTCCTGCTGCATCCAGTTGAGGATGATGGGATAATGGGGCTGTAAATGAGCTCTTTACAGTGCTGGTTTTCCTCTGGCCTACTCCCTTGTGTAGTCTAGAGCAGCCCCAAGGCTGTTCCGAGCAGTGCCAGCTGGCTGTGGCCCTGCGGGACTGGTGTGCCAGATGGAGACAGCAGGAGAGCAGCAGCACTCCAGTAAAGCTCCAGCGTGCTTCCTTGGGTTGAGGAGAGGTGCTAACTTGACAAACCCATCAGGGCACCCTGGGGCCAGTGGTTTTGCTGGTACTCTGTTACTCTTGTACTGGTACAACAGAAAGGACTGGCTCAGAGGGTCTGTGGGTCATCTTTTGGAGGAAATGTAGGCTACAGGATTCAGGCTTGGAAATATTTGAAGTGTGTTAGCATCTCCTCTTCACTAGTTTTATGGTTCTGGATTGTATCTGTGTAATGTGTAATCCCACAGCTTGTGCAGGTAATCAAACAAAAAGAATCTATTTTAATATGAAGAAAGTGTGGGGTTTCCTGATGTGTTGCCCTGTTCTATTTGCCTGACTATGGAAAAACACTGTTATCTGTAAGATAGCCAGACAAGAAAAATCTGGTTAATGCTGGTGGCTTTTCTCTTTTTATTACAACAAACCCCCAAACCCTAAATTTTACTGCCCAAGAAAGGTAACTTTAAACAAGCTCAAAATGAAAGGGATCAGAAGTTTGAATCCCATTGTTTGCTGAGCTGACTTTATAGGTTTTTTTCCTGACAGAAATTTATTTCTTAGAACATCTCTGAAATCTGTTGTTGCAGTCACTGCTGTATATTCAGGTAGACCTGCTGATCTGCCTCAACCCTGTGGTCTTCTTTGTATTCAAGAACAAGCTTCAGTTGGAGTAGTCTTCCAGCAGCAGCAGAACAGCCTCATCTGCAGCTGATGTACCCCACAACACTCCTATCTTCTGGAGATGAGGCCAGTAAATGGGTAGAAGTCATTGAAGAATTGTAATGCCTGGTGGCTGCTCAAACAGTGGATATTCTCTAGAGCAGTTGAGATAACACCAACTTACCTGGTGCTTCATTGCTGTCTTGCTACAAAAGACTTGGTTCTCACTGCCCCATTAATGCAGCTAAGGCTTCTAATCCAGCAGCCCAAAATAGCTGCCAAGCCTGGGTTTTACTCTGGTGGCATTTGCTGCACAGACAGTCGTACAGCACAACCTGCTGAACTGTGGCTGGGGAAAAAACCCACCCAGTGCAGGCACAGAAGCCTGTTTGGTCAGATATTTCTAGTTTCTGGATGTAAATAAGCTAATAAACTTGATGTGATAGTATGTAAAAGGGGCCTTCTCTCAGAAGAACAGTTGAGTTTCTTTGAGAGAAGAGATCCACCTGTCCACCTCCAGAACTTTATGGATGCTGGTGGGGATAGAGGCAAGGGAGGGTGTGCCCTGTGTCTTCCTTGTTCCAGTGATGATCTGTGATGGAAGAGTGAACTAGAAGGAGAATGGACCATGGGAAGTGGTGGCTGTTACATTCCAACCTAAATAGTATCTATCTCTGCTCTTGAAGAAAAAATGCTGGTGTTTTTATGGTCCTGCAGGACATTACATAGATTTGGGAGTCATCCTTTTGTCTTTGGCAAAGATGAGTGATTTAAGGCTTTGTCTGTCATGAAAGATAGGCTAGCTTGAAGTAGCAAAGTACAGTGAAGAAAAGTCTGGTGAGAGAGGACTTACAAGCTGCTTTGGGGGAATTAAAAGCAGAACTTTGTACTTCAGCCCCTGGCAGTTTTGCGGGAGTTGGGGGATAAGGTGTTAGGATCAGTTTGGTTTGGTTTTTGTTTTCCTGAGTGATCAACCACCGATGGCAGCAGCCAGTTGGTGTCTGTGAACAGTATGAACTAACTGTTGTTGCAGAGCAGTCTGCTGGAGCTTGAGCAGTAGCCCTCTGCCCCAGAAGGCTGGAGTCGGGTCTGTGGACCCTCGACACTTGGATGAAGGTTGGGCTGCCCAGCCCATACAGCATTCATTTCATCATCACAAGCCAGTAGTAGAAGTTTTAGATGTGCTTCTTGGGATTTCAAGGTAGATTTTTTTCAAAGTGACTTCAGTTGCAGGATCTGCTTCAACTCTGTGTTGACTCCTCTTTGCTAGACAGCATTTCTGCTGCCTTTTTACTTGCAGAGAAGCTTCTAATCTCAGGCAATTGGAGCAAGATCAGGGATGAATTGTAATCACCCCTTTACCAATCTCTCAATGTGCATATTGTTCTTTTAATTCTCTCTCATGCTGTCCCATTTGAGTTGGGAGATACATTACATCTACTTACAGGTATGTGGCTGAAGTAAAGCTTTGTAAGGAAGTAGTAAAACGTTCCTTTTGTGATGCAGAGAGATGTATTCTGTTTAAAACTGTGCTGATTGTGATGCTCACTGGACTTTTCCTGTCATCTTAACACACTTTTATATCCAGCTACTCCTAATAGTTTGTGAATTAGATTTTTTTTAGGTACAAAATCCTTTTGTCCTGGTTTTCCTCAGTGTTGAATCCTTTAACCTCGCCTATTCACGTGCTTCTACTCACACTGCTTAACTTCTTAAAGTAATTCCTTCAAGGTAAGATCTTGGAAGTAGAACATGTAATCTGTGAAATCAATTCTATCAGCATTAATATTAGACATTTCTTCTGGTTCATGAAGCAAAGTAAAGTTGCATGAGAGGGGAAGCTGATGGTTGGTGGAATCTCCTAACTGCGTTCCTGGAAAAAAATGTAGCAAACCAGATCAAAGAGCAGTAGTTGTGCTTTACAGTCCTGTCAATTCTGCAAAGCAAAAGGGCTGAGTATCATGAGTGTTCAAGTGGGAAGGACATTCCACCATCTCTTCTTCAGCTTCATGGCTTTCTTCATGTCCCTCTGCTGTTCCTGTTTAAGAAACCCGTGGTAAGCACTTGGTTTTCAGATTTCTTCTCTCTGTGGTCAGCCAGCCACAAAAGTGGAGTGGATCATCATGGATCTGCCAGAGAGATCTCTTTATAAAGAGCTGATTTTGATGTAACATCATCTCTGACCTTCCCGTGAGGCCCAAGCTGTTTCTGAACCTGCACTTATCTCACAGGTAATGGCAAGTACAGTTACAGAACACAAAAGGTTGCTCAAACTCTTGCAGCTCAGCCTGAGGAACCCCCGAAGTAGGACTTGGTGATGGGTTTTTTTTCTACACTTTGCACCTAATTTTCAGAGTAGCTTATTTCACATCAGGTTCTCTTGACTGGGTACTTCAGTGTTTCTGCTGTAAGCAGGAGAAATCTGGGGGGCTGCTTGCTAAGATATTTGTTGTTCTGTACCTGGTGTTTTGTTTTGAACTTTGCTCTTTGGAGCATTTCCTCTATCATAAGCAGTACCTCATTTTCAGTGACTTGTTTTTTTCTTCTTTTCTTCCATACCTTGAGTTTCCCATGGTGTTCCTACTTCTTGAGCTCTATGCTGCCTTTTTTTTCCCCCCCTAGGAATTATCTGTTTGTTTACAGTTAAGGCAAATGTCTGCATTTCTGTGCTCTTAATTTCTTAACGTGGGCCCACCCTTTCGAGTCTGATGGTGGAGCAGCACTCCTGCCACGCTATCTGAGCAGACTGCTCTTCATGCCAAGGTTGTAAGTGTTAATCTTGCTGCAGACTGGGGTGATAATTCATTGCTGTCACAGCAACACATGCTTAAAGTTGCTTCTTGCCAGATTTGTTGGCTATATGCTACACTAGAGAAAATTATTTCAAGAGTCTTATTGCATAGCCAGATGCTGTAGAAGTAGTGCAGTCAACCTCCCCTCCCCCTTTTTTATGACTGTTCTGACTTCAGGGAGCAAAAACTATTACACAGTGAAACACATTCCAGTGGAGTACTGGTGAAGAGGTAGGTGAACTTCTGATCATGGCTTATTTTTCTGGTGTTGCTTGTAGGGAAGCTCTGGTTCTGTTCAGGTTAAAAAGGAAGGTTGGCTTTTAAGGCAGGGTGAGGAGAATTGAAAAATGAATTAGACAGTGCCCTCCTTTGCTGTTTTATTTGTGTTGTCTGCAACAATTGGGTGCTGTGGGAGTTTTAGGTTTGCTTTAAGACCACGTGTGGATGAGTAGATGGGCTTGGTTTGGAAGAACAGCAACAACATCTGCCATCCGCATCCCTACGGCCCCTCGGAGGAAGGAGAAACTTTGTGACCTCTTGTTGGATACTGCCCAGCCTATCTAGGCACTGCTCTGTAAGATGCTGTTTGGTTCACTCACAACCACTTTCGCTGGGTTAGGTGGTTGTAATTTTTATCTTGCATGGAATTTTTATTCTCTGCTGCTCTGAATGCTCCAGGGTACATATCCCGTTCCTGGAATTCGTGGCTGGAATTCACAGACATCGTGCTAACTGGGCTTGCTGGCAGCTGATGCTGTAAGCCAGGTCACACAGAACAGGTGACCTGCTACTTGGTCACATCTGTCCCTTGTAAGACTTCTCCAAGCCCTTCTATCATTAGCTGCTCTGCCACTGAGATGCTGTAGAGCTCTGAAGAGAAAAAATGGGTGGCTTTTTGATACAGGTTCTGAGCTCCCCCAGAGCAACTCAACATTTGCCCTCGAATACATGCTGTAGAAAAATGTGGCTTATTTAATGGAGAGCTCCTGGAAAAAAAACCCAATATTTTGTGCAGGGTGGTGTGTGATTGCCAGGGAAGGGAGGGTTACTGGTTGTTAGTCAGACACAAACTTGCAGTGTGCTGTTCCCGATGTATTTCCAGCATAATGTCAGGGGTTCTGTCTCAAATACCTTCATCTTCTCTTATATCTTAAGAGAAGTTGCCATCAAAGTTACATTATGATGAATGTGTTCCCACAGGTCAAGATGCAGACAAAAATGTGAAAGTTTGCTCTGGTTTCACTCCAATCACGTTTGTCATGCAGACTTCTCTACTTTTCATTCTTTGCACCTCTGTTATTTGCACTACCAGGTGAAACTCAGGGTTAGGAAGGACTCCTCTTAGACCTGAGTAAAATACCTCTTCACTTGGCAGGGGTGGCTTTTAAGCAACTTGAGATATCTCAAAAGGCCCGAGGCAGTACTCTCACTTTCTATTTTTTTTAACCCCGTGGTGAAGCACAAAGACCTTGTATTTGTCCACAAAGCACCGTGCATGTTTATAACCATAGAAACAAAGCAAGAGATCAGAACCAGAACTCTGTATGAGATTTTCCTGTCAGACTTTCTCTCCACGCTCTGCAAGGCTGCTGGTGATTTGCAAGTGTAATGTTTTCCTCAAGAATCTTCTGCTTTTGCTTCGACCCCTCGACTGGTTTTTCAAGTGAAGTATGCCAAGGCAGTTCTGGTTTTTGCTCAGGTAAAAAGGCTTTTAAGTCCCTTTCCCCTTCCCTCCCGTGTTCTCCCCTGTCACCTCCATCCCAGTGCTGTGCATATGTATTAGCCTTTCATTTTTCCATGCAAAGTGGCTTCAGCAGCCCAGGCAATTTGATCCTGCTGCCGGGGTAGCCCGTGCAGCTCTTCAGAGCTGACGACAGAAAAGGGAGGGTTCTCTTGGCGTGTTTGTGGCCTCCACTGACATCCTGAGTCCATGATGGATTGAGGCTGAATCTGCCTTGCCATGTGTGTTGTAAATGTTGAATTTATTACTGGGGCCATTTCTGTGAGTGCAGGATGTGTTTAGAACAGATCACAAGAGGAGTTCTCTCTCCTTACAAAGCACAGATTGCTCTCTGGTTGGGTTTAAATCCCTATTATTCTAAAGCCAAGGCCAAACACGCACAAACTTCTGCTCTGATGTTAACTTTGGTAAGGGGTCTGGAGCAGAAAGTGTGGATAATCCTGTCCCAGCTTTGGAAACGAGCAGGAGCTACATCAGTGGAAGAGCATGCTAAAAATGACACCTCATCTCCCCAAAAATACTTGTTAGTATGTTTGGAGCAATAAATAATTAAGAGTTTCTGAGAAGTGTTAATGTTCCTGTAGTGTGGGAAGAACAAGGCCAGCAAATAATGATAAATACTCTGGTTCTGTCATTGCCAGTGAGACTGCAGTTTCAGATGGAGTCCAAAGCAGCTGTTCCCCACCCCCCAAATTCAGTGGTGCAGTTGGGAGACCAGAAGCATTAAGCTTATCTGCTTGAACTGATCGATTTCAGACCTCAGTCGTTTGCAGCTTTGAGGCAGAGCTTGTGGAATTCTACCTTTTGATGATGTTTCCCTGTTGGAATGCAATGTGGTAACTCTGAGGATTGCATCAGATGGATTCCCTCCTTAAGGGGAAACTGGATACCAGCAGGCTGTCCACGTTGATTTGGGGAGGGAACTGGAATTCAGAAGGAAAAGCAGGACACACAGAACCCCTGTGACCTCTCTCTTGGCTTGTTCAGACTCCTCTGCAGTGCAGTCTTCTGCTTATATCCACTTGACACAGATTATTACTTTCTAACACAAAAAGATCTCTGAGTTTCTGAATGGAAAGGAAGTAAACGGAAAATAAGGAGCGAGAGGAGCGAGAGAGGGAAGGTAGAGGAGTTGGACAGAAAGCCTCTTGTTCTGGGTGGGGAGATGATGAGGGAGGACAGTGTCATAGTATGGATGGTTCAGCAGAGCTCTGGTGTAAGCAGCGAGGCTCCACGAGGGGAGGGACTCAAGCAGAGTGGAAGCAGCCAGTGCTGTTCAGGCCTAATGCTGTGTCTCAGAGGAGAAATATGGTTTTGGCTGGGTTCTGTCCCAGTGGGGTTTGGCCAGTTCTGTCCATCCCAGCAAGGTGTTCTCACACACACAGTTGGTAACACACAGCCTTGGTGCAGATGCTCTTGGCCAAGTTTCATTTCCTTGAAGAGAACTGATAACTTTCTCTGGTGTGTGCATGTGTTGACATTCAGATTTAAAACCACTGAACAAACCCCTTTTTTTTCTATCAGTCTGAAAACCTATCTGCTGTCACTCTCATGCTGTAGGAAGAGAGAAGATTTCTTGATTCTACCACCATTCCTTGTTTTCCAGAGAGAATCTTGACGTAACCTTGTGTTGGCTGATGGGAAGCCAGTTGGAAATAACATTTTGGTTTTGTTTTAAATTAGAAAACCAAATGTGTGTGTTAAGAGTCTCAAAAAGCACTGCTCATGGTGTCTCTTGTCTGTTAACAATTTCATAGGAGAAATTGCAGAAATACTATTCAATGCACTCATTTTCTACAGCTTTTTTAATTACTTTGTTGATTTTTTGAAGCATAGATTTGTGCCATGGTACACTGGAGTATATTTGAGCAAAATACAGAGCAATAAACCCAATTGTGATTCATGTGTGATCAACAAAGCATTAATTCTATTAGTTTTGCCAGCAGTCTGAAGTATGGGGTTGGTTCTTTCTTAAGCCTGTGCTTCATCATTCCTTTTGCACCCTTCTGTCCCATCAGTGTCTCCCATGGAGCTGGTGTTCTATCTGTAGACATCTGTAGACATCTGTAAAGCCATAATTTCTTTTAAAAGTATCTAAAAATGTATGTGAAGGCTGAGTTAGTTACTTTTGCTAAGCTTCCCCCTTTTCTGTGGTATTATCTTCACTACAAAAGAAGAGAAACATCACTGAGGTGGTTCTAATCAGGCTGTGTTCAGTTATTATTAATCCACTGAACAGTCACTGTGCCCTTGTATTAATCACACAGCCACTTCATCCCTATTGTTTTACTAAAAGTGAAAATAATTATCAAAATAGGTTCAAATTTAGTTTTCATTTCAATCACTTTATCTCCTATCACAAGAGACCAGAACTGTGTGATGAGAAAATGGGGTTTGGTATTGAGAAGCCTGTAAGAACACTTAATTATTTCATTAGTGTGATGTTACTGTTGGGTAGAGCTCAGGGGTCTGTTTGGTTGATAGAAGTGTGTTCCTAAATCTTCATTTTTTTTAAAGCCAATTTGAATTTTGAGCTTTCAATACTTCATCTCATTGCCCAGAATATCAGTGTTAGGGATTTGTTTACTTAGGGGATTTTGTGTCAGTCTATTAAAACCTCCCCCATAGGTAGTCAGTGGTAATTTGCTCAGCCTTGGGAAGGAAGAGTGGAGAATGATGAGAGGAGATACTTTAAGGTGTGTGGTAGAGAATCTGTTTCTTCTCTGCCTTTTTAAGAATGAGGTTCACTAATTTTAAGGATCAAATGAGGAGGGACCAAGCTCTGCTCTGCTTTGGCAGAGCAGCCCAGCCCAACCACAAGCACAGCTGCTTTTTCCCCTCCCTTTATCTTTTTTTTGGGGATGTCTTTGGAGGTGTGTGGTTATCAGTGTTCCTGTCTCCTCTTATTTGATTAAAAGAGGGATTTAGTAGCTTTTTAAAAATTACAGTCAGTATTAACACTTACTCTATTAGTTTTTCCCCATTTTCCAAGAGAAAACTTGGCAGCAAAAGAGCTGCATAAAACCTTTGGACTAAAGAACTGTTTATCCCTTAAAATAGCTGCTGTTTCTGACCTTTTTTGTCTCAGTAGAAGCAGAATCTAACTGCCCAAGGAGAGAGAGCATCTCCTTTTGCTGTGAAGATGGGAAGATGACACCACCCCAGAGAAGAGGTGGCTGGAGACAGGAGTGTTGGTTCCTCTGCTCCCCGCAGGCTTGCTCAGGAGTGGTGGAAGTGGTGGCCACTGTAGGCAGATTGTCCCTGTTGGAGGGTGCTGCTCTTCACTCTCTCAAACACACGAGTTTAAAAACAAATCCAAGGGAGGAGGGCAATCTTCCCAGGCCTTTTCTTGTAATATTTTAGTCAAGCTTGCAAAGTCTTCATCACTAGGTTGACTCAGAGATGAAGTCTGACCAATGTGGAAATGACAAAAGGACACTGTTTTAAGTTAATTTGTGACTGAAAAAAGGGAGAATTTGTTGTAAATTCTCCAAACCCCTGTTTTCTATCATATGTGCTGTACAACAGCTCTGAGGCTGGACTGTATTTTGAGTCTATCAAGCCTAGCAAATCTGTATTTCAGGGTGTTGTAGCTGACCCTCTTGTAAAGCTTGTAAATCCCAAGTGGAAATAATCCCTTCTCTGAAGAACTGCAGAATGATTTCTTATCTCTAAAGGGACTTCTGATTATTTCAACCCATTATCTGCTTGCCCAGCAGCTCTTGGTTAACTGGAATTCACCTATATAAGTCTGCTTCCTCCTCCTCCTCCTCCTCCTCTTTACCTAGCACTCCCCACCACCTCCTTTGCAGAGAAAAAGGATTTCACTTGTTGACCTGCCAGCTTGAACTTCTGATGTTCAGAGAGCTGTGCCTCAGGGAGAAGTGTCAAACTGGTCCAGGAATAATTTTGTTATGAACTGTAAAAGCCCTTCTGTTGCTGGTGACCACCTTACATGCTAAACCTGATAACAGAGCAGCTTGTTTTCACAGTGGATTGTCAGGCTTTACAGCTACTGCCTTTTTTTTTTTTTTAGTAATTATTTTTGGGTGGGTTTGGGGTTTGTTTTTGAGAGAGTTTAAAAGCTCTCGTGATCTAGCTTTGTTTCTGGCTTTCAGTTCAATTTTAGAACAAGATCTCACTCTGCAGGCAGTTTTATATTGGTAGGCAGAAGGATTGCACTGATGTTGGTGTAACTCCACACATGCACAGGCCCTGTATTTTAGGATTCTCATCAAGATGTCAGTATTTTCTACCGCAGACAAGGCAGTAATCTTTTTTCCAAGTCCATGAATGCTGGAGCCTTCTTCTACCATCTGGTTTGAAGCACTGTGTCAAATCCGAAGCTGGACTTGGAAGGCTGCTTGGGTATTGCTTTCCTGTCCTGTTTGCAGACTCGAGCAGGTATTTCCTTCACAGCTTTGCATAAACTCTGCTGGCCTCGAGCAAGTGTCCTCAGGCTCTGCTTCATCATTAGGCAGACTATGGGGTTTTAGCTGGCAAAGGGATTTCTGTTTCTTGTAGATGGTTTGAATCGTGGCAGCCACGTTAGAGTGAGATTCCATGAAACACAATTATGAAGTCACTGACTAGAGCCCAGTCTGGCTTTGTGGGTGCCAGCGACACCCAATCTCTGTTTGGATGATCAAAAAAGATGATTTGATTTGGTCACAAGTGCTGTCTGCAAATAGCTCAGCCATAGGAGTTAATAAGCAATTTGTTCCACCAATGCTGGTTCCAATTTTGAGTCGTGTCTATTTTTTTTTTTCCAGTTGGAAGTTCTCAGATCTATGTGTTTTTTTCTTTCCAAATAGATTCTTCAAATCACACAGTTAATATATTTATACACCTGAAGTTGTCTCTTCTCTGTTCTGCTCTCCACAAAGGTGTGCGTGGACCCGAGTACCCTTAAACTTTTCTGATAAGATAAACTGTGAATTCATTTCTGAAAGCAGCCTGCAGCTTCACTGTACAGATGCTCTCTTGGTAAATGAAACACTACTTATCTTAATTACTAGTGTTAATGGGCATGCTGTGGGCCCACTATTTGCTAATGTCAGGTAGAATCTAAGTGATGTCTTTTTACTCTTGACAGATGTCACAGTAGCTGTAATTCTGAGTTGAATGTCTGCATGAATCAGTGACACGTGCAGCAGTGGCTGGCACTCACCTGTAGTGCATAAGCCAGACTCTCTTCTTCCCTTCTTTCAAGCAGCTTCTGCAGGCACCAGAATACCCCATGCAACTCATTTGTCAGGTACACGTGCTCCAGAAGGAGCTTGGTAACTGATGGATGTCTTGTAGCTTCTCCTCGTGCACTGATCTCTGCTTTTACAGCAGCTGGTGTGCTTCTGTCCATGGGTGTGATGCTAACCCCTGGATGGCTAGGGCATTGATATATGGAGACAGAAAGGCAGCAAAGCCTCCAAAATGCCATCTATTTCCCATCATGCAAACCATGCCTGTGTTCAGAGACTGCTTTGGATAGAAAATTTGCAATGGCTTCCAGGAGTTCAATATACACTTGATGTTAGGAGGACGTAAAGTACCTTCTGAAACCATCTTTACAGGAAATTGCCATTCAGATTCTCCTTTTTTACTTTAAGTAGAACAATTGCAGTTTTAAAACCATATATGTGTGTATGTATATATAGGTACCTGAGCTGTGCTTTCATTTGACAAGGAAGAGTCTTTTAAAAGATGCCAAAGTTCCCCAAGAGCCAGTGGAGGAAAAGGGAGCTCTAAATGAAGTGGGCTGAAACAGTTTTGATCTTATTTGCAATACCTGTGTTTTTCAAGATGTAGAGAGAGAAAATAATGTGGTTGGGGTTTTTTTAACTCTAAACATAAAACTTGAGCTGGCTGACAGCATTTGAAGAGCTGTTCTAACAGGTACCCCTGCTGACCTGGTGTCATGGTGGTGGTGACTTCGCTTGCATGAAACACTTTCAAGGTTGGAGGATGAGCTCTGTGTCTTCAGTAAAACTGAAGATGAATGTTAACAGGAGTGGTGGAATGAGGTTTTAGCTGCACTGAATGCTTGGGTATCTGAATGTTCTAGTAGTTGGACACTGCACAGAACTTTAGATACGTTTCATGTTTCCAGTACCGGGTGCTGAAGGAGTTGCCTGCTGCAGAGATACTTGAGAAGGTGTCACATTCACTGGAGTTCTGCTCTTCATCTTTCTTCAGAAAGTTCCATGTGATGATTTTTTTTTCTTCCCTTCTCTTTAGTGTCATCAGTTGACTTTTCTCTAGCAAAACTGTAGTGCTGAGTTTGCACAAGTATTTGTGCACAGCAAAGGTCATGTGGACTATGAATGTGTTTGATACCTAGTCCTTAGGAGACAAGTTTTACCTGGGATTGCTGAACTGGGGACTCCTAATGCAGATCCTGGGCTAAGCACATGTAGGTAGCACTGTTCCCCCAGTTCCCTCCTCAGTTTCCACTGCTGTCACTTCATTACCACAAACTGGACGTCAGGAATTCCTGCTCTCATTAAGTCTTTTGGCACGTAAATTCCACAAGTTATTTCATTAGCTGGGAAAGAAATGCCAGGGCACAGATTCACGGGGCTGATGAAAACCACTTGAACTTGCCTGCAAACTTTCAGAAAGATTTCTCCTCGCTTTGAGAACCTTCTCTCAGCATTCTTAATTTGTGTGATTAATCAAAGAGTAATGAGTAATTCATTAACTTTGACAGGCAGATTGTCTTCTACATCCAAGTACTGTTCTTCTAGCTCTCTGGCAGTGGGCAAAATTAAATCCTTAATAGAAATCTTCACGTCTTTACCAAAAAGAAGAGGAAAATGTGATGTATTATGGAGCATGTTACTTTTCCTGGCTTGCAGGGCAGGGGGACAGCAGCTCGTAGAGCACCTGACAGGTGAGAGCCTTGTGTTTTGAATCCCTCCACTGATCTGACATCTTTAAGGCACAAGTTAAAACTCCTGAAGGTGAATCCCTTTGCATTTCCTTTTTAAAAACTCAGCTCTTTTGTCTTTTGCTGAGATTTACAAGCTTTTTAAAATAGCTTTATGATGTTTTTCAGCACCTTTAATCGTTGTTTTCTTTTTTTTTTTGCTGTCTCATAGTTGAGAGCTCCAGCCCTTTCATTTAGAGAGTGTTCTGTTGTGAGAATGGGAAGCAACTTGCCTGTTCTGAAGTGTTGTCAGGAAGATGCAGCGTGGAATGAAGCAATGGCTTTGTGTCAAAAGCATTCTGTCTTGACAGTTCCTCTTCTGCACTACTCGAATAGTTTTGAGAACTGGAATAATTTTAGGATTATTTCCCCCCCAGGTTGTTAACCTCAGCTTTTCAATTCCTTAAGTAAGAGCTGAATCCTTTTAAAAGGTTGTTTGGAGCTGGCTACCAGCAATGGTTCTCATAACTCCCCAGTTGCACTGGAGGATAAGTCTTTACCCCATAGAAGTGTTGTGGTGTTGTTAGGGGGTTTTATTTGGTTTGGGGGGTGTGATTGTTAGGGGTTGGTTCAGGAAGGAGCTGGAGTTTATGCAGACAGGCTGTATAATGCTGATGGCTCTGGGTATGCTTTGGTGCTTGATGGCAGGGATGAGGGGATGTGCTTAGATCCTGAAAGGAATGTTATCTGTATGTAATTCTCTTCTCCCCCTTTCTCCTGCAGCTCTTCCAACATCTTCCTTCGGACAGTAGAGGGTGGGTGAAGCTCTTCTAGAAACAGGCTTCTCTTCAAAGCCTGGCTAGCAAAATGGCTAGAGTTGGAGGTACCTTCATTTTCAGTCTGTCCTCTAAAGAGCAAGGAAAAGAGGAAGAAAGAGCTGTTGTTGATATGATGAAATAGGCCTTCACTGTAATTAACAGCCTGGGAATTTTTCTGCTTGCTTTTCTTATCCCGTGTTGCGGAAGCTTGCTGTCCTGCTGGGATTTCTTTTTGGAATGCAGAGGTGTGTTCTGGCTACGAGTGTGTGCTTTGCCTAATAAGCTTTCCTAGCCACTGAGCCCAGCTGGCTGCTGCAGTCTGTATTTGTTTTGTCTTCACTAATTTTTATACCCGTGCTTTAAATTCAACTGTCACATTTGGCATTAAATGACAAACCAAGCACAATGTCCATAAATGAAACCAAACACTGTAATCTACTAATTTCTGTTTTCAGTGTGCAGTGTTATAGAATCAAGCAGCCTCCTAAAAAGGACAATGTGGAGAGAACACTGGTGGTGTGGAAATGGTGCTCAGCTGAAATGATCAGCCCTTGAAGGGAATGTTGATGTTGACTTAAGAGTTTAGCAGTTCCTCTCCTAAATGGGGGAGGCAAGTGAAGAGAGCAGGGTCTGGCTGGTCAGCACAAAATGTTCTTGTCAAGTCTTTGTGTCTCCTGCTTGTAGGAGGTGATGCCATCAAGATGGAGCACTTGGCTGGGGTCTACGGATGGGTTTAAGGGTTGCTGTAGTCTTGCAGCTACCTCTGAATTTGAGAAGTTCCAAGTACTGAAACTCTCTGAAAATCAGCCACCCTTTCGTCTAAATGATGAATGAACACAAGAAATGCTAGAAGAAGAAACATGGATTGGGAATTCTCTTTCAAAACAGTGGTGAATCCCTATTTACGAGTCTGCACCAGTGCCACTGTAATTGTTGCTGCAAGATTGCTCTTTAGATATTTGTGGAAACTAAAAATGTTTCTGTTCTTAAGCCCCCTGTTCTTCCCATCTCCCAGTCTGTGTATTTGAGTGTTGTGGGATGTTTTCTTGCTAGGAAGAAATTTGCCAGGAGGAAAAGGGGGAGGTCTTTGTATCTTCTGTGATGATTGCTCACAGATTCTGAGACTGGGCTCGGGTGTAGCCAGAGCTGTAAACAAAGACAGACTGTGACTGCTACCTGGCCTAGATGCATTGTTGTGGTGTGGGCTTCAGTCTCAAGAGATGTGGAGCCTTAGCCAGCAGGCTGGTGCTGCAGCATCTTCACTGCTCTGCTAGGTACTGCTGCTTCTGCCTCTGCCCTTGGGGGTGACAGCAGCAGTTTGGGGCACAGTGCCCCTCACCTCCTCAGCCCCTTTCACTGTCAGTTGGGGCAGTGTGCCCTTCTTCCTTCTCTCTCCAGGCTGCCCGTGCCTGGCCCTGGTTTACAGCAGCAGTTGCCACACTGGGTGCAGTCCTAAGCATGGGCAAGAGATGTAGATTTGCTGCTTCTTTGGCTTTGCTGCTGACCATGGAAAGTTTTCATGTAGTGCCAGTACCAAGCTCTGGCCACTTCCCCACTCTGCTGTTAAGTGCTAGAGTAGTCAGGCTGTTTTTGTTGGTGTTTTGTTTGGTTCTAGTAAGATGTAGCAGCTGCTTGGAAGTTAAATAAAAACCCCCAACCCTAACCAACCCACCACAAGAAGAATAAAAACAACAACAGCAAAAATACCTGTCCTTAACCCTGACTGGATAACTGTTCTCCCAGGAGTAAGCACACACTTTATTCTCGTGGTGAATTCATGTAGTTTAAAGCTGCTATGAGTAGAAGCTTCTCTTTTTGCTTCTGGGGTGAGTGGCATCTGACCTGCACATAAATGCTCTCCTGTTCTCCTGTTCATCGTAGGCAAGCAGCCTGAGCTGGGGCAAGATGAAGATTTGAATCTATTTGATGGTTTTCCACGTTGCTCTCCAAAGAATTGCATTGCACTGAGGCTCTAGACTTTTTTGTAGCCTTTACACAAATGTCAGTGGACAGATTTAGGGCCTAGATGTCAACTCTGTTCACTTGCTGGTTTGCCTCATGTTTATTAAACTGTGACTGATCAGAATCAAAGTAAATTTCCTGAAGTCAAAACTACTGATGATAACACCTCTAAAAGCTATTGGTAATTGCATTTGCAATTACACTGTTAAAAAAAGGGCAAGCTTTTGCATGTGATTAAATAGAAAACAACCCTTTTTTTCCCTAATAGCACTCTTTATTCTGTAATGTACAGACCAGACTATTAAAAATATCAAATGAGTTCCTCTACACTTGATTTAAGAGAAAAATCTCAGTTCAGAAATGTGTCCATTTAGGTTTTCTGAACAAAGCAGTGGTGCTAATACATGAAATGTAATCTGTTAATGGCTTACAGGCATCTCTGAGAAGGGAATATATGGATTTTTACTTAATGCTATTGTTTGGTACATTAAAAAAGAACAACAAAATATTTCCGAGTGATTGGATATTGCTGGGGAAAAAAAAACCCAAACAACTAAACAGGAATATGAGGAGGAAATCTCTTTAGCTGTAGTCAACAAACTAAAAAGAGGAAAGAAATAAGAACTTATCCTGCTAAGTTATTCTCTGCTGCTCAGGGGAAGGTTTCAGTGCTCCCAGAACTGACTCTTACTGGTGAAGTGCCAAAGGGAGAACATCCTGGGATGCACTCTGGGTTTGTGTTGGGTTTTGGGGTGTTCTTTGTTTCCTGGGGAGGGGGGTAGGAGGGGGGTACAGTTGGAGGGGTTTTTGTTTACTTCTTGATGCCATTTAGCGGATTCAAAGCTTTTCTATTTAGAAACAACTCCTCCTTGCCCTCCTGAACTAGAGGAGCAAGAGTTTCACCTGCCCTGATCTTGAGAGACAGTAAGGATTTCACTGCACCCCTCCTCTCCCTTCATGCCTTTGACAGGCAGCTAAAACCAACTGCTCTTGCAAAACAAGTTAATGTTCAAAATGCAGCACAAAGAATCAAAACCTAATAATTGGCTGTACATCCTGGGTAAAAAGACAGAAGCTCTTTGCTAAGAAACAGTTTTGTGATGAATGGATTTTCTGTGGACTGCAGCAATCTGCAAACCCTTTAAATAAAGGAATAAATCTTTGTCAGAACACTTCTATCCCAGTAGTTTTGGGGATTTGTTTTGGTTTTCCTGAAGGTGCTTTCACTCACTTTACCAATTCTAGCACGAGAAATCCAAAGTCCTTTTCCCTTCCATGAGGTATTTTGTGTTCGTATTGCTTTAATAACAGTTCTCTAAGCTGACTTGCATGCTTGCAGAGTTCAAAATATCCATCTGTCTAAATCTTAAACCTTCTAAAGGGTGAAGCTCTCTTTTGACCACCTCCATAACTTGGTTGGTGAATTTGCATCGAGAGTTTTTAGGCTGGCGAATTTGCATCAGAGTTTTCTAGTGAATGAAAGACCTCTTACTCTGCTCTAGTGCAATGAATTATTCATTTGTTTTGTCCTGAGGTATGAGGTATAGTAACCTTCAGCTTCCTAGGTCTGCTCTCTGCAAGCATATTGAGGATTTGCTTTCACTCTCTGGATGCTCCCCAGCAGGAACACGCTTGTTGGCTTAGAGTGTTCCGTACGTACAGGGCTGGGTGAACAGAAATGGGTCCTCAGGTCCTGCTGTCACAATAGGCTAAGTGGAACTAGACAGACAAAATGTCCAGTTTGTCCACTCTAGTGCCATTTGAAGCTTCCTGCTCATGAAAAGCACTGTTGGGTGAGACCCTGTGAGGGTTCCATCATCTTCCCTCCAAAGGACTTGCTGTATGATTTTAGAGGGTGCATTTCTTTTGTGATGCAGACATTTAGCATCTCTGGGTTAAAGGTCTTTTCTGTGCCAGCACATTTTCCTGGCATGTTTTTAAGGGGGGATGTTTTGGGAGTGGTTTGTGGTCCTTGGGGCAGATTGGCCTTTGGAAGGAGAATTGAGGAGCGTTCTCTTCAGTTCTTGTAAAACCAAATGGGAAGTTTTGGTTTAGTTTATTGTTCTGTAATGGCTTTTCTTGTAGTCACTGTGAGGGGGGCTAGAATTTGTCTTCAGCTCCTCTTAGACAAGGAGGAAGTTTTATTGTTATGGCAAGAAGAGAGTTTGGCTTGTATGCCTTGTTTGTTGGTTGCTTTTATCATCACGTACTCACAATTGCCAGGGAAGTTGTAAGTAATGGGGTTAATTTCTGTACTACTGGTTGGCTTGTTCTGCTCCAGTAAATAGAAAGCTGTCATGTGTAATAACTCTTGAGTGTAATAAGTCTTGAGAGAATGGTGCAGAACTCATAGGAGACTTAAAAAAGCAGAAATGTTTTGTACCAGCCTAATGCTTTTTGGTTGGGCTCAACAATGGCTCTGCCCTCTTTAGTGCAGCGTTGTTTTGGTGGTTTTGGGTTTATTTTTTTAATGAACAGTCACTACTAGATGCACTCTTACTCTATTGCTGCTTGTTTTCTAGTAATCTCTTTTTTTACTGAGAGTATTTGCCTCCTAAATAAGTCATGCCACAGAGAATCTGTGCCATAGCATCATCCCATCCATCTTTCCTGCAGCAGAATCACTTGGACTTTGATGTGGACTAATTAAGTTCACATATTTTTATGGACATTTTAAAGTCCTTAAAGATGAGAGAGCTGAGATATCTGTGCTTTTCAAAATGAGGTTGTAGGACTTGTCAGGGCTGATCCTGCCTACCCTGAAGTTTCTATTCTCCTTTTCTGGAAGGACCATATCTGGAGAGAGGGTTTCCATCAGTGCAGTGTAGCAAACATCCCAGGAGCATGCTTGTTTCTAGACTGAAGAATCAGATTGCTTCGTTTCACACAGGGCAAAACACAGTCTTTGCAGCACGGGCAGGATTTCTTAGGAGCCAGGTTTGTCTCTTTAGCTTGTTCCAGTCACGTGCTCACAGATTAGATCAATACATTACCTAATAGAATGGTGAAAAAACCCTTCCCCGATTCGCTGACGCGGGGGAACGCTGAGGTAGAGTAATAGATTTTTGTGCTAGATCTTAGAATACACTGCTGCAGTATTGGCAAGGCCCTGGTCCTCCTGTGGAATTCACTCCTGCAGTGGTGCATTGCAGGAAACAGATAAAAATCAGCACACAGAACATGCCTCGTCCCTGTGCGGGGACAGAGACATGCATTTGAGCCTTAAGCAGCTTACACCTTTCCACAAGATATGCTTTCCACTTTCAAATGAATCTTACTGCAGCAGGACGTGTGATCTGATTGGAACAAGATCATTATTTAACTGGTTTAAAGCACAATAGGCTCACACGTGCCTTTTTTTTAGAGTACTTGAGCAATCGTTTTGATTTCTAAATGCCAGTGGTGGGGAGCATCTACCAGAGGAGAAGCAAATAAGCAATTTTAGCATGCTCATTTGAATTCTGGGGAGTTGCTTTCTTCTTGCTGAAACACAGAAATGCAGCTTTTTACTACTGTGACTGTATGTGAGAAAACCAAAGTTACATCTTTAGAGCATCCTCCCATTTTTCTCTAGCTCGTGCTGTCTGGCTTTTAAATGGTGCAGCTTTTTATTTCCTCACAAGTTTTATTTCAACCTCGCACCTGCTGTGGAATTTTGTGTGAAACAAGAGTTGTTGGTTGTGTGCAAACTGTATGAGCTGAAGCAGAACAGTTTAAACCAGTTCCTTCCAGCAGGAAGGGGACAAGTAAGATGAGTTTACTGATGATTTCCATCCTGCAGTTTAGTGCAGAGTTTTGCTGGAGCTTTGATCTTATTGAATGAGAGCCCATTAAAAAAAGGGTTGTCTGTCTTGTTCTGAATCTTTGGGAAAGAATTACTTGGAGTAGCTCACTTAGGAATGGGAAAGGTCCCTTCAGGATAGTCTGTAATGGCCAACTACTAGATAAAGTTTAGTTAAGTGAGAACTAAAGTGTCTGTGCTCAGGAGGTCTGGTTGTTTCTGGAGGAAAGGCCCTAGGAAGGCTTTTCTGACCCCCGGAGATCAATCTCTGTATGTATTGATCCAGTATTTGTGGATGAGGAGGGGAGGCCAATGTGGTTGGCTTTTCTGAAATAACTTTCAGTGACTTTTGTGGTTTTGCTTCTTCTTTTCTCCCTTTCCTGGTCTCAGAGCAGCTGTAGTATGCTTGGACACAGTGGCAAATGGTCTTTAACACTATTGTCTCAATCAATTCACTCCAGAGCTCAGAAGAGCACGCAGAGTCATAAACCCCCACTATATTATCTGCCAGGGTGGACAGAAACAGTTTTAAAGCTGTTTATGTGGAACCTGTTTACGGGCTGTTGTCTTTGCTGCTTTTTTTTTAATGAACTCAAAGCTACTTCAAACTTCAAACTTGCTTCTTTCAGTTCAATCAGTAGGGCTCCTTATTTTACAGTGCATCTTCTTCCACCAGCTCCTTAGTGAAAAGTCACCCATATTTTCCTTATCCCCAACAGCAGGAGGGGTTGGACCCCTGCCAGTTCAGGGCTGGCACAGTGCTGCTGTGTAAATGAGTTCTGAACAGAACTGCTCATCACTGTGCTCTGGATCTGCTCAGGAACAGCCATTCCCACCGAGTGCTGCACTTTGGAGAAGGAAAGTGAGTGCTCTGGCTGTTGATTCTTCAGGCAGTGGATGGTGGGATATTAACCTGCTTTGGGAAAGTTCGTGGGATAACTTAATCCAGCTTTCTCATCCTTCAGCAGAACGGATGCTGCCATCTCAAAAGATGTTTGCAGTCCTTTCAGGCTTATTCTGAATGTTTTTGCCTTCACCTGATGTCTAGAAGATGCTTTTATAGGTGGTCTCTCTTCTCCACGTGTTGCAAACCAGCTCCTCTGGATTGCTGTGAGCTTGGAGAGTTTACCTGCTTGTTCCTCATGTGCCTTCCCTTTGGATCAGTGTTTGTTCTTTGTTACTAAGAATTCACTCTTGTGAATTTTAGAGCATTTTTCTGGTGTTCAGCAAACTTTTGAAAGCATGGCACCTCTCTTGTCATTTTCCCACCCTCTAGCAGAGAATAAAACCAATTCTTTCCCATGTCCAGAGGCACAGAACTAAATACTCTCGGGCTTCCCCAGTCATTTGTGTGGTTAATTTTACACTTGGGAAGATTGTTCAGGAACTGGATGGTTGGTCCAAGCAAAATATTTGGCCAACTGTGCTTTGGTTCCTGGTGGGTTAGCCACACTGCTGTCGTGGCAAGCTGCAGAAGGGTGCCGTTGCTGCTTTATTAATTAGGAGAAACTCTCATTCTCCTCAGCCTCCAGAGAATTTGTCAGCCTGGCACTGGAGCATCACAGAACACCTAGCAGAGGCTTGTCATTGCCAGATGAGGAAATGGAGAGAATTTGTCAAAACTGAGAAATACAACTGAAAGTGGAGTCAGATCAGTGTGCTTTGAAAACTTTTAGACCAAAAATGCTCTAAATAAGCAGATTGTTCAAAAATATTCTGATTATGGCCTCAAAAATAATGGCAAGTCTTGTTTCCTTTGTGTGGTTGCTGCTGTGAGGGTAAGGAAGGGGAGGAAACAAATTGCCTTCAGAATTGAATTGCAGAAGATATTTAATTGCTCTTTCTTGGGCAGTAGGTAGTGTGCAATAAGGTTTTTTTCTGACATCAGGGTTAAATGAAGATCAAGTGGTTCTGAGGTTTGAGTAGGTGAGTTTGATGTAATCTGTTATTCACTTTATCAAGAGACAGGTGGTTGTGCCGTTGCTGGGATGCAGCTTCTTGAAAAGTTTCCTCAGGTTACTTTCTGTTATCTTTTGGAGCATGTTCAGTACTTTCATTTTTGCCCTCTTTATTATTTTTCCCCTCAAGGCAGAGATAGGATTTGTTGGAATTAGCCAGGAGTTAATCTAATCTCCTGAAGCTGCTCAGGTAGCATACTGCTCGATTTCTCTCCACAGCCAGGGTGAGAACTGTGACATTATGAACAACTTAGGCTATTGCAGCTTCAGTTATAAATTGTGATATCGTTGCCTTCAAATTGGGCTTGGACAGAGCCAACTGCCCTGCTCACAGACTAGGGGAGCTGTGTAGACATCTCTGCAACCCCCAGTGGCAGTATGGGAACCAGCAAATCCACCAGTGAGGAGCAGTGCTTGGGGTGTAACGTGTGCTGTTGAACAGAGCTGAGGTACTTACCTGCCTGTGGCTGCTGCTCTCTGAGCAAACAGAATAACTCACTTCAATAAGTTTTTTTTAAGGTGACTTTCTGAACATTTATCAAGACACAGAATCCTTCTGTAACTAGAGCACAGTTTTGCCAGTACTAAGACTTTGCCCCCGACCTTCCTGAGGTTGAAAACAAGATTTACAGTATCGATGGCATGATTTTCTCATGGCTGATGGAAGAGTTCAGACTCAGCTGTAGGAACTCAAATGAACAATACATAAGTGGATTTTTTTCATTAGTATTTTTTAAAGCTGATGTGTCAGAAACGTGCACTGACTCAGAGTAACTCTGAATCATCCCAGCAGTATGTGGAGGAGTGATTTACATGCCATGCCACGGAGAACTGTGGAATCAATTCCCTCTTTTTGTTTCTTGGAACCTAAGAGCGTGGCTTTGAAGTTTGAAGTGTTTAAATTTCTGAAATATGGGTGATGGGGTCTGTGGCACTCCTGCCTTAGGAAAGCAGCACAGTGAATCCTGAGGAAAATACAGCCTAGGCAGCAATGGAAATGACGTGAGGCAGATTTGACCCAAATTTGTTGCTCTTGAGGTGCAAAGAGTACTCCAGAGTAATAAATCTTGTCAGCTGCGGTTTAATGCTGCCTTTCTCCTCTCTCAAAGCTGCTCTTGGAGTAGCTGTAGGGTCTCCATCTCCATCAAAGCAAGCAGCAGTGGTCACTTAGGACCTTTTCTGGTTGTCTGTCCTTTGTTGCTCTCAAGAAGCAGGCCATGGGCAGCACGCTGCTCGCCGGCCAGCACACGCTGCTGCGGCTCTCGCGTCGGGACAGGAGTTGGTTGCAGCAGAGGTGGGTGAGAATGAAAAAGCCTGTGCCCAGGCTCTGGTCTAGATGTGGCATGGTGAATAGGAGAGGCAAAAACTGTCCCTAAAATGTGCTTACAAAGATGAGGTACTGTGAGCAATGTTTAAATTCCCCTTAAATGTCGTCGTCTGCAGCCCAGTGAGGTCATTTGCACTTCATGGCCAAAAAATTTCAGTCAGAAGTCTCTAACTTTTCTATTTTGGTTTGTTTCTGTGGTGTTGGTTGGTGTTTTCCCCTTTTAAAATAGCAAATGCTGTAAACTTCAAATCTGTTTCTTCCCTTTTGCTCGTGTCTTTAGGGTTAAGAATCCAAGAAGGCAGAGTTTTATTGCTGGAGCTGCCCCGGGTGTCTAAGGCAAGCAGACCCTCATTTGTTGCTTTCTCCTACTTGCCTCTCCCACCAGTGTGTGGAATCAACACTGGCAAAAAGGGGATGGGACTTGCAAGGATGTGTTTGTTTCTCTCCTATCTAGTTCTAACTCAGAGCAACTTTAAAAATAGTAGCAGAAAATCATAAGAGGGAAAGTACTGAGAATTACAGATACTTGGCTTCCAGGGATCTCTTAGCATTGCTAAATTTTGCCTCTTCATTTTAGACCTAGCAGCTTCTCCTGCCTAAATAACCACTGTGGTGGTTGTACCAAGGATAACTTTGGAATAGGTTTCTCACTTGCTCACAGAAATCCTATCAAAATTCAGCAGCTCTGAGTGGCACTCCTCAAGGTCTCCTTGTGCCTGGAGTTCACCTGCTTTTAAGTCCACCTAAGTATTTCCTTGTGAGGAATTGTTTGTCTGAGCTCTATGCTCTGTAATGCTTCTGGAGTGGGAACAAAGCAGATGATAGTGACAAAAGTCTGGAGGGAGGGTTTCCCACCTACACTTGAGATTTGAGTTCTTTCTGAAGAGTTAGACACTGGTTGGGGCTGGGAGGTGAAGCCTGCCCTCAGTAGTGATGGGAATGGAGAGTTTGTTTTCTTGCTTCTGCTGTGTCTAAATGTAACATCTGGTTTACACAACAACTGACTTGAAAAGGTGGGGAAATAGAAGAAGTAGATTTGTATTGGAAACCTTGTACTTTTCTAACACTAAGAGATTGTAAATGATGAAACACTTGCAGGCATCCAGAGCTGGTCTGTTTGCTTTGAGTACCTTCAGACTCTGCTTTTCTAAGTTACTTGTGAGCACGTACGATGTGGCAACAGCTTCCTTGTGATCTTTTAACCTCCCGAGCCTCCCACTGTCTTGTGAGCGTTACCAAGTTCAGCCTTTCCTGTGAACCTCTGCGGTGAGTATGGGTTGCAGACTGAAAGGTAGGAGGTCTTTGGCTTAGAAGCTTGTAACCAACAACAGCTCTGTTCTCAGAGTGCTGGGATATATTTAGCAGAAGAGGAAAGACTCATTAAGTACCACAGCAGAAAACTTGAAAAATATGTTTTCCTCTCATGTACAATTAAATGAAAAATGAGTTTCTAAAGCTACTTCTGAGCCAGCTGAAAATTCCTGAGGATGGTTTGCAGTGGCTCGGGTCTGTCGTACACCTCTTGCTTTCCCTGCAGTTTGCTGTGCAGGGGTTGTGCTCTGCCACTCAACCCTGCCATTCGTGGACCAGGGGAGGTTGAGATAGCTTGGCAGGCTTTTGGAACAAGGGATGCTGCGTGCCCAGCATGAGCACCTTGCTTTAGGTGGAGCCTGAGCTGGGACAGGAGCTGTTGGACTGGGAGCTGCTGGGGCAGTTCTGTTTTATTGGTAGAAGGGTAAACTACCAATAAGCTGTTCTGACAGTTTGGGGAGACTTGGTGTCAGCAATCTACTTGTTGACTTGCTGATGCCTGCTGCTCTTTCTTCTTTTAAACTTCTTTCACATCCCAGAGATTAATACACCCCAAGCAGGTACCCGTTTAGAGCTGGGTTCTATTGACCTGTTCCAGGTGATTACAGCCAGGAGTCTTTTGGTGCTCTGGTTTTCACACACTCACTTGCTAGGCTATTTAACCACCCCTGAGGAAGGTACAGAGCCATGGCCGAGGGTCTGGGTGTTTGAATTCCCGTTCTTGGTAGCAACAAAGGAGATCAGTAGAGGAAAAAAGCCCTGAAGAGGGAATTGGGATATCAAACGTTGCTCAGTGCTGTCAGAGATGATGTCTGTGACTTGGTGTGCAGCATTCGGGGCCTCCTCTGGTTTCTTGCTGTGATTTGTTGGAATGCCAGAGCAAAATCAAAGGGTTGAGTTTGGACTGAAGGGAGACTGGCTGGGGATATCAGATGAGGGACTGTGTGTGGGGAGAGAGCATAGGATTAAAGACGGAGAGTGGAGCATTTGAGTGAGGGGAATGAAGGAGAGAAGCAAGTGGGTAGCAGAATAAAATGATGAGGTGAGCAGAATAATAATGGGACAGGGTATGGTGGAAGGGGAAGACTCTACATTAGGATGGGAAGAGGTGCTCTTGTATCTGGGAGGATGTGCTACAGAACAGGAGAAGTGTCAGGGTGATTCTGTAGCTGAAATGCTGGTTGACTTCCTAAAGCATCCAGACCATAACCAAGACTTAACTTGCTGGTTTAAAAAGTTGTGTTGTGTTTTAAAGCAGGCTGATCACTTTATGGATCCGACCGCCTTCCTTATTTGCAGTATTCTGTTTCATCTGAGACTGTAGCCTCCAGAGATGCGAGCAAGAGTGGGAGGATTATGAAACAAAGTAATTTGATTATTTGGGGTGGGGTGGGAGGAGGGTGGCGGTTTTGTTTTAACTTGGCAAATTGTTTAAAAGCACAGACAGTTGAAAAGGAGACAGCTAATCTAGTTAAGAATAGGCACTGTGGTTTTTGATATTGATTTCTTTCCTCTGTTGCCTTCTAACCTTGTTTTCTTACAATTGTAGAAAAACCATCTCGAGTTATACTGAACAAATAGAGGATATGGAAAAAAAAATAGCTTCCTTAAGAGAAGTTCAATCACTTCTTTAAACTTACCACTAATTAGCTTTTTACATTCTTCGAGCTCTCTTAAATTTAATTGAATAAAGAATAACCCAAACCCCAACTCCTAAAGTCTGAATTTTCTGCCTTTTACCCTAAAATGATTGATTTTTCCACGCTTAAGTCATCTGTTTACAATACATTTAATGCTAAAAGATTTATTTTTAGCTGGCTAAGTAAAATAGCTAGTTGCTGGAGTTGTTGTCATAGCAGCAATCTCACCAGATAGGCTGCTCCTATTTAGCTCCTGCAGCCAGGGAGCGACCGTTAGGCACCAGTTTGACAGTTCTGTGGTATTTTTTCTAAAGATGGAAATTGTGCTGGTGGCAGGGAGGTTTTTTTTCTTCCCGTAGGTGTGTGGAGTTTGATTCAACCCCATCTATTTCCATCTAACAGAACTTAGGAGAACTTGGAATACACAACATATGAGAGTCAGGATTTAAGTCTTAAATTTGTAGAAGCTTGAAAATAAATTACATGGTGTAGCATATTGCAAGCTGCTTGGATTATTTTTTTAACAGCCAGAAGTATTCTGAAAGAAAAATGCCAGACTAGAGAACAGGATTATGCATTATTTATTCAGCACTAATTTTAAGTTGTGGCAGACTAGGCAAATATTACTGAAGAACTTTGGGGTGGGTTTTTTCGGATGAAATGCATTGCCTGGGTGAGAGGATAGCTTAGTATTTTAGTAATTCTGATGCTTATCTTTCTGTAGTAAGAAGAAAAATGGGTTTTAATACACTGACAAGCAAAGGACTAGTATTTTCAGATGACTCTGTAAAATAAGGCATGCCTCGAAGTGATCTCTGGAGCTCTGAGCTCTCACAGAAGTGCAGCTACTCTCAAGCATCTGTCTGAAGGAAGTTGCTGTTGCCTGAGATGAAAAGTGACCCCACTGTGTGAATTTCTCCTGTCTGTATCTTCCAGTTAGATGGTATCAGACCCAATTTTGGTAGTGCTGACTTCTCTCAGACTCTTAAGGCTTACTAGACAGAGTAATTGTTCTAAAGATTTGTTGAACTACTTGAGTTTAATGCTAAGAGCAGGTTTTGGATTTTGTTGGCTTAAAATATGATTGAGAGTCAACAAGTCTATTTAACTTTCTAATTGCCTTTTTTTCTCCAGGCCCACTTGTTAAAATGTATTGTTATGATAGGAATGCAAAACATTGTGTCAGGCTTACAAATGGAGTAATTTCCAATGAATTGTAGTGATTTTCATCACATAGCTCCCCTCGCTGGGTCGCTCTGGGAAGTTGTCAGTGCACTGCTTTCCAAGCTTGAGTCAAAGCCAGGCTGAGAGTGACTCCTGTAACTCCTGGAGTGGCATGGGACTTGATGTTGTGCCACTCTTTTATGGACTGCTCTAGAGAAATCTAATGAAGGAGTCTCACTGCAGAGACATGGAGTGCCCGACACCCACAAACGTTTTCATGTTGAGGTTACAATACAGCTTTTGACTGAGGAGCTCCGTGGAAAAGCAGAGCTCCTGCTGTGCTCCCACCACCCAAAGCACCTGCCTCTTCAGCCCTCTTACCTCCTTACTGGGCATCTGCTTTCCCAGAGCCCTGGTGTCCATCCGAGTCCACTCCATCATGCTTCACCCCCTCAAATTTAGGAACCTGACATTAGTTGTAGTCCTAGCTTCAACTTCCAGGGCAGCAAGCTGGACCAGTTTGGCCAAGGGGCAAAAGCCCATTGCTTCAGGGTCGGGGTGACTGAAGAACTGAGCAAGAAGAGATGCATTGAGACCTCACTCCCTGGTCACCACCATCTGTGCTGCTGTAGTGTTCAGTCTGTAGCACCCAGGGGTGTTGCACCACCAGTGAACGTGTGGCTCCTGGTGCCCTGGGTAGAGGAACTTGACCGAGCTTAATCTGGTGGGGAGTGGCAAATTCAGTTCACACACATCTTTTTCCTGGCCTGCACAGGGCTGTGCAGGTCATTCTGTTGGCATGTGGGTGGTACTAAGACAGGAATGCCCAGGTGGAGGGAGGGAAGGGTAGGATTGTGTGTGTGCTGTAGCAGCAGTGCCTGCTTACCCCTGCTTGGAGTGTTGTACTACAGGCTGAAAGTGGGCTGACTGTCCTCTGCTCCCTGTCAGGACTCAGGAATGTATTGGACAAATGGAGGAGTTTTCTCTCTTAATGTGTCTAGGGGATGGTTTTGTTACATGGGGGCAGAACTATTTCCCTCTGCTCAGCAGTGTTCACGAGGCACCAGAGGAAAGGGAAAGCTGGCACTTAGACCTGCGCCCGCTTAGCTGGACCTACCTGGAGATGTGCATCTGTCACTCACGTCCTGTGTCTGGTTCTCTCTTTCAGGCAAAGTCGTGCATTTGTCATATGTGTGGTGCCCACCTGAACAGACTCCACTCTTGCCTCTACTGTGTCTTCTTTGGCTGTTTCACAAAGAAACATATTCACGAGCACGCGAAGACAAAGCGACACAATCTAGGTAAGTTCTCCCCATCCCCTCCCCGTGTCATCCCTGCCAGTTCTGCTCCAGTAAGGTGATGTTTCCTTGTAGCTGCCTCATTAGACAGAGAGAGCAATTTTATTTTGGTTTGGGTTAGTTTAGTGGCATCCTTTTAAACTTGGTGCTTAAACTTGTGCTGCATGACAGTTTTTGTTCACAACATAACGTGGTTATTACTGTTCCTATCTTTAGTTGATTACTCTGAGTATTATTGCTCTTTCCTAGCTTGGTATTTATGAATTAATGGCATATAAAAGGGAAAAAAAAATAACAGAAATGTGTTTTTTTTTCCCCTTTTTTTTTCCTAAAGGTGAAAAATGGTGGGTTTAGTGCCTTGAGCATTTATTTAACTGAATTTTTTTTCAGGAGTTCACATTCAGCTTTGTGTTCTTGCTAAGGAAAAAAACCCTCATTCCTAGAATAAAACTAATCAAGTAAAATTCAAAATGTTTAAAACTTTAAAGCTTAAATTATTTTCTTTTTTTCTTCTCTCTTGGCTTTCTGTTTCCAGGGGGGGGTGTCAAGAATCTAAGTAATACAAACGCAGTTTGAGTGATGTGCAGTACCCTTCCCTCAACTGCCTCCAAACCACTGGTAAAATGCTGACAAGTTCTAGTCAGCTTTGGTGCTACATAATATTCAAAGCCAGAAGCATTTAGTTTGGTTTAAAATGACTTCCTGCTTATAACTGACAGCATTTTAGGGTTATAATGTAAAATATGGATCATTTTACCTTAAAATTGTGTGAAAATATCTACACAATTTGGCTTGCTGTACAACGTAGTGAATTTTTCTTCAAATGAAAATACATTCTTGGTGGAGTGCTACAAGAAACAGGAAAAAAAAGCATAATCTCTTGACCAGTGTGACCACCATTGTCATTAAATTTCTCCTAAGTGCTTCTGGAACAAACTGTCTTTTATTTTCCGTGAAGATCAGGATGCTCCAGGCGGCCAGCAGTGCTGTGTACTCCTGTGCTTAAGAAACTGGTGTGTAAGTTGACTATTTATGGAAGAGATGATTTAAACCCAGCAGATCGTTAGAGTTTCTTCCTCCATATGTGTCAAGAAAGAAAAAATTTAGGCTCCATCATGGTACAGCTTAAGATATGGGGAAGGCTGAGAGCTCTGTGACTGCTTAGCTTACAGGAGAGGTGGCTCAGGGAGAGGTCTTCAGTGTGCACAAATACCTAAAGGAATGGGTAGAAAAGGTGGAGCCAAGCTCCTTTCAGTGGTGTCCAGTGACTGCACAAGAGACTGAGCACAGAAACACAGGAGGTTCTGTCTGGTCATCAGGGAACACGTTTTTACTGTCAGGGTGACTGAGACCTGGAGCAGTTTGCCCCTGAGAGGTTGTGGAGTGTCTGTCTTCGGATATTTTTGAAGCCATCTGGTCATGGTCCTGGGCAACTTGCTCTGCTTGAGCAGGAGGGTTGGACAAGGTCCCCTCCAGAAGTGTTTGGCAACCTCAGCCATTCTTAGAGAAAAATCAAACCAGCTCTGTGTGACAACTTCTTGCCTTTTGAAGGGTGTAATCTCAACGAGCTTTCGAAGTCAATTCATTAGGTGAAATTATTTAGAGATCTTTACCAATGCAGAAGTACAAATTGCTCTATTAAAGGATTTCTGGTAGAGTGTATTTATGTATTAAAAAAAAACCCTAAACCCCTTCTGTGCTAATACAAGTTTATGGCCAGGTTTAAAAAAATAGAGTTCTAAATTGAGCCTGGAGAGAGTATTTGCCTATTTATCTATGGCTACCATGTAAACACTTGTAATATTTTTACCATTAAACCTTAAATATTTATGGAGACTGTTTTCCAAGAGCTTTATAATTGCAACTGCCATTTATCTACATCTTTGGGAACCTTGAATTCTTCAAGTTAATTTTTGTGCAAGGTAGAATTTGCTGTTGTGAAGCAGTTTTTGTTTCCTTACAGTGAAAACAAAGCTGGGCAGAGGAGGGAGGGTCTTTGCAGAAGAACCCACTCTTGCTTAAAGCCACTTGTAGTTATTGTCATGGTAGTAGATAATTAAGAAGTGTCAGATAAGGTACTTGCCAAAAGGAATAGCCTTTAGATAAAAGGGGTGAGAGTTAATTATACAAGCCAAAGCAGAGAATACAGCATTGTATCATCCCACAAAGGATTCTTCTGCAACTAAATATAACGTGCTCAGTGCACAAATCCATGTAGTGTGACAATTGTCCAACTAACCACTTGATTTTGAGGTTTGGAGATTCTTTTCCCTTGTCTTTCTGGTTTTTTTTTTTATGTATGTTTTGATCTGTAATTTCCAGCTGCATGTGAAATAAGCCATGAAAATATTCTTGTAGTTTTGCTAGTGCTTTTGGTTGCTTTTACTGCTGCAGTTTTTGTTGGGGAAATATCTGATAGGCAAAAGCAAGCTTGAGTGCTTGGGAATTTCAAAATGAACAGGAATTATTTTAAAACAGTTGGTGACTTTTTGCTGAGCCAACATCAGTCTCCATGGAGACTAGCAGGGACTGCACACTTAATCACAGTTGTAAGAAATATCACAGATTGCAGCTGGAACAGCTGTCTGAGCACTGGAAGCAGTGTCACTGCAGCTAGCTGCTCTGTTGCAGGAAGCTTCAGGATCACAGTCCAGAGTGTCCTTAAAATCCATCCCTGGTTATCTCTGCTGCCCTGAGCGATGTGAATTGGATGCTCCCACTCTGACTTTTCAGTGCTACCTGTGCTCTTGCCTCTGTTTGCCTGTTTGGTGTATATTGATAATACTCTGCTGATTTGAATATATTCCTTGAGTTGTGGATGTGGGTAGGTGACAGGTAGGAGGTGAAGTAAAATCCAGCTGCCTTTTTTTACCCTCAGCATTGCAGAGTCCCTGTAGCTGAGCTCCACGACAGGCTGATACTGTCACTGGCTTGGGAACTATCAATGCAATGTAAAATGTTTATCTAGGTGTGCAAACCTTTAGAAGGAGGTGGATAGGAGTGACCTTTCCAGGATTTTGAAGTCGTGGGACTGTTCAAAGCAGCCTTTCCCTGTTCTGTTTTAGTGCTGGTTTTTGACTGTGTGGGAGTCCCTGGTTCTGCCTGTTCCTGCCCCAAGCCAGGAGAATGGTATCACCCCTAAACACCCCTGGGTGTGTCCTAGGGCTCTGCAGATAGCCTGTGTCAAAAGATGCAGTGTGCAGAGGAGTTGGCAGGAGCAGATAAGGCAGAGCTGTCTGTCCCTGCCTCCTGGGGAATTGTCAGGGTTTAATCAGGGGCACTGTTAATAGGCAGCTGATGATAGATGCTACAGATCCGAATTCCAGCAGCCTGAGCAGGGGGATCTTTGTCCAAGGATGTTGTTACTTCAGGGAAGGGTTTCTGCTGTTGCCATTTTAGTAATACACAATCCTTAATTTTACCTCTATTCCCTCTCCTCCCAATTTCCTAAAATATGGCTTCTTTGAAGTGGTTGTACTGGTCGAAGCTGTGTCATAAATATCCAGTCTTCTACCTGCTAGTGGTCAAATGAATGAATAAACCTAAAGAAATAGGCAGCAGTGTAGTTAGTGAGGATTTTTTTCACACTTTTTCTGCTACATAGCTCTTCAAAAACCTTCCTGAACAGGAGATGGCTTCTAGGTGCTTTGTGTTCCAGTAGCTCCCAGCAGCCTGTCGGGTGTTCAAGCCTGGTCCTTTTTGGCACCTGCAGCCCCCAGGCAGCAAGTTCTGAGCCCCATGAGGAATGCCCATGTCTTTCTGGTTTGCTGTGTTATGGATCGTGTAACTTTGCTCTGTGTTTCTTCCAGGAGGAGTTGAGAAATGGCGAGTAAAAGCTGCTTCTAGGGTTCTTGATCTTTCTGCTACTGTCAAACCCTTCCTTTTCCCAGTCTGTAGGTGCTCAAACTGGTTTCTTATTGAAACTGTCATGATTTTCAGCATCCTCATCATAATTCTTTTTGTGCAGTTCTGATGCATTCGTCTGTGGTGACAACTCTTTGGATTAATACAGTTTACTGATATCTGGTATTCTCAGTTGTTACTTCCACGACTTCTGTTTTGTGTTTCTGATGATGCTGTTCAGCTCTGAGCTGATGTTATTACTTGGGTGTTACACTCTCCACTCCAAAACTGAGTGGTAACTGTTACTCAGCTGCTACCTAATTGGTGGGGATTAGAGTTTCACTCTTGGTGGTATTACCTATTTCTTACCTGTCTTGAAATCCTTCCAGAGCTCTTTGCAAACTTTGGATTTGATTGTTCTAAATGGCCATGTGCCATCACCACACTGACATCTTCCTCTATAATCTCTCCAAATAGGCTTCCAGCACCTGGGGAATTTGCTGGTGGATTCTGTCCTTGTAAAAACTGATGGCCCCTTCCTTATCTCTTCCACAGTTACTCAGTGAAGGAAAACGTGTAGAAACTTCATCCCAGAGTAGCAGGAACAGGGAGATGCCTGTGAACAGTGGCACTAAAAGAGACTGGTGCTGTAGAGAGGGTTCATCTCACATCTGTAGCAGTGATGCTTTTATTGGTTTCCTGTCTGGGACTGAAAAATACTAGGAGTTACACCAAATGGAGTCTTAATATTCTCTCTGAGTGAATATTTTCTGTTTCTAGTACATAATCATTAACACTTTTTCCTGGGGAATATCATGAGAACACAGAACTGATGATTTGGAGAGTATCAGTTGCTTGGGAGTTTTTCCTCATATGCTTTTTTTTAATATATATTTATATGAATAGATAAAAACACACTTAACTGCAAGAAAAACTACAGCTGTGGAGCTTAGGAAAGTCTGTTCCAGGTGACCATTCTGAGTTGGATGAGTTCAGTTATGGTATGGAAGCTCTGGAGACCTATTTCACCTCCTTGGGGAGAAGCCAGCTCGTGCTGTGCTCCTGCCTGTTAGAGGTGCACTCTTCACACATGAATAGTGTCTCTGAACCAGCCATTTATGCAGTTTGGGGTTGAAGTCTTGGTCTGCTCTCAGGCCCTGTTCTGGACTTGGAGGATAAAGGGAGGTGAAATAGCAGGGCTCTGGTTTGGTGGTTAGGAGACTAACCAAGGACCAGTTGGAAGACTGAAGTACTGCTCAGTGTCTGAGGAGACTGGCAAATGGTTCATTTCAGAATGAATCCCCTTAGAGTCCATTCATTATTTATTAGATCAGGAACTGGGTTTTGTAAGTGTATGCTGATGTGAAGTTCAGGCCAATAAATACATTTGTGGTCAGACAAATGGGGTGGGTGAGCATCATAATAATGCTTATGGATTAAGCTGGGGATTTTTTGGTAGGATTCAAGAAGCTTCTACTTCCTTTACAAAACAAACATTTATTTTGGTTTTATCTGATTCTGAGGAAACACAACCAGAACTGTGTTGGTTTTTTTTCCTTTGACCAACTTCATGTGCAAAAAATCCCATTACTGCTGTTAACATGTACCTGTCTGAACTGTAATATGTAAAACCAGAACACTGAAGTACAGGAATGACAGCCAAAGCTGTTCAGCTTTCATTCAAACTGGAAGGTATTGCCTACAGTGTTAGTCCTGCCCCACAGCAGTAGAGTTGAGTTCCTTTGTAAACTGCTACGGCTTGGAAGGGGCAGTTAGAGCAGTTCCCAGCACAGTGCACTGCAGTGCTAGAGTAGCAGTCTGGTCTGTCTTCTTTTTTTGGCATCTAGGCTCAGAAAGGGATGGAAAAGGTCATCTGGGCACTTTACTGGCCTCTTGATTTGACTTCTGATGTCTGGTGGTGGGGAAAAGTCTGTGAAGGAAAATAGAAAACAGCATACGGTGTTTTATAGTTCTGTCAGAGATGGATTGTGTCAGACTAATACATCTTTTTGATAATATAACTGATTGTCTTAGAAAAATTAAATACATCAGACCTAATTTGTCTAGATCATGTGAAGAATTTGGCATTTTGACCTCCTGGAAATTATTACCGAGTAGAAGCAACAGGGATTGGTATAATTGTGGTGTATATGAGGCAGGATAAAGGGATGTGGATGGTGAATAAACTGCAAGCAGAATGTGTAGGATGCATGGATTTTCCTAGCAGAATCAGTCCTGTTTTACTGTTTATTTTCTAGTAATTGCAGAGAAGGAATTATGTCCCTGTATGAAATTCATCGTGGTCACAAAGTTCAGAGGTGTTGCTTATAGTGAGCAGTGCTGAGTAGCCCTGTGGTAAGAATTAAATAACCTCCTGGACTGTAGTAATAAAAATGAGATGAAATTGAATAGTAGAAAGTCCAAACTCTTTGTAGTTCAGCATAATATCCTTGTGATGCCAACGAGAGGATCATGGATTGGAAGTGGAGGAGGAGGAAAGCATTTTGGATAAACAGTTCAGCCGTAGGATATGGCTTTTGGAACTCCTCCATACCATCTCTCATAAGCTCTTCCTATCAGAAATGACTCTTGAAGAGTTTTCTGTAAACCTGGGTTATTCTTAACCCTCAGAAGGCCAACCTCTGGAGTGTTTACCTGCACGTTGCCACCTCTGCATGCATCTGCTTGCCTCAGATCCAGCTGCAAACTTCGGTCCAGTTCTGGACCTTGCTGCTGCTTTTATTGAACACCAGGGTTTGAGGTGAGTCTCCACTGCTGATCAGATGAGCCTCTGCAGATGAGTGGGCTTAGTTTGCATCGTATGGAGCAGCATAAAACTTTGTGGCTGTGATTTGGGCTTTCTACCTTCAAACTTCTGGGAGAAAATCAGCAAGATTAAGTAGGGAGCATTTAGCCATTTCTCTCCTGGAAACCTGACCAAGAGGTGCTTTAGGCAGGAGGATTTAATTCTTTTCATTTCCCAAAAGATTGCTGCAAACAGGGGAACTGTTGAATGTTGCAGGGTCAGAAGGGCAGGGAGAAGACTGACAAAAGGCAAAATGTATTTTATAATAGGAAGTGCAGGGCAGCTGAAGTATGGTCAGGCCTGCATGCACGTGGCCTGAACCGTGGTGTGTGTGAGATACACGTGTTTCTGAGTGAGGGCAAGGAGCTGGAGTTAATATTCTCGTAATAAATGAACATAAAATGTTTTGACATACTGTGGTTCCTCTAAATTAACAGTGCAACCTTTTTGGTATCTCAGTTCCATAGAGATACTAGGACATTTTTCCTTCACCTTCTCTTCCTTGGCTTGAATTCACATGCTGATGTCGGGTGATACTCGGAACCATCCCAGAGGCAAGGGAAAGACACAGAGATGGGTCATTTGGCTCCTAGTTTGAAGTAGTTTGTGGGGTAGTATTGGGTACCTGCTGTGGCTGGATTGCAGGCAGATTGGAGCCTTTAAACATTAACATTTGAGATCTGTAAGGAGCCAGTAGGTATTTTGGAGACTTTAAAGCACAACCTACAGGAACAATTATCTGTTGACTGCTGGGTTACAAAAGTAGTGAATAGAATGCTTTTTTACCTCAAGAATTAGGAGAAGAAAATGCCTTTTCTCTTAAATATTGAAGGCCACTGTTTTTAACGTGTATTAAAAGAGCATCTGATGCTGTGGTTCTGGCAACAAAAGGAAGTTTGTGTTGTGTTTTTGTCGTGGTGTTTTGGTTTGGTTTTCCCTGAAAGGATTTGCAGTTCTCCATGGTTTCAGTGGAAGGTAGGATGGATTGCCATTTAGCAGGACTAGCCTTTTTTTACTGTTACAGTCTGCTAGTGTGTTTTGGCCTCTTGGCTTTGTTTTGGGTGGTTTTTATGTTCTGGGTGTTTGGGGGCTTTGTGTTTCTTACTGAGATAAGATCATCTTGCTCATATCAGTAGATTTATCAGTGAGCATATCTTATCAGTTTAGTAATTCTGACCTATTCCAGGTGCCAGGAAGACAGGAGGAGAGCAGTCAGATGCTTGTTTTGTGCTAATATATCTAAGAAACTGGAGAGTTGGCTGAAACTTAGCAAATCACTTGTGAACTTAAGACTATTATCTGAAAATTAATCATTAACACATCAGATGAAAAATTAGGCAGCAGCAATTAGCTTAGGATGTTGCTGAGAATACTATTTAAAAGAATTAGTCTTCTTTGTTACAGAAGTTGAACAAAATGCAGGTGACTTGCATAGGATCTGAGTGTGTGTGTTGATTTCAGGTTGATAATGCACTGAGACTGAGTCACAGAAATTCGTGGTGCGATTAATTTCAATCCAGGTAAAAGTTGACCTCAATTCTGAGTTGCTGTGGGCTTTGTTCTACTTGAATGCAACCAGTGCTCCGAGGAAGATGATGATACCAAAGCCTGATTCACAAATAAATCATCTGTGATGGAAGCTCTTGTATATTACAGGGAATGATCTCATTTTCAGCTAAGCCATGCTGGTTCTGTTGAAAACTGTCTGTTAACTGGATGAGGTGTGTGCTGGATGTGGCACGTTTCTCTGCTTTGTGGTGCTCCCATCATCTCTGATCTCTCAACCTTTTCATGAGGACGTCAGTGGATATATTTGGTAAAGCACTTGTGCTTTAACAAAACACTTTCCTTGGCTCCCAGAAGTGAGTTTGAAGACCCTTTGCTGCCTAAATTTAAACTTTCACCCCCGAGCTGTTGTCTTTTGAAACTTACTGTCACTTGCACTGATAAAGCTGCTCTCATTCCCACATGATCTGTGATGCCTCGTTGTTTCTCCAGCTTTATTTTTAAATGAAAAAGGAGGTAGCTCTTGACTTTCTTTCTTGTGTTGCAACTGTTTAGAATTTTTTTAGAATCCCACATTAAATTCCAAGCGACCTTTTCATTCTTATATTATTTTTCCTGTGATCCCCAAGTAGGTATTTTGAATTCCTGAAACAGGAGAGTAGATTGATCAAATTTAATAAAATGACATTGATTCTTTAAAATTTCTTTGCTGTGAAGGGGGAAAAAAAAATATGTCTGGTGAATGTACATTATCTTCTACCAGTGTAACCAGTTCTGTGTGTTTAAGGTAAAACTGAACTCAAGCACAGTGATTCCACACCCCCCTCTCAGGGGTAGTAGCAGTTTTAGGAAAAGCAGAAGGTAGGAAGAGCAGCCACTCTGGAGGAGAATCCTCAAGAGACGTTTGTCATGAGGAAAGTGGGGCAGAGCTGGCAGTGGGTTAGTCTGAGCCATCTAGATGGTGCTTCTAGGTTACTAGTTCCCAAACTTTAGGAATTTGAGGCCTGTTTTTTAGTTTTTTTTGATCTCAAACCCTAATGCAAATGATGCAGTTTCTTACCTGTGCATTCTCATTTGCTCTTTACTGTTGTAGTGCTTTTTACTGAGTATTCCAATCAGTTTGGGGCAGAACTTCAGGGCAATTTAGTTTAAAAGAAAAGAAATTGAGCCTGTTGGCCAAATGGTGAGGTGAAATTTGCCTTCTCCCAAAGGCCAAGGTATGGACTTTGCCCTTTTGGTGTGTTGTAACTGCAGTTGGTGGTAAGGAATTGCTTACTTTGGAAGAATTTCTGTCAGTAAGACAGTCCTTTCAGGGGTTCCTCAGCTGGAGGCCTCAGCAGGCCAGCTCCTCAGGCGTGGTGGCTTCCCAGAGTGACTCGGGGGTGTCTGGCTTGCTCTTTGCCCTAAAGAAAACATTCCTTTTCACCTCAAGATGACCAGAATAAGAAAGCTGATGTATATTTCAAGGGAAAAATTCAAATGATACTAATTAGAAACAACTTAGGAACTTCAATAGTGCTCTGTTTTTCCCGGATCACGAAACCGCGCAGCTGTATTTTGGCTTTCCTGAGAAACTCCTTCCTCTTCCTTTGTCCTGTACTCAGGCCCCTATGGCCACCTTGTCACTAGGGCTCGAGATAATTTGTCTACAACCTGTTGCAGTCTTTTTAATACCATTGAAAGTGTTGGCATGTATACAACTGTATTGTGCACATAAGTGTGCTGAGAGAGGTTATTTTCTCAAGAGCCCTTAATCAGGCGCCGGACAATTAGGGCTTTTACTCTGCCAGTGCTTCTGTTGAATTTCCTGATTCTTTCCACCCAAAATTAATTCTGCTCTGAACAAGTGGGTTGTGGAAGGTGGTCTGGTGTTGGGTTTGATCTTGTCATCTATCCTTCATTGCTCATGCATGTAAATGTAGAGAGCTGAGAAGGGGAAGGAATCCTCTGAGCCTCCCCGCTCTGGTGGTGGGTTTAGGGTATTAGTGCTCAGAGAATCCTGCTGATTTCCTATTCTGCCAGCCCTCCTCTGCTCTTTGGAGGGGAGAGGGGCTCTTTGTAAAAACTACACGCAGAGCAGTATTTGGTTTTGTGTTCTGAGACCAATACTTTGGATTTTCAACAATTCTTTGTTGAAAACTGTGCCTAACTGGCAGTGCAATAGGTAATGGAGTAAATATTCTGTAACTCCAATACTCCATAGCTTGTAATCCCACCCCCCTAATTGCAGAGTGTTTTGTTGCCCAGCCAAGTTTCTTACTCCCTTTTGTGATATTCTGCTAAAGGATTTTATTAAGTTCTCCAGGCACCAGGGTGAAAATTTGGGCTTATTTAGGACTCCAGAGAAGACATTCAGTGCTGTTTCTTGCAGGCCACCTCACGTGGTGATGGTTTCCTCCGTTTAAAGCAAGTTGCCACCATAGTGAGACCATTTTAATAATGCTGTTTATCTGGAACTAAATGGAATTTGGAGATAAAATAAATGGAGGATGATGGTGATGTGTTTCTCAGCTGTCTGGTAGATGCAGGTTGTATTTTAGTAGCTGATTTTTAGTCCTAAGTCTTTCCTTTGTGGCTTTTTCCATATCAATGTAGTGAAAATAACCAATTTTCTCTAAGTTTGCACTTCTTCCTGGGTATGTGTTGAAGCAAAATGTCATATCCCAGTTAGCTGATTTAATTTCTTGGCTTTTGTTTGGTCAGGGTTGTGCAAGAAGAACATTTTTAACATTAGTCAATCTTCCTAGGTCCATGTGTGAAACAAGAGAAATTGAAACACATGTAACGTGGAATAAACTACTTTGGAAACCATTCCCCTGGACAAGTATCTTTGAGTTTTCAGTGCTGTCTTCTGTTTGAGCTTTCATTTGGTTTTAAAATGGGTGCTTTCTAATTATTTAATTGTCTTTCAATATAAATTAGTGAAGAACTCTAACTGGAAAAATTTCTGTTTGTTGGTTTGTTTGGTTTTTTTCCCCCCTCTAAGGTACAGATTTTACTTTTTGTGGAGTGCTGAGAAGAAAGAGTGCCTGTCTTGGAAGCCTGCTTTAAAATATCTAGTTTATGAACTCACATTTTATTTTTTTTTCCCCTTCTCCCCACCTTCCCTTCTGTTTTGCAGCCATAGACCTTTTGTATGGGGGTATATACTGCTTTATGTGTCAAGATTACATATACGACAAAGACATGGAACAAATTGCCAAAGAAGAACAACGAAAAGCTTGGAAATTACAAGGTTTGGTTTTCCTGCCTGCATTTCTCGTTTCTGTTTTTAATCATACCTGTCCCTCCCATTTGTCAATGGCAAAAACCAGTAAGGGGAAGAAAGAGCTCTTTAGAGTTCCTAGTACAGGCCATGGGAGAGAGAGCTGTCTGGCTGTTTCTTTCCAGGAGTTAGACTGTTTAACATGTGCGCCACTCCTAATTGTAGCAGAGATGTTCTAGTTTTAATTGAAAAAGCCAAGCTAAAAAAGCTAATCTAACCTTAATCCTGCATAAGAGCAGAGTCAGATCTGTATGAGGTAGAAAATGTAGCAGTCTGCTCCTTTAGGCTTATTTACGTGATCTAGGCAAGAAATCTGTTCCCCTCACGTGAAATGCCACCCTTGTGTGTGATTTTTTTTTTCTTATTTTTTTTATTTTATTTTTTTTAATAGAACGTGCCAGCTTGCTTACACACCTGTGCTTTCATGGTACACGCACAGTATCTATGTAGAAATATTTACACACAAATATATGTACACACATTTGTTTTATTCAGTTTGCTTTCCCTAATTTTTTCTTTTTTAGCCTTCACCCCAACAGTGGTTTCTCACTACCAGTGTACAATGACAGGTAAGAGGCGTGGACTGGCGACGCACTTCACTAACAAGCGTCCCTTTGCTGATTATCCTGCCATTTTAGCCATGAATCACAGTTAAGAATGCCAGGTTGATCGTGCAAATCGTTTTCCTCTTGTTTGGATATGTTCCAATGATTGAATAATTACAGCAGACTTGATTTTATATACCCTTTCCTTGACAGAACTACTCCAAAACAAACCCTTTTCTCTTTGCTTTTATTTTAATTTTTTTTTTTTAACAAAAGGAAGTAGCATTTATCTTAAAAGTGAGTAGGATTTAAACATATAAAAGCTTGTCATCTTCCATTTCCAGTGGCCTCTAGGGGGTATGTTTTCTTAAAGTGGGAAAGCCTGTATTTGAAGACAGATGACTTCTGTCTAGAAACGTCTCTTAGCGAATCCATGGCATCCTGTTTCAATGTGGCAGCCTTGGGCAGGGCTGATAGGACTCCAAACCATTCTTAACCTCATTTCCAATTTTAAAAATAGCAGCTAACAGCATCTTAACGAGAGCTTTTCTGATGGCCTAGCAAAAGTGGAGCTGCTTTAACTTAGTTCCTACCACAGATCCCATCCTACCCTCTGCTTAGTGCCTGTTTTGAGGGAGCTGAGTCAGAGGAAAGGAAGAAAGTGAGATCACCAGTGAGTCTTAGAACAAGAAAGCACAGTTTGAAACGCTGTAGCACGAAGCACTAGTTTTCAAAGCAAGATAAAATAGAAATAAGTCTTTAAACCTTGCATTAAGGCTATAAATAAATCTCTTCAGACCCTTCTAAATTGTACTGTTTTGAGTACCAAATTAATCTACTATGAGAACACAACACTTTTTCACGAGGGGGAAGAACACCCAGTTCTCAAAAGAGCAGTTTGTTAATTATGTTGTCCTTAGCAAATGAAATATTTGTGCTTTCTGGACTGAGATGCTGCCCGTTTGTCCTCCAGGAGATGCTGTGATGCTATAGCTTAAATTCTGGGGTAATTACAGCTGCAAGATTGTTCATCTTGTTGTCTTGGACCACAGTGCAGTGAAGGGAAGAATCACCGAGAGGAACTGCCAGGCAGAAAACCTTCTCTGTACTGGTTAACTGACTAATGAATGGCATATTAAATATGTATTTATGAATGGAGTATGCACACTGCGTATTCTGTCCCCAGAGAACAAATCTGTGATGTCCAATGAAGCTATAAATAAAGGAATAGACAGCAATCCACTTTAAATTACTGCAGTACACAGTGTAGATATTTTTTTCTCTTTGAAGTCCTGCCGTAGGATCTTCTGGTTTATGGCTTTTCATCATGAAACCATGTGTATTTCCTCACAAATTTAGCTAAGAAATGACAAGGGGAGATACATGGGAGAAATAATGGACAATTACATCGTCTTTTTTCCTTCTTTATTCATTGCTCCAATTCATCCTTTCCCTCCCCTAATGACTCATGTTATCTAAAAGATTCTAGAAATTATAAAGGGGGGTGGGAACCCTTTTTCCTCTAAACCAAATGTCAAGATTGGTACAAATCCCAAACTCAGCGTCTTGGGTTTATTTCTGCCACAGAGTTCATTTACCTCAGGTAGTGTTGCCAGCACAAAGAGCTTTAGAAGTTACACTCATCTGCAAAAAAAGAGATTTGGCTTAAAAATCGAGGTGCAAATGATGTAGGTTTTCAAACTTCCATCCCCAGTGCTTGAGGAATATTAGTCTCTATTTTACTAGATGCTCACATAACAACACGATGCCTGGAGGAAAAAAAAACTTTAAGAAAAACCCCAAATCTTAATGAGATTCATTTCATACTCGTGATATTAACTCTGTGTGATGAGTTCCCGTGTCCAGCTGTAGTTCAGAGTTATGTGACATAACTCTGAACACAACGCAACTCTACCATTTATGGAGTGCTTTTTTTCCCTCTAATATTCAATATTCTTTAAGAACGAGGGAGGTGAGAATACCCAGAGCCCTTCATTCTAATGAATGATTGGATTTTTGGGAGGGGAAAAAGGGCATTTGCTGAAGTATAGCTAAGGAACCAATCTATATTCCTGATGACTTGCAAAACTGTGACGTGTAAACTAGAGCCTTTTCCTTCACTCATCCCCGTGGCCCTGAAAAAGTCACTGAAAAAATGACAATTTATGCATTTGACCCACTGAAGTTAATTCTTGAACAGAGTTTTCACATGCTGACTTGAAGCTCTGGCTCTTTCATAGCAGCATGTTCCAAATGATTGGGTTTTTTCACTCCTATAACGCTACTTCCCTTGAGTTGTCAATGGTAACCCGTGCATGTTTTGCAGATCTTTGTTTAAGGTAGTTTATATTGGAGGGTTTTGGCATGTTTGTGGTGTTATTAAACCTTTTTCCTTCTTTGTGTAGTTGTTTTTAAAATTTTTTTTACAAACTTGAAGCACTGAACCATAAATAACCCTAATAAATGGTTCTTTTTCCCCCCAAATTTTCAAGAGTAATAAACTCTCAATATTTTAGTTACATCATAGAGCCAGAACAGAATGCTTTTTAATTTCTGTCTCTGACTTAACTTGGGCCCTTTCTAACGAAAGGCTTCTGGAAGAACAGTCTCTGTTTTGCTCTGTGTTTGTTTTGGCATTAACCATACGTGTTTTTCTGTTTGGTTTCATTTCTTATTAATTGAACAGTATCTGATTCACCCAGAATCCTGCAGAGTAATCCAGTCTGTCATGTTTACCTTGACTTGAAGAGTTGCTCTTGTGAAATGCTTTGGCCCCCATCCTCTATAAGCATTTAAGCTATATAATTATATATAGACATATATAAATATATATGAACAGCCCCGCTGACATAATCCTGCATGCCTAAAGTTGAGCGCACATGTGTTTCCAGGTGGGAATTTTGTTGGATTTGATTGAAACCTGAGTATCTTTATTATTACAATCAGACTTCATCCCACTCTCAGATGATGCTGCCTGCGTTTGGCCACCTTTAAATACAGCGAACCCAAACGCAAGAGTTGAGTTCCCAGCTGGCCAGTGCAATAGCTGGTACTACCACAGTGTTGAAAACAACTCCAAGCTTTCTCTTTTTCTTCTTTTTTTTTAACCCAATTGATATAAATCCCAGAGGGACTATTACCAATGGAAAGGGTTGCTGAAGACATCTAACCCAAAACTCGTTGGGAGCCAATGTTGTGTCCTTTGTGAACTGTCCATATGTGCGTCTCTACAGCTGCTTCATCCCTTTGCCTTTGCATCCTGTGCAGTGTGGTCAAAGCATTGCAGCTGGTTTCTCTCATCACTCTGTTACACAGGAATTAGTTTCCTTTTCTGTTTTCCTGGGTGCCTAGCTTGATGCTGAACCTTGGCTAAGGAAAGGGGCTGGCTGATGCTGGGATTCTTTCTTAGGCTTCTGGTGGATTCTCTTGTTGAATCGGATAAAGGGAATCGGGTGCAGCCCTGTAAATAAGAATTTGGGGGACCTTGAGAATCTGAAAATGAGGCCTTTTATTACTAGAACCTGGAGGGTCAGTAGTAACTATGAATTGAATGGGTTTGGGTGGGTAGCTTCTGACAAGCATAGCTATTTCTGAAAATGAAGATCAAAGAGCTATTAAAATTTAATGTATATTATGCAGAATGTGTAAGCCTCCAGCTATATCTTCTACTCTCCTTCTTTTCATATGTATGATTTATAATTTATTTTCTGTAGCACAGCACTGTTTCTGCTCCATGCATTCTGTGAAAAATAACTCTTAATTGACTTTAATCCTCAGTTTTGGAATAGATTGCTTGTCTTATGATTCTTTATTTTTAATGCCAAGATGCTTTTGTGACTTGCTGTAATTGACCTTGCTTAGTAATTTCTCTGCTGCACAGAATGCTGCAGCAGCTCTTAGCCGGTCAGCACACGAGCCTTCACTGGTGTGTATTTCTTGTATCAGATTCACCCCAAACACAACTCTGCTTCCCTCAGATCTATTCTCTGTACAACTTACCTGACTCCTTGCTACTCCGCTTTCCTCTGAACAACACAAATGTTGATGTTTGAAGGGAATCCTGACAGTTTTAGCTGAAAAGGGGGAGTCAACTGCTTCTTTGCAGAGTTTGGGTTGGTGGGGGGAGGGTTGTGTCTGAACCTATTACTAATTGCATTTTTAGGTGATGATAGATGTGTTAGTAAAGTGAACCTCGAGTATTAGAACTTGCTGATACCCAGTCCTCCAGCAGGGATAAAAATGAGAGGGTGTACTCTCTAATGGTGCATCCCGAGACACGTAGCAACTGTTTAGTGTATCAAAATTGGGAGTTCTTTTGTTCATCTATAAAGATTAAGCCTGTACCTGTCCATTAAGTTGGGTCAGTTTTGATTTAGTTAGTAAGATGTCAAAGTTCAGTGATGAGATTTCTTGGTTTTCCTGTATCTCCTTCCAAAACGATGCGGTGCTTCTGTCATTTGACCTCCTCTGAGCACAAAGAAATGCATTTTGGAGTAATAGTGGCTTTATTCTTGTGCTGCATTTTCTTTTTTGACCAAAAGGAGGATTACAACCCAATAACAGAGAAGTTATTTGAGCTGGGCATTCTTTACAAGTAGAGACCTGCTTTTCTGTGTTTTTTGTAATCTCTTACTTGCTGCAAGACTGGTCGGTACCTTTCCGAACAATATCTTGGTAAAAGAAACCAGTCTCTTGTAGCTGTAGATTGAATCTAACTTAATGGACAGCATGTTGAAAGTGTTTAAGTGAACAGAGTGTTTAATCCTTCTACTAAACAACTTCCTGAAACTTTCTTTTCGTCTGCTTAGGCATTGGAGAGAAGTATTCAACATGGGAGCCGACCAAGCGAGAGTTAGAATTGCTACGGCATAACCCCAAGCGGAGAAAAATAACCACAAACTGCACCATAGGTAAGGTCTGGAAATCCTTTCCAAAGCTGATTCCCAGCCACTTGTACGGTCAGATTTCTGTGCTGGTGTTTCCCATGAATATTTACACCCTGAGAGAACTGGAATGGATTTCCTTAACCGTGAGGATAACAGAATAAGTTTATTTTACGCTGTCTTTTTCTGGCTGTAGAAGGATCTCTCAATACTCTCACTTCAGGTGCTGATGCTGGCACATCTGTCTAACACCTACAAAGCCATTTTGAATTTTTTTTAATTATTTCCACTTTTTTCATGCCTTTAAAGCATTTATCAGAAAGCAGGGGTTTTATCTTCACCCGTGTGCACGGGATCTCGGCTGAAGGGAAATCCTGTAGCTGAGAAGCATCCTGCACTGTAGCAGTCTGATGGGGAAGCTGCTTTTAGCACAATGAAGGCTCTTTGCTTCACATTCTGAACTCCAAACGGGGTCTCTCCAGTTTCACATCGAATCTGAAAGGTGTCAGTTGTTCTGCAGAGTATGTCACTTACCAACGTTTAATGTTTAGAGCTCTGTAGTCTGGAGCAAAGAACTCTGACACGTGGGTACATCTCCTCAGAGCTGGAGAGTATTTGGGGAAGGCTGAGAAAATGAACAGTTCTTTCCAACTTTTTTTTCTTCTGTCTTTAAACTGGGGCAGTAGGGGGTTAAAAGCAGCTTCCTGAGAAGCTTAGATAAGGTTATTGGTCATTTTCCTACCTCGTTAAACACACAGGAACATTTTAATGGTAAAGGTACAAGGTTGGAGATGTAGCTGGAGACATTAAAAGGAGAAAACTGTTTAAAAAGTGGTTTTCTGATTTTTAAGCCACGTCACGCTTTCAGCACGCTTGCTTTTGACAAAATACACTGAACAGAACTCCTCAAACTTTCCAATGTCTTCTTTTTAATACCATTAAGTCATATTTAATCCAAAATGTGTATATTTATTTGGAAAAATGGACTGAGAAGCACGGAGCTGGTTGTAGTGAGTAGAAAATCCACGCAGAATGGTAGATCCAAAGAAGGCACCTATGCTCTCGTGATAGTAGAACCCAAAAGAAAAACATCTGGACGTTGGAAACTTCAAGCAGCCGAGGAAAAAATAACTAGGCAAAGACTGCTTACATCATCTTCACCCTGGGGTTTTGTGTTTTGTGAAACTCCAGTATATTTTGTAAAGACTGTCACAAATTACTTAAAAATACTAGACCTGCGCAGGGTGGAGGGGGGGAAGCTTGATAGAATTTTCAAGGTCAGTGTGACCTTTCTGAAGCACATTTCTGTGTTTCTCTTTCCAATTTGAAGGAATGCTGTGCCTACTCTTCAAGGATCTTAAATTTTTCAGTCTGTTTAAAAAGGCCGTGTCTGGTTGCATGAAATCTCGTCCAACGCCGCGCGGGCTGGGGAGCGCTCACGGAACACAGGGGATGAGGGGAATGACTGATCTCTTTACTTCTGCAGGCATGCTTTTAATAATTTCTCCTACTGAGCCCTGGAGCTGTCTATGTGCTGAGATTTCGAAAGAGAAAGGAAAAAAAAATCAAAGTACCCAAGAGACATAATGCAGTTTTGGGCTACGCTTAAAAGCAAAAAGACAAGCTTTCTTTCACAAAAATACATTGGGGGGTTAGCTGGAGGAAGAAAAGACCTGCCATTGTCCTTGAGCCTTTTCTCTCCATCTAACTGCTACTAAATATATATCTGCTTCAGAGTCTTTTTTTCCCTTTGCTTTCTTCACCCTGACTTGTCTGTTTGTGGTTTCAGATCAGTGCAGAGCCTGTATGCAGGCTGAAATGCTGCAATTAGCTGGACATTCCCATTTCTCTCTTTTTCTAATACTCAATTCTTTTGAAATCGAGTTTTTATCAATCCCGTGGCAGACATTAGTGAGCACAGTTTCTCTTTGGAGGTGGGTAAATGGCTCAGAGAACAGGAATAATGTCCAGTTTTATTGGTTCTGAAAATGAAGACGACGTTGATAACCATCTATAATAAGCGTTGCACATCTGTTGGATCATTTCTGTTTACAAAAGAGTCTGTTAAAGCATAACCAACTGCTTTTTAGGGATAAAATGCTCTCTGCAGAGCTGTTTTAAGAGGAAGGCCAGGGGTGCTGGCTGCTTTCTGCCTTTACCTCCAGAGCCAGGCTGGTGTCAGTTGGGAGAGGGTGCGTTTAACTGCTCTGCAGCGACCTCCTGAAATGGTTCAGGTGCTGATGGCTCTTTCAGGGTTTGTGTAAGACAAGTGTGCTTGTTACAACTGCAGTAAACAGGACTGAAATCTGCACAGCCATGGCCTTGAAAGGGTGCACTTAACTTGTATGGGAAGGGCTTGAGTAGGATTTTTCAGCCCTAATAATAACAACATACATTAAACTTGATGTTCTTCTTACCCAGAACGCTTAGGTGGTAAGGTAAGGTACATTTTGTTGTGGTTTCCCATTACTTCTCTGTTATTTGCATGACACTCTGTGGCAGAACCTTGTACATAAAGGGCTTTTTTTATTCCAGATCTCTAGCAATCTCATGATGCTTCTCAAACAGTCGAGTGTCTGCTCATTTTTGAGCTTTTTGAACTTTTATACAGCCACAGGATCCTTTGTTTATTTTTATTATATTTTTTCTTTTCCCCCCATTTTTTGTTTTCATTTTGTTGACAGCATAAATTAAATGTGTAGAATACTCAGTTGTCAGATGACTCTGATTATGGAGGATTGAACTGGTAGCTCATTAGAGGAAATACTGTGCCAAACTCCTAGCTTTTGATTTAGTGAAATGAAATGAAGTTACCCAGCAACCTGAAAGTCACTGAAGAAGGAACTACTTCTGTTCACATCCTGAAAAAGAAGCTGACATCCCCCAAATTGAAGACAAACTCATACATTTTGCTTGGTCCTCTTGTAAAACACTGCATTTCCATCTCCATTTCCAGCTCGTAGGCAGGTAGTTAGTTTTGCTAGAATCACTGTTTTGCCATTGAGTAACTTGTTCTTCAAATGATAACTGGTGTTGGGTGCTGCTGCAGGCTGTAGAAACTGTTCTGACTCCTGCCTTTTGGGATATAAACAAAGAACTGGTCCCAGTGTTGCACTTCAGCATCTTCAAAGTGACTTGGAACACGCTGTTACCCAAGTGGCAGTGTTGAGCTATTTACCTGCAAGAAGCTGTGATGTAAAATCCCCATGTAGTGGAGATTTTGTGAGGCATTTCATATTCCAGTGTCCTAGCAAACCTGAAATGTTGATGAAGCTTCTGTATTGCAAGATGTAGAAGAGGCTGTATAAGTTACTCGGACCAGAAACATAACTCTCTGGGAGCAGTATCAGCTCAAGACACTCTCAGACCTCCCTGTGCCCCAGATGCTGGAGTTGCAGTTGGAATGCTGCTTTTTCGTGGTGCTGCTGGCAGAGGTTTCAAGTGAACTAGGTCAGGCTGAAGGGATGGCACAATGTGGGAATGCAGGGCAGGAGCAGAGAGAGGAGTTTGTAGGCTCCCGTACGTTGTTCTCAGTTCTGGTCCAGACTATTCAGTTGCTCTGCATAGATCTAGCCTGTCAATGCTCCCCTTGGTTTGGGCTTGAAGCTGGTGTTTCAGGCATCCTAAAACCACCAAAAAACTTGCACATGGAAAATTAAATAAGACTTAACAACTATTAAATTAGATTCTAACAGTGTAAAATCAAATTAGTTCGGTCTCTTGTCTCCGAGGAGGCTGCTCTCAGTCAGGGAGGGGAGTGACCGAGCTCCACGCTCACGTGCACATCATCTTATTAGAGGGTTGGACTACAAGTGGAAGTGCTGCAGTATCTTTCAGGAACTCTTTTTCCAAAGCTCATCTTGCTCCTCTATCATTAATACCCCCAGCAGATGGGTTCTCCCGGGTACAGGAGATATTAGCTTGGGATCAGCTGCTCTCCGATGAGCAGATGAAGTGACTTTGTGGCTAAAGATTGGTATGTTAACAACAGGAAGAATTAGAGTCCTGAGGCACAGGGGTAATTAGCAGGAGCCACCTGGGATTCCCATTTGCAGTGGTGCAAAAAGGCAGAGGGATCTCCTTTAGAGGAGATGGAGCAAATCCCGCTCTTCCCGAGCGATTGGGGGGTGGGGGGGAGGTGACAAAACCAGTGTCTCCATGGGAGTAGCAGGTGGGTTTTGCAGCTGTGAGATGCTGAGCAGCCTGATGTGACAAAGAGCAGCATGAGCTGAATAAATATTGCAACAGAGCTCCCATCTAGAGGTGGCAAGGGAAGAAGAACAGTGGCCTGGAAAATATTTCTGGTTCTCCAGACAAGCTACCAGGAGCATTCCTGCTTCTGTAGAAGTAGCAGCAACTTGGAGATTTTTGCAGACTATGTTAGTGCTTGGAAGTTTTCTTCTGACTGGCCCAGCTTTCTGGTGTACTTCTTCTAGCTGAATGCTACTTAAGGTCACTCAGATGGGAAAGTGGAATGAAAAATGTGGTTTGGTACAGCACCAAATTTTTAGCTGTAACTTTTAAATTTAAAGGTCACATTTATAAGCAGTAAGGCTTTTATATTTGGAATTCCACCACACAAAGTGCACCCTGAACAGAAGTCTTTCTGATACTTCAGTTTTTTTAGACTGCTGTCTGATGAAGGAAAGGAAAACCAACTTTAAGACTGTTCAGGTGAATGTTTCCTCTGTGACTTTTTTTTTTTTAAATCTAATTATGTCATTTGAATGGTTTTCTGACTGGAAAACTGTTTCCTAAAAGGTTGGGTTAGTAAAATCAGAAAATGCTACCCTTCTATTTGGGAGATCCTTCAGTTCCTGGTTTACCTTGTCATGAGCTCTGACCACTGGACTGAGTCGTACAATGTTTTTCCTAGGTCTAAAATTCATAAACCTGAGAGTAAAACTAAAAAACTCCAGAGCATTTAAAGAAAATGAGAGGAGTGTGAGTCTTTGAAGAATTCCCCAACACCAGCTGTGATTAACTCACTGGCATTTGTAGATATTTGCTTGCAGAAAGTCGTGCTAGACTTCTGAATTCTACCTGTTTAGCAATATAAAATACAAAGCGTTCCTCTGCAAAAGCCATTTGGAAAAGAAATTCCAGATTTGGTATCTCAGTGGCCTTGCTGGGTATCGATTGTTGTCTGAAAGCACAGCACCCAGTTTTCCAAAGCTGGTGCCAGAAAGCAATTTGCATCGCTGCTGTGCTGTGCCTTGGTACAGTTTATCTTCCCAGCAGTGGCTGATTGAGTTATCTGTGATTTAATTGCTCCTGGGTGAGCTCTAGAGATGCCCACATTATCACTCGGGTCCCTGCAGTGTTTACCTGCCTGGAGCCAGCAAACTCTTGTTACAGAAACTTCTGTTATAGGGAAGTCTGTCACCTTTCACAGGGGAAGAGTTTACAAATTAACACTGCTTCTTTGGAATGTGAATTTGATCCCGGGATGACTTCACTGAGGAGAGACAAGGGGGGTGTTCTGCTCTCGTTATCTCAATAGCTGATGGAAATTTAGGCTCCCTTTCAGAAAGGACAGAAGCTGATGTCTTTCAGTACAGGAATTGACCTGATTGGTTTGGTTTTGTGTCATGGTTTTGCAAGGACCCACTCGAATCAACGCTGAGAACCACACTCTAAAAGCGTTTCTGATGAAAGCAGTAAGATTTTCTTTCCCTCTCCCCTCCCCCTTTTGCTTTTCCTATGCTTTAAGCAAAAGAACCAACAGTATACTCCTCCCTGCTACCTACTAAGGGCGAAGACATAGCTACAGCTGAGGCAGACAGCTTTCTCCTGTCAGGAGACAAGCTTTATCTCTTCACCCTTGCGTAGCATCCCCTCAATTCCAGCCACGTGGTCCCAGCCTCTCCTGGGCATTCCCTCCTGTGCTGTCAAGCTGGCTGCAGAGCTGCTCAGTTCATTAAGCTGGCAGGAAACCTCACTCTCTTGGTTGCTGGTGGTTGTGCACGAGCGATGTTCTCCTGGGTTACAGCACTCAGCAGCTTGACAAAGGTTCTGAGGAAGGGATGGCCCAGGAATGGGATGCGTGCCTGGGAGCAAGGGGTGACCCCTTTTTGCTGATGGCAAGCCAGGCTGCATTCTAGCTGTAGTTGTTTTATTATCTACTCTTGGATTGTCACTTGAGTAAGGCTTAAAATTAGAGTGAGCCCAGAAGTCAACTTTAAACAGGAAAAAAACTTTCCAGGATTTTTAGGATCCCATGTGAAGAAGAGAAATAGAGAAGCTGGCATTAGTGATAATGTGGCTTATATTGCTGCATATTTAGCTTAATTTATTGATTTATTTTTTTAGCAAATACTATATAATTACTTCTATTCTTTCTCAGATTTGCAAATCAGTTAATTATCTTGTATTTCTCAATTTATTACTTTTAAATCAGTCAGCATTAAGGTTGAAATCTAAATGACCTTTCTGGCTTATGCCATTTACTCTTCCTGCTGTAGCATACATGGAGAACTTCACAGTTTATGGCTCTTCCTTTTCAGCCTCTATACACAGTCCCCCTCCCCAGGAGGGGGGGAAAAAGCTCATTTGAAGTAACTAATGAAAAATATTTGCCAGTCTTTTGCATGATGATTGAAGAATAGCTGCAACTAGCAGAGCATCTTTTTCAGCTCGTAATGATGACTGAAAGGAGGACACAGATTCCATTTCCAAATAACTTCTTTCCCTAAGGGGTTAGTTCTGCTTTCCATTGGAATGCTGCAACAAGTTGAAGTGTATAAAGCAGTTACCAGCTTTTCTTCAGGGAGTGTCAGTCAATAGTAGTGGGATAGCTTGGAAAATTCCTTCCCTGTATCAAGGAAATCACTGCTAGTTTGGGCTCTTGTTAGACCTCCCAGTATTTTTCAGTTGATCTTCTTGCAGTAATGAGTGGATTGTTGAAGAAACCACCAAACCTAACTGTTGTAGATGAGGAGTATCCTTAGCAGCTCTTAGAAACACCATACTTTGAGATTGTGGTGTTTTGGTGTGGGGTTTTCTTTTTTCAGTATCTGTGTACAGAATAACTCCCATGCTTTTGCTTTGTTTCCAATAAAAAAAAATAGAACAAAATGTCAAAAAATCAGTTTGGAGGAGAAGTTACCTTGAAGCTTGAGCTTGGCAGTAGGTTGCCATTGGAAACAGCTTTTGAAATGATGCACTGAATGTGTTCTGGAGAGGATTCTGGGGTTCAAGGGTCCACTTGAAGGTTTTGATTTGCGTGACTTTATGTGGGAGCTGCAGTTTAAAACAGAATAGCAAGCTGAGGAGAACCTTTGGGTATCCTTGCTATCTGAGGAGTTGGGGTTTTCATACAGGTTTCAGAATTCTTTACAAAATATATATAAAAAATTGGGAATAGTTGGATGGTTGGGGTTTTTTTCCTTCCCTGTAAAGCTGGCTCTGTGTGTTTTATTAGTGGGGAAATAAGAACACAGAGAGACACCAGTGTATAGCCCTGTGTGAAGCTGCAGTGATAGAAAGTATTGCAGAGGAAGCAATGTTGCTGTAAACATCAGTTTGTCAATCTCCAGGGGTATTTGCCTCAAATACAACCCTTGCAGGCTGTACAAAGCTCAAACTACATGTATGTGAAACAAGCAGACTGCAGGTGGGGTTGAATTTTTGTTCCTCTGCCTTGGCAAATTGCCACTCATATTGCTTGCATTGATAATACTTGAATTTTAGAACTCTTAAGTGGCTCTTGGGGTTTGAGGCAAAGGAAGATACACTGTGTGCTCACAACTGGGGCTTGGTCTTATTTCCAAACTTCTAACTCAAACCTGCTTTTCTTCCTGGGGATTTTTAAGAAGTGGATCCCTGGTTGTTGCTGATCCACCCACAGCAGTTTTAGTTTACAGACAGCTTCCTAAAATCGTGCATTTCTTCAGGTGAAACTTCAGCACTTGCTTCCAGACAGGTAGCAGCATGAAAAAAAGGCTTTTATTTTTCTCCTCCTCAGATGCTGATTCAACTTTTAAGTGTAAAATGTTTGCTGACTCAGCTATTTGTCTTCCTGAATCTCTAAGATGAGAGATGTGTGCTGTGCTTTCTTCACCAAGTCATTATATAACTTCAGTATGCAGTCAAAACACTGGGTTTTCAGATGAAAAATGCAGTAAACGTTAGTCACTTGTCATCCTCTGCTTGAACAGGTTTGTATGGGGATGGGACCAAGAAAAACCCACCAGCAGTATATAGCCACAACTTGGTTATGGCCCTCTGAGCAAGAGAACTTTATCTAGAGAAAGTATTGTTTTGGTTTGGTTTTTTTAAGGCAAATTTATTAAGGCATTTCTTTAAAGTACTGTTTAACTGGTTACAAATGAAAATCAAACCAGTGGATGCTTCCAGAGCCAGTGTGCCAAAAGCACTCAGGTTTCTGTCTGTTGGAGCAAAGTGCAGAGCGTGCCCTTCTTCAGCAGAGCCCCTCAGGTCAGCAGCTCTGTGTCTCTACTCCTGACCACACTACACCAAGGTGCAGGCTGGCTCTCTTCTGTCAGTATCATGCAGCCATCCTCTCAACCCCAAAGCCTTTCTTGAAAGGGAGGGGGTATTTTCACTGCACATTGGTGCAGTCAGTGCAGAGACACTGTCACGAGCTCTAGATCTAGAGCCAGGTAAGGAAGGTCAGAATTAGTCCGTGTAGGGGGTCAGACCTTGCAAGGTCCACTCCAGCCCAAACCCTCCTGTGTGTGCAGCTCCACTGATTACAGCCTTCGAGTGCCCATCGTCCTGTCGTGGGCAGCGACACACCCTTAGAGTGCAAAGGTTCTTTTAATTACCAGTTAAAACCCTACAAACCCAAACCAAAGAAACCAACTCTGCTTTCCTGCTGCAAGTTAACCCGGTTAGCCCCGCGCCGTTACAGAGAGCGTGGCATTTTCAACAAGGCCAGTAATCACCATCTCAGTTTTGTTCTTTTGTGGATCGCTTTTGGATTCTATTTACTGTGACCTTCCGTTCTGCTCTTTCAGATCTGCTTCTAGAGTTGGGCTCTGTGTGGCCAGAAGGTAGATACAGTATATACTGAAACAGGGAATGGGAATAAACAGCATGTGGCATGGTTTGTGTGTTATGGATTGTTGGAATAGCTCCGTGCCAATTCATCAACAATAATTTGTGCATATTAATACATTTGGCTGCATTTAATTTCGTTGGCAGTTAGCCTACTCCTTAAGTTATTAATTTGTGAAATCTGCTTTGAGGAAGGGTAGAAACTTGTAGGCAGCATATGGTGTGATATTGGGGGGAAAGGACGGCTGTGGGTGTGAATTTTATTTTGTCAGTTTAGTGGGAGTACCTCTTGTTCTTTAGAGATGCCATCTGCGCAGGATTCTCACTCTAAGTCTTATGCTTCTGTGCAGATCGTGCAAGATCTCACTGAGCTTTTAAGTTTGGCTGCTTTGGGGGAGGGCAAAGAGAATATTTTATTCTGTGCCACCTTTTGAAGTGCTTTATTTTGTATAAAGGCTTTTTTTTTTTCTTTGCCATCAAGTTGCCATATAAAAATACCTTGAAGGGTCTACAACTTGACTAGCTTTTAAAGGCCAGTTGTCATCATGCTCCATGTCAATCATTCGATTGTTTTGACACACTTCCTGTTCTTTGCCTGCTGCTGTTGGGTTTTGACGTTGGGTGTCTTCTGTCTGTTCTCCCTGACCTTCCTGCAATTATTGGCTTAATTATTATTTTCATGCTTTGGTTCACAGGACTTTAAGGTCGTAAACTTTGCCTCATGTGATGTGTGAGAGCGGGCAGGTTCTGTTTTGGTTACGTGGTTGTTGTAGGAGCATCTCCATACCTTTAGTCAACCTAGCTAAATTCAGTCAGCCCTGTATCTGAGTCTACAACGAGCACCACAGTTGCAAGGGGGCTGGGTTCTGTGCAATGCCTTTCCCTACGTGCAGCATCTCATGTCATGTTTTCTGCCACGCAGATGGAGGTGCCTTTTAGTTTCTCCACCTCTTGATGTGACGTGTGCTTGGAGGGCATCGTGTTTCCTATCTCTCCTCCGGCCGATTGATCTTCGTGTGTTGCAGGGGTTGGACAATCAAATCTCTTACTAAGTACCAAAGCATGATGTGATTATTTCCAGGGCTGTAGAGGAAAGATGTTTGCTTCTATTGCACATCCTGAAAATGTGAGATGCGGATTCTGCGTCTGACTCGCTGCAAAGAGCCTGACAGAGCCTGGATCAGGTTGCAGCACAGAATTTGTTCCGTGGGTTTTGCTAGAGCAGGATAGGAATTCGGAGAAGTTTGGTCTGAGTTCTGCTGCAGAAGTTAATGTCTTTTTCAGTCTTATTTCAGCTGAGAGAATCGAATAGAGCAAAATGATTGCCAGAGGTGATTACACGCTCTGTAGCTTTCTGGTTCTGAAACATGACACACTGGGTGTTTTCTTGAGACACCTGAGAGAGGAAAACAATTCTGAGGTGCAGATGGTCAGTAAAAATGCTTGAAGATCAGAAATTCCAGATACAAATCCTCACATTTGCCATGCTCTTGAAGGAAAAAAAAATAAAAGGCAGGCTTTTCCTTGCAGAATGCTCATGGGCCCTCTTCTACTGGGTGACGTATCAGAAAGGTTCAAAACTCATTTTGTATATTGCAGAGGTCCTTGGCTTTAGCTCCCCCTTTCCCCTCTCACTCTGCATTTATTTTAAACTTAAGCTTGCCTATGGAAGACAGTCAGTTCATACAAGATGCCTGTTACATCTGTAAATATTCCTCAATCATACTTTAGGCATGGATTTAACTGTCACCTTAGTGCCAGGGAAAGGCCTTTTCATTAACTATTTCCTCTTTTAAACTCAGTTTATTCTTTACACTTGCAGTACAAGGCAGCCATTGCTTTAACAGGAGGAACAACCTGAATTTGCCTCCTGGCCAGGAGAAATTACTCCTGCAATATTTTTTTTTATCCTTTCTAGATGAAATCTCAACCCTTGTGGACTGGCCATGTGAAGCTTTGCATGATTGTAGCAGGATTGTTGTGCTCTGCAGCTACAAGATAGCAAAATCTTTACCAGAAGTATATTTACTATCATTGTGATCAGTTTGGGGCTACATGGGCTAGGCTTGGCCCACAGAAGGCTTCTGTCTAGCTGTTGGTTTGGTTTCCTCCAAGGAGGAAAGGATGGCTTATGCCATACCCACTCAGCTGCACAGAAGTTTCTAGTGGAGAAAACCAGTGATACCAGACAAGTTGTCTCCTCCCTCCTTTTAGGAGCTTTTGTAAAGCTATTGCTAATTGAAATATTAAAAGAAATTCTTCTAATTCATAAGCTCTAAAAGTGCTAGTGGGGGAGCTAGTAGATTCTGTAGGTTTCTCAGTGTCTCTGCAGTAACTGTTTACCAAGGTGACACTGCAACACTTCAGAAGACACGTGTGTCAGGGGATACAGCAGGATCTCATCACTGAGGAGTCAGAAGAGCAATTCAGAGAAACGTTTGCCCAGGGTCATGTAAGCACTAGTACTAATTCTGCACTGGGGTGGGAGGATCCACCAGATGACTTCTCATGGTCTTCTACAGCTCTGTTTCCTGGGGTTGTAGTGGAAGACTCAATGCACTTCTCAGTGGTTTGGTTAACACCACTCTTGTTTTGCTTTAGTAGCTTGTTTATGTGAATGCACAGGGAGGAGATGCAGTCCCCTTGACTTGCTCGAAAGGGCTTCTCTATTTACACAAGCTATATGAACAATTCAGAGGTTGGTTTGTTTGGATTGCCAGATATTTTAGGAACGCTGACTCATTTTACCAGGCTGAGGGTGTGCACGGATGAGCCAGTTACCATCAAACCAGAAGGATGAGAACTTAGAGGACATCAAGTGCTCCCACCTCATCTGTGTGCTTGGTCCCAAACCTAGAGTTACTGCAGAGTAAGCGACAGGCTGTAACCTCACAGCCTGGCTTTCCTGCTCACACCCTTCAAGGAGATCACTTCAAAGTGCTCTAAGCCTGGAGAAATAGGAATAAAAATGAGCGTGCTTGGTCCGTGCTCTTCTGAAGAACAAGGGGCACCCAGCTCTCCCACCACTGAACCACATGCAGGTAAAGGAAAACCTGGGGAGTGCGCCCGAAGGCGAGGAACAGAAACACCCCTGGGCTGGTTTGGCATCCTTAGCTTGTGAATGGGTTCAAAGATGGACAGATTTTCAGTACAGTGCAGAGTACTTGCTGTGTCTGGCACACTGTGGATGCTCAGGAATGATTGGCTGGCTGGGGGGTGGTGTTTATTGGAGCAATAATAATACAAAATGCTACCTTTCTTGTCTTTGATCATACTCTTGGTAACTTACTTGATCCATTTGCTCCAAGGATATCACTTGCCATTAGGTTCTTCCCATAATACATGTCCAAGTAGCATGTGTGGAAGAGGCTGCTCTGTACTCTGAGGAAGAATCTTCAGTCAAGCCTTCTTCAGTAGGCATTGCTTAGAGCTGTGCATTTCTCTTCCCAAAGGTTAATTGTAACCTCTCTTGAATCTCATCTTAGTTGTTTCTAGATTGTTACTGGAAATTCTGTATTTAAAATAAGCTACCAAGGTGTATCTCCTGTGCTGCCACTTTAGTTTTTAAATGTTATGCAGTTGTTTTTAACTGAAGGGTCAGAATGCCACAGGGATGCTGCACAGCTCCTCCAGGATGGATTTGTAGCACTGCTGATAGCTGCAAGCTTACCTTTTTTTTTCTCAACACACTCTAGCAGCTATGGCAAAGAGGAAATGAACTGGAACACCAGATCCAAGTCACCTCTCTGCATTATCCTGTGACTCTTTGCATTGCTAAAGTGAATGAATGATGCATCGAGCCACAAATGCAGAATTCCTCTGTAGTTTGCAAATGACACCGAGGAGAGTCAGCAGCCCTGATCCTAGCAGCAGCTGTTACCTGTTCTCTGTCCCTTCCTGAGTGGCAGCAGGGCTGTTAATTCTGCTTTACAGAGCTGTTTTCTCTGGTTTACTGTTTTCTGTTAGGTGGGCAAGGTGAAGCCTTTCACTGTGGGGTCCAGCAGCTGCCAGCTCAGGGCAAGAGGACCATCAGTGAGCTGTGAGATGGGCTTAGCTGCTGTGTGAAAATGCCCTCTCTTGCCCCCTCCCTGTCAAAGGTGGTTCTCTCTCTGCAATATTAATCTGGATGTGTGAACAGTCATGGGATGAAAAAGGGGAGGGGGTGTTACACACCTTTTCTGAGTGCTGGGCCGTTCCTGATGGCTGACAGAGCTGCTTTTGGAACATCTCCAACAACTGGGAGGCCCAAACTCCCTTGTTGCAATGTTTTCTAACTGTGAGACAATTATTCTTAATATCTAATTAAATTTCACTTCTTGGTGAGCTCAGGCTTCTTTTTATTATAACTTTGCTAGGCCACAAGAGTTAATTACAGTACTCTTTGCAGTGACCTGTAACATACTTGAAAATTGTCAGCCTGGCTGTTCCTCCATCATCACTATCTTTTTTAATTAATTAACTCAACCAGTGGGTTCTTCAGTTGTTTCTTCAGTCTCAGATATTCATTTCATGCAAATTTTCCCTCCTGTTTTTGACTTCTCCCCAGTTTGCATAGCTCTCTTTTAAAGTGAGTGCTGAATTCCAGCCATCATCCACCTAAGGTTTTCCTATCAGCAGGACAAAATAATTACCTGGAGGGCTTCCTCATATTCCTGTTAAACTGCAAAATGCTGTTTGTTTTGGAACTAGAGCAAGGGATGAAGTCACTTAGGTTGAGTTACTAGAACCATTGCTCCTTATTTTGTGTTCGTCCACTTAATTTTTCTTTCTTCCTACTTCACAATTGTTTTTGAGTTTTAATTGATTTCAGATCGTTTCTTCCTTTTAGCAAGTCACTCTTGAATTATTATTCTGTCTTCCAATTCTGTTTGCTCTACCTTGATGCAGTTTGTCCCTTCTGTAAGTGTCTATTATGTGATGTCACTGCAACTATTGAGCAAAACCAGTGAATGCAATCGATTCCCTGTTAACCAAGAGGGGTGGGGACAAACTAAATGCTGGAAAAACATTATTGGTGTTTGGATTTGCCCAAAGTCAATGCAAATTCAGCTTAGGCTGAGAGCTGCAGGAGTCAGTGCTCTGTGTCAGTGGGGGTCTGTAAACAGCATGAACAAGTTCACGTGGTGCTTGGGCCCAAGGGAATGAACCTTCCAAGAAGTCCTGGGGAATGCAGTGCAGAGGCAGGAAATCTGGCAGCGTAAGGAATGTAACCACCCTGATGTGGTCTGAGCTGCTTCGTTGTGCCTGTGTGGGACCAGTGCTGTTGGTTTTGACGTGGTGCTGTGGATGAGCTAGGGCATGGACATGCTGGAAAATGGGTTCACCTCTGCTGCTGAGGGGTTTTTTTAGCTTGGTGAGGGTGGCTCAGTTAGGGATGCAGAGTTTTCCAGCTTAGCCTCTTGCACACTCTGTCTTTTTGCCTGCACCTCAGCAGTTTCTATCTGCTCAGCATCTTGAATGGTTGGTGTTATTTTAGCATTATGTGGTTTCTTAAGCTTCTTTTGCATTTTTATCTTCTAAATTTTCACCCTTTTTGGAAATCCCTTTGGTCTGACAGAATACTTCTGCTGTTGTGCAGGCTTTTTCTTGAACATGAGCTACGTTCACTGGCGCTGGAGTAGCTTAATCCTGTTGTAGGTATTTCTATGGGGGTGGGTGTCAAAAGTGTATCACAGAGAAACCTCTGCATCTGACAAAGATGACTTACTGAAGGAACTCTTTAGCATTTAATATTGGTGTCTGGGGAAGTGTTGTCTCAGCAGCAGCAAGTCTGCCTCTGCCTGAGAGGCTCACCACAAAGCTGGAAGTTCTCCTGCACTGCTGTTGCTGACAACACCTGGGGTCTTGAGACCACCTTCATTCCACTTCAGCAGCAAACTGTCTGCAGATATGTAACTTGCCATGAAATCAGTGCTCTGCAGGTACAGCTTTGAACTTCCTTCTAGGCAGGGAGTGTTCATTTCAAGATTATTTTTAGTAGGTTTTGACCATACTCTGAATTTGATAGATGTTTCAAAGTTTGGACTTGCAGAACTTTATTCAATAAATCCTCAAACTCGCAGCACCTTCCCAAAGTGGTACTGCTGATGTGGCCTAAAAATAAGAGAATATTCTGTGGACATTTTTATTAACTCTTGAAAGGGAGGTGGGGAAATCCCCAGACACTTCATAGGCTTCTATTCTATACACACTTCTCTATCAGGCACTGGAACCAAAGCCCTTCTGGTTGCTTCAGGCTTCCTTCTAGCAAAGCCCTGCAGTGCACTCACTGACAGGCACTTCACTTCAGCCCTGTCCCAGGCCATGTAAATGTTTTCCATCCTTTTGTGGTCATCTTCAAAGCTGTTTGGTGTCTGCATTACTTCTGAAAATATTTGAAAATGGGTTATCTTTTCAGAATAATTGCTGTCACTAACCAAACACTGCTGCTTCTGGCAGGGAATGTGTTGGCCTGGCTGGGGCCAGTGTCTGTAACAGCTCCACTCTGGTCATGTCTGGTGTGGTCTGCACCTGAAAGGCAAGAGCTGAGAGACATTCCGGGTTCAGTTTTAGGTGCTAAGAAGTCAGGCAGTTCTCCCTTGAAATACATTTTCAGAAAGATGCTCTTAAATGAGGTTGAAATTCCTGTGGCATGAACGTGGGATGAAACCCCAGAAGTGTTCTGGAAGTCTTCACTGCCGTTGCCACGCTGTTTGTTTCCAAGGGTTGTGTTGAATGAACTCTCTACATTTTTCAGCAAGCTCTTCCTCGCTCTCACTGACTTCTGATACTGGCTGGTGGAGCTCTGGGGAAACATCACACCAGATGGGGAACTGGGAGGGCTGTGGGTAGGGGACGAAAAATGAGCTGAGGTGTTGCCAAGCTGTGCTCAATGTAAAAAGGATCTCAAGCTGGCTCTTGCTTTAGTGCATCTGAATGATTTCTCAATTGTCTCACAGTTGCATTCTATAGTGACCTGTGTTCTTGCTTCCAAAAGCTTCATTCAAATAAATCACAGGTTTCCATGTGGTAATGTTTGTTCAGACTGGTTTATCTGCTGTCTTTCCTATCCCAGCATGAAGCCCAACTTTACAGAGGCAAAGAGAACTGCTTCTAGGAGAGCACGATAAGCACCTGATTGGTTTCTCTGTATTTTCTATTCCTGTGTGGTCCCCTCCTTTCCCCACTTCCCCACCTTTCGTAGCTGTACAGTTGCATTTCACAGAGAAGTGGAATTTCCTTATCTTGTTTTGGCTTTTCCACCTCACCTGCGTGGGTGGACTGGCAGAACCAGTGTTCTAGATCTCCCTGCACCACAGCAAGCTCAGAATGGCAGATCTGTTACTTGGAGAGCCTGGAAAACCCCAAAGCCCGTTACTGGAAGAAGATGGAAGAGCTGAAGCTGACAAAGGTAAGCCAGCTGTTTAGAACCTAGTTTTGAGACCATATGTAAAAAGAATTTCCCAAGTGGGTTTACCCGTGCTCAAGGCATCGCAGGAGGAGTTTTCTTGCTGCTTTGCTTAGACCCTGTCTGGCCAGCATGTGCCAGACTGAGAACAGGGGGCACACACAATGCATGATGATTGAATAGTTTCTTCTTTATGATTATACCAGACATGCCAATTTTGTCTTGACAGAAATACTCATTAATTGCACTGTTTACCTTGACATCAGCAAGGTTCTGGGGTGAACCAGTAGTTTCCTCCTAGCTACTCTTGCCACAAGAGCACACATCTGCATATAGAAATTTATCTCACTGGTTGCTCTTGCTCGTTCCAGAGACAGCTCATAAAAACCAGAAATCAAGATAACACTGGGAGGCAGAGCAGAAGTCTGCAAAGCAGCACAGTCCTATTACTAGGGGTTAGCTCCTCTGGCAGTCCTTAGGCAGTTAGCTCACTGCTCTGTACAAACACTGTCCACTGCTTAGATGCTAGCAGAGCTGACAGCAAGAGTGGGCTGCTGCAGTTGAGGCTTTGGCATGTTATTTTTCTGTTCATTTAAGACCCCCATGTTGCAGTGCTGCCTATGCCATTAAATATTGCCAGGCATTGTTAATGAGGAGGGAAGAGTTGTGGCAGACCCAAGTTTTTACCTTCTCAGTGGTTTATTGACCAGAATTCTGCATAGCCTTTCATATTTTTTTTTTGCAACAAACCCTTTTTTCCCCCCATAAAATTGAAGCCCAAGAAGACGTGTTGTTCTGTCAGCTCTTTCACTTACATACATCAAATGGTGATGTTTTCCAAGCTGCTGCAGTTAGTTACACAGTGTTGTAGCTGCAGCTGAGTGCATTGTACCTGTTAAACGTCAGCTTGAGACAGTGCAGCAGCTGCAGTCACTGCTCCCTCAAGAAAAGGCTCCTTTTATGTTTTTCCCTTTTCAGCCTAATAAATTCTTATGTTTTACTGCATTCACCAGTTTCTGATTTATTATTCTTCTAAATGTTATTTTACTTGATGTTTTTCTTAGGGTTTGGAGTATTCACATTTCAGCCTTGTCTGTTTTGCAGGTTACTTTGGGTTCATTCAAGTGAAGTCCTAGCAGATGAAGCACTCTAGGCCTGTGAAAAACTGACATCAAAAGACCCAGCAAGCAGAGTAAACCCAGAGACCCTTCTGAGGTTGACGCCTGTAACTGGTCTTCTGGTGGCAACTTTGAGGAAGATTTGATTCTTGTGGTCACAGGGAAAGAAGGTCCAGCCACAGGCATGTAATAAATGATGCTTAATAAATGATTCCAAAAAAGCTGCCTTTATGTGTTTGCTTTTACTTGTGATTGCTCCATTAGATACCAAAAAGAAAAGCAATAGGGTGAGTCTCTAGAGGTGCCACCAGGTTTCCTCTGGTCTCCTGCACTCTGCAGGCTGACTTTGAATTCTGGTGCTGACCAGAGGGACCTGAGTTTTCCAGGGAGAAATAGAGAGAGAATCCTTTGCTTCTCAGAATACCCTGGTGTGCATCTCAGGCGTGTCCAGGGAGCCTTCAGGCTTCTGTTTGCACAGTCTGGCATTTAAATAAACCAGTCAGTTTGAAGTGGCAGATTCAGGGGAGAGGTAGGCAGGAGGCAGCAGCCAAGCATTTCTCCTCCTTGCACAGCATGAACACCTTTCTGTTGTGACACTGTTTGCAGAGACATGTAGTCTGGGGCCTGAAATTGGACTGTGTACCAAGTCCAAGCATCACACTGTATTTCAAGCTGTTAGAACAAATTAACTGTTTAACACTTAATATGCCTACACTTGTTGCCTCCCAGCATGAAAATAAAGCAAATTGCAGTAAGCTTTCTGCCCAGTAGAAGTTACTGTAGTATAATGAGAAACTTTATGCTGCACTTAGGAGTAAACAGAAGCAACAGGAAGGTGTTGGCAGGAGGAGGGTGTTGCATTAGATCCAGGGAAAACCAAAACGTCCGAGGGCTCTGTGTCCATCCCCCCCAGCTCCTAAGCAGTTGATGCTGATGCTGATGCAGTGCCATTTCTCTCTGGTAACGTAGCAACTGGACCACACCTCCTCCTGCTGAAAGATGCTAAAGAGCCCTTTGAGCACTATCTGGTGTACTGCAAGGGAACTGCACCAGTTTTAATTACCACAACATTGCCAGATGATCCTCCCCACACCCCCCCTCTGTGGAATGGCAAGGATATATTCTTCATTCTGTCAAATAATCCTGTTTTTTCTTTCACCGTTTGCATAGCAATCCCACTTCTTTTGCAGAAGAGGACTATGTTAATTTGAGATTAATACCAGAATTGTATCTATCAGTGCATTTAATCATGTTTCAAAGTAAGTTTTTGATGAAAAATAAGCACTCGTGTCCACCTGATGCTCTTCTTGTTTAGCACTCCTGTGTGGTGGTATTATGTTAACATTGTGGAGGAATACTCAAGGATTTGAGCATGTTTTTCTTCTCACTTAGACTTTGCAAATGACTGAAAAGCTTTCCCCACTCCTAACCTCTCTTCTGTTGTGCAACAAAAGAGCTTTCCTTTAAGCATCTTGGTTTCCAAGCACAAGAACTCGTCTCTGGGCATTACTGACCGTTTGACTTAAGGTGTGATGAATCCTCTTATGCCAAGTTGACTTTTTTGATGTATACTGTAGATGAATGCTTAATTTAGCTAAAACAAGTGTGGAAATAGAATTGTTCAGAATTTCTCTCTTAAGGTTGTTTTGTTTGGATCTCGGGGTGTGGACAAAAAAAAAGCATGTGCCAAGTCTGCATTGGATGTCACAGCCTGACTTTGTTTTGTCAAGGCTCTTTCCTTTGCTGCTTGTCTTAGATGATTGTTGTGTTATACCAGTACAAAAACCTCCTTCTGGCTTTGTGACCTGTGTGAGGGAAAGCCTTTTAAACGATCTGAAAGCTTCAGTTACTGATTTATTTAAATGTATTGGGTTTTTCACTGTAGCAACTTCACCAGTTGTCAATGCGCTTGGTATCAGCGTGGGGAGGGGGGGTGTTTGGTGACTTGTGGCAAACAGCCACTGCAAAGTCATGCTATTGGTGTTGCTGTACTTTGAGGGTTCCTTTTCTTCTGAGAATTTAAAAGACAAATCTTAGTGTAGTTCAGAAAGCTGGTGGCTTGGGTACATCAAAACCAATAGCCTAGCTAAACCAGTGTTAAGCTCTGCTTGGAGCTGTGCGTGTACAGTCACTCTGTGGCCGTGCTGGGAACACTGTATAAAAATGCAAATAGACCATTTTGTTAACTTGATAACGCTTATGCATCCCCTCCCCCTTCTCTCTTTATAGGTCTACGAGGGCTAATCAATCTTGGGAACACATGTTTTATGAACTGTATTGTCCAGGCACTTACCCACACTCCACTGCTGCGAGATTTCTTCCTCTCCGACAGGCACAAATGTGAAATGCAAAGCCCCAGCTCATGTCTGGTCTGTGAAATGTCTACGCTTTTTCAGGAGGTGAGTGCTGCTGGCTGCAATACCCTCGCCTTTCCACAGATGCTGCCTGTTTCTTAGCCCAAAAGGGATTGCATTCTGTTTGCAAATATAAAGGGAATGTTTCCCCTCAAGGTGTGTAGCAAAACAGAGCAGTAAAGATCAAGTGAGACCCCACTGTCAGAACCACCCGAGCCCTGGAAGGAAACTATTGGCCTTTTAAGAACTGTTCTTAAGTCAGCCTTGTTTAGGCAAAGCTGGGATTGGAAATAATTACAGTGCTGCCTGCTCTTCTGAGACTGATCTGCAAGTCTTTAGTCTTAAAGCTGAATGTGTGTTTAATTAAAGGTGCAAGTTATAACTGGAAAATATGTCACAGGCTCTTTGGGTGATAATGGGAGTGAGAAGAATGCAAGAGTCTATAGCCCTGTGGTTTCAAGCATCGGGTTATGTAGGTGTGGATAAATACTTTGAAGATCTCAATTTGGTGCTTTCTGTCAGGGAGCAACATCTTTGCTATCTTCTCTTACATGGAAACAAACCATTAATGGCTGGGAGGATGCCCCAAAGTGAATTGTGCCTTCCTTCCATGCACGAGCTCCTCTTCTTTCCCCTTGGCACTCAGGTGACTGGTTCTGCAGCGTGCCTTTCTCTGTAGGTCTGGTCTGTGCAGCTGATGCACAGTCTTCTTCATAGTCAGATCCTTATTAACTACCTTGGTTCCACATCAGTAATGCATGGGCTGTGGCCAGACTTGGCCTTCTAGCTTTAAGATGAGTCTTTAGAAACCAAACAAATTCATTTTTGTATCTTTCCCTCAGTGATAAATTTGCTTTCTTGGTAACTAAAAATAAAATACAACCAAAAGAAAAAAATAGCTCTGGTACCTGCTGTCACAGAGCATTTCAGATAAGCTGGAGAGGTCTGTACGCAGAGCATGTCTTCAGTGTATCTGCTGTCAGGGGAGCTCATTCAAACCCAGACCAGCCTAAAATAGCTTTACCTTTATCTTGTGATTTTCAATTTGATTTTACCTCTGTGCCTTTTTGCACCAGAGATGATTCTTTTTGGCCATTGCAGGAGAGTTAAAACACAGATGGAAGGTGAACTTCCCCTTAGCCACTCCAATACAAAGTTGCTTTCTGCTCCTACTCGGTGCTCATGTAAATTTGCACCCTTTGGTGCTGCTTATCACTCCTTAGCTGTATGTTTTACTACTTATTTTTTGATGGATTTTCCAATTATTCCTGAGCCTGTCAAGAAAGGAGGTAAAAACAAAAGGCGGGCATAGCAATAGGTAGCAGCTGCAGGATTATTGGAACCAGATGTACAGTTAAATGGGGAAATAACATTCTGCCTAGAGGAAAAAGTGGCACAGAAACACCAGTTTCAGACCGAGGGGCTGGAGGAGAGATCAGGACTGGCTAGGTACAGATCTTTCTTTCTATTCTTTGCCTGTGGATGGCCTTCGATGGCTTTTGCTTAGAGATTGGCTACCAGGGTGTAACAAAGAACGGGCCATGAGCCAGGATGGGGCTGCCGTGCAGCATTTGCATGAGTTTCAATTGCAATCAAGTTGAATTTCACACACAACTTTGGGAATCTCAGCCTTCATTTTCCCCAATCAGCATTCATGCCTACGCTTGCTTTCGCTCCAATAATTAATGTTCTGCCACACGAGGGTAGGGGAATGAGGGAGGAGCTGTCTCTGTGTTATCAGCCAGTGAAGATAGCAGTACAGTAGCCTCTGTCCTTACTTCCCATTGAAAACTGCAGCTGTGTGCTGGGGGAGGACAACAAAAAGTGACTCAGCCACCTCGAAGTAAAACTGGATTTTAGTCCTCCCCAAGCGGATCTGTAGTGTCTGTAACCGAGGCAGTGTGTTTTAACTTGCCAGCAGTAAATAGTGTGTTATGTTTATAGCTCTGTCAGCACTCTCTGGGAAACAAGAGCTTTACAATGAGGTTTAATTTCTCTACATTCAGAATTAAAACCAAAATCTTGCATTTTTGGAGCAGACTGGTTATCTTCCACACCCTGGCTCTCTGCGGCGGGGACCGCGAAGATTCCTACGCTGTCGTTGCAGGGATGAGGTCTAAATGAAGCAAAATGAACCAGTAGAGATTTCAGTGCTCTGGTTAAGAATTCCTCTGTAATTGAATTACTGGGGAAGCTTGGGTTCAGGTTCTATCTTGTTTTTATGTAACTTTCCCACCGGGATTAACTTGATGTATCCCAAGGCATCTTAGCCAGTGACAAACGATCGGGGCAAGGGTTAACTTCACCTCCCCTCCACCCTGCTTTTCTGGAGGTGTGATCTTAGGCAAATGGAATGCCAGGGGATCTGGTGAATGCATGCCAGTAAGAACTCTCCAGGAGAAAAAGGAGACTCTTTTGAGCATTATATGAAACTTTACTATCCAGAAACAAGCCATTTTTGCCCTTTTGCTTCTTAAACACAAACCACTTGTCCCTGTTTAAGATCCTTTAGTTATATAGCTTGTGGGATTTCTCTGGGATAAATAGGAAGCTCCGAAGTTCTTTCACCTTGAAGTAGGTTGGTGGTGAGTAATGAGTATCAGATGGTTCTCAGAATTGAGGGTTGTTGGTTTTTTTTTTTCTGGTAGCTTTTCTTGCAAATATGCCAAGCATTGATCTCTGTTTGTTTTAAAAATATCTGACTGCATCACTTAACATTCTCATTTGTGCTACTTGAAACCTATTTCTCAATAGAATCATGGCATGAATTACACTGCATAAAGAAAAGGAATGAAAAGGATTTGGGAATAACAGATAGTGGTGAAACTGGATGGAGGGAAGATAGAACACACAGAATCCGTTCATTGAGCCTTTGGGCTGAAAGGGTTTGTGCACTACTTTTTACCTACTGGCATTTGCATTTAAGTTTCTGCTTCCCCAATGAAAACTGATTTCAAGATGGTCTGCACCCTAAGGTTTATCAAAATCCTTTACAGACTGACCATTCAGGATGGTAGAATGAGCAGGGCTGTATCTCGGGGTGCTCTGTGGCTGGGAGAGCAAGAATACCTGGGAAGAGAGTAGAACGCAGTGCATCCACTCAGAGGTGGAAAGAACAAAGCCAGCTTTATTCCCATCGTTACTCATCCTCAGAGCCTATCAAAGTGCACAGCACAACTAGGTGGAGAGTGGGGAAGGGAGGATAAAAAGAGCAAGATGATTTACGGCTTTGATGCCTGAAGATGGTACACTGCTGAAATGGTTTAGGCATAAAATAATTTACAGCAAGGGTGAGAAAGTAGTTAAGGCACTTTATGCAGACAGGGGCCTTGTGTTTTGTCATGGAAAATACAGAGTTTGTGCTTTTACTAAATGTAAAAGCTTTTTTCCTGAAGTAATTTCTTTTTTTTTCCTGGATGTGCAAGGAAAAGAGTTTTTCCAGCTCCTAGAGCCATTGCTCTTGGGGAAACCTCCAGTCAGTGTTCTTTTATTCCAGAAGGCACGTGTGTTACCCACTCCCTTTAGCCACTGTACATTTTCAGAACATTGAAGTCTTAATTGAAAGAATCAATTTCAAAGAGGAGATTTTAGCTTCTCAAATTGGACTGGAGCCTGGAACAGGATTTCTACCTATCAGTTCTTGATTACAGAGCCCAGAGCTGTTTAGTTGGTGCATATGCAGGATAGATCAGATGGATCTGTTTGTTCACGTAACTGGGAAACTTCCCTGCGTGTGTTTTTGGCAGGAGGAGGAAGGTCAGAGGTGTGTGGTGATGTGTTCTTTTGTTTTGCCATTTTATTTTGTTTTAAACCTGACTGCTATCAGTGTAGTTTTGGTAACAGTGATGCCAAATACAAAGCTTAGAATCCTCTAAATCCCCTGTAGGTACTTCCTTTCAGGATCCAAGAACAAGTAGTTTTTAACTGAAAAAAATAAAATAAAAGCAAGTTACTGTTACTTGGGTTGTGTGTAAGAATGGAGGCTTTGATTCCTGGTTTGGTTTTGTTGTGGGTTTTTTCTTTTTTTTTCCTGGAACAGCAGTTAAACACTTGTGTTACCAAGCATTTTCAAATGACTTGAATTTGTTCTCTCCAGTCTAAACAACTGATCCTGCAGAACTGAAAACAAATTGAAACAACAAAAAAAAAACATTTAGGTTTGGGAGGATTGTGCTGTTTGGTTGTGCAAAGACATGGTTATTTGTATTTGCACACTAGAATGGAAAAGCTTGAATACCAATGACTGAATTAAGACTTCACATGGACTTCTTTCCTTTTTGTGGATTGGAACAGCTCTGATAGGCTGCTCCTCCCAGCAGCAAGGAAATGACAGAGGTGGGAAGGATGTTTTAGACATTCCAGTTCAAATACTGCTATTGAATATGCCCAGATTCTTTCATTTCATTCTGGACTCATTAGAACAGTGAAGCTTTCCCCACCCCCGTGTATATTCAGTGTTCTCACTAGATTTGTTTCTAGTTTCTATGTTATCATAGCTAATCATTTGATAAAGCTTCTTGTTGGATTCTTCTAATCCTAATGAAGCACTAGAGAATGTAAAATCTCCTGGCAGGTCTAGTGTCTGCAGTGGAGTAATTAGGGAGAGTGCTGGTGGTGAAAATGACCGGCGAGCTCTGGGGCTCAGTGGAAGGAGTGACAGAACAGAGAAGTTTTATTGCTGCAGTTCCCTGAATGATGTTGAGCAGCAGCTGCGTCAGCAGATTTCAATTACCACACCACTGCTCCCCTCCCTTGGTGTCGGGCTTGTTGGCATCAGAGTTAACTATTGATCCATTTATTTATAGAAGCATTTTGTGGGGTTTGGCTGCAGAGAGCTCTTCTTGTTGCGATAGAGAAATTTCTTTGTGAGGAAATCCACTGAAACCGTGTAGAAACCCCTCCAAATACGAGGACTAGATGAGGAGATTGCACTGCCTTTTGCCTCCGTGTCCCTTAAAATCCAGTGAGTTTTCTCTGGACGGGTTTGTGGCAGAGTTGCCTGCAGAAAATGCTCACAGACTGGGCAGGGAGAAGCTCAGGGCTGGGGAAGGGAGGTTGCTTTTCCAATAAGAGTGAGAAATTATATACTGCTGGGGGGTTAAATCTTATTTTTATTCTGTGTATTTGCTGCTTGCTGTCTTCTGTTTGGGAAGAGTAACTGAGAATAAGCTGCTATCGATTTGATGGGATCTTGGCAACGCGTAATTGTGGTTGCAGGCACCTTTTACTGGCAACTAACTTTTCCAAAGCTTACAGAAAGCAAAATGTCTTACAGATTTTTCACTTATTGAAAATGTTACTTTGTTAAATACAGCCTGGAGGCTGAGGGAATAAACTCTTCTGGGCCTTTTCTGGCTCCCTGCAGGGACACCACAAGTGTCTCTGCTTTGCTTTTGGAACTGGTATCCTAGTGCAGGGGTCCTTGAGCAGCTACAGCAGCCAGCTTGCTCAAGAAGGGACAGTTGGCTTTTAGTCTCCCACTCTGGATGGGCAGCAGAAGTGAGGACCCAAGAAGAGGAAAGGAGAAGTGCTTGGATAAAAATGGAGAGGGTAAAGGAAGGAGCTGAACCTCAACCTAGGGAAACACAGGTCCTTCCTTAGTATGACTGGGTTTTTCTGGTAGGAGTGTTGGGGTTTTGTGTGTGTGTGTTGGGCTGGGTTGTGTTGTTTTTGTTTTGTAAGGTGGGACCTGCCCGGGGTTTAGTTAAAAGAAAAAAAAAAAAGGTATGAATTTCTGTTGGCAGTTATCTGTCCTCCCCAGCTGTGTGTCACCACTCAGCAGTGGTGGCTCAGATCCAGTTCTGCTGACTGAATAATTCGTCTGTGCTCTCTCTGATACGCTGCTGGCAAAATCACCTGGGGCAGGTTCAGTCCCTGCTGTAGCCAGCTCATCACATTCTGACTGAAGCAGATTAAGAAGCAGATGCAGGAACTGGTCCAAGACCAGATCTGCTGGCAGTGACCTGCAGGAGCAGTAGCAGGCAGCTGCCTTTCCAGGGGGTAGGTGAATGAAGTGGTACCTTCACCTCTGCCAGCAGACAGGCTGATGAAGCTGTTTCTAGAGCCTGTGTATTTTTGGTAGCAGTAATGTAAAATACAAAGCCTGGGGTATCACTGAGGAATTACTGAGTGCTTTGTCCCACCTCTTTCTTTAATTTTAGGCTAATCAATCACAAAATGAAGGAGTTTCAAGGGAGAAAACTGAGGTGCTCAATTCTGAGATCACTTCTTCAGTAATCTGTGATAAAAAATCTGTCTCTGTATTCTATTATTAAGGCCATCAGAATTAAATGGTTGAAATTTATTTGACTAATTGCACTCATTTCAGTTTTTAATAATGAACTGCACCGAGGCTGTGTAACTTTGTTAACAGTCCTGTCCTTTTCTTTGCTTTGAGCAGTTTTACTCTGGGCACCGATCTCCTCACATTCCATATAGGTTACTGCACCTGGTATGGACTCACGCACGGCATTTAGCAGGGTACGAGCAACAAGATGCACACGAGTTCCTCATTGCTGCATTAGATGTGCTACACAGACACTGCAAAGGTAAGGCTTCTACCCAGGCATCAATCAACAAGGAATATTGGATCAGAAGGAGGTAGAACAGTCTCTTCTTAAATCAAGGGGAGTGGCTTCTTCCAGTACAGTGGTCTTGACAAATTCCTTTGAAAATGGTTGGTGGACTTAAAAGATTTAGAAATAAAATCATTGCCACTGTCAAAATTGCTTGGTGTTAGAAGCAGACAAGCCTGTACATTGGTTTGAATCACCATTGTGGTGTTCTCTTACCTGTGAGTCACTGTCTTTTCTTCTAAATTGCTATTTTAATTCTATTTCTACCTGTAGTAGTTAGAACTCTTACTCAGGGTGTCATGGGACTGGTGATAATAACACAGGGGAGGCTATGGCTGTTCTGCTTAAGCATTATTCTACTCAATTTATGATGCCAAATTGCTCAAAGAAATGTGAATAAGGGAAAAAAAAGTATTTGCTTTTGGTATCTTTTATTAGTCTGTAAGAACATACAATTGTACTACACAGTAAAAATAATCAGTGGCATGCTCCTAGAGGTGAAGCATCCAAGTCTTGAATTGCTTTGGTCCCAGCATATGAAGTGATGCATTTCTCATTAGTTAACCAACCTAGGGCTGAACTGACAATTTCCCAGTCTGCCAGTGGTTGATCCAGCTCGAGTCACTTAAGCACAGACATTCTCACTGTTCTTGCAAAGGGGAAAAAGAGGTAGGGTTGATTCTGGCAAAACTAACCAAAAAATCCATAGTCACTAAAAATAAGCTTTGCTTAAAGCACTCAACTTTCCTCTAGTGCTCTTAGAAGAGGCACTTAGGGGTTAGTTTTTTAGCTCATAGGAGGACTGTCAAAGGGAAGGCTTTGAGATGTTCTGAAGTCTTGCTTTTATCTTTTGAGATAGTCTGCCATGGTAGCAGATGTGCTTGTTGAGACTCATAATAGGTGTCCTCCAAAAGAGTCTTCTCCACACAGAGCACTTGTAGGGGTGGGAGCACACAGAACAGTTCTCCTGTAACTATTTCCTGCCTCTCGTGTGACAATCACACTCTGAAATCCCCTCAGCCTCGTGGAACTGGTGTGGAAGGTGCTGTAAGGAATGGAGCCTGTCCAGATACTGGCCTCTGATTCTTACCCCTGGACAAACTCCCCTGCAAACACCAGTTCTTCAAGGTTCTTGTAAAGTTTCTGAACTACCCATCTAACAAATCTTGAAGCTTTTTCATCCTCTTTAATATAAAATGATGTTTGTATCTCTTCTATACTTCTCTCCTCTGTGAAGGATGAATATTTTCTTCCTAGAATTGTGAAGAAACAGCTTTCAGTGATAAAGATCCCTGCACTCTTTTCAGACTGGAAAGAATCTGAGAACACTTTTATTAAAGGGTGGCTTGGCTTTAAAGGAAGAATCTATCTGATCTGTCTTCTTCAACTGCCAACAAAATCAAGCTTTTTCAACAGTCTCTATTCTTGGTTCTCTTTGCCCCCCCCAGCCTGAATGAAACTGTGATCTATCCTAAAACCCTGGAAAAAAAGCATGTTACTCTTTGGGAAGAGCACGTGCATGTGTGTGGATTCTTTTACTACTGCTTGCACTGAAAACACCAACTTCTGAATTGCTGCTGTTTCCTAATGGTCTCAGCCAGCTGGGATTGAGTTAGGGGGCTTTTGCACTGTTAGCACTGAGCTCTTTTCCTTGGGTGCTGGCAAAGGTACTGTTTACATTCAGTCTAAGGACTGAAATTCAATTATTTCCTGGGCACCTTTAATTTGGAGCTATTTGCATGGACGTAACTAAGCTGTTAGAGCAGGACTAGGGGGAAGGCATCACCTCGAGATCCTCAACATCTGTGCACCAAGGGTTTTAATTTTCTCTTTCTGAAGAAATGGACTTGTATGAAACTACAGTAAATATATACCACATCAAGGTCATTCAAAAGAAGTGGTTGAGCTGCTGTGTGGGAACCAAACCAGTTCATCTGAACCAGAATTTCAAGTACGGTCATGACAAACCACTTTTAAATGAGCTAATTTGCCATGTAATGAGAAAGTTTTCCCACTTACTGACTTCTCTGTGCACACAGACACACACACACGTGAAGTATACACACATAAAAACATGATTACTCCTAGTGAGAATGTCCTAAAGCTGTAATAAGCAAATAATTCCTCCCCTGCCAGTATTAAATATTTATTTTACTGAATCAAAAAAGCTTTTAAAGCTTCCAGTCAATAGTAATAAAGTTCTACAATTAACACTCAGTGAAGTAAAATAAAGTCATAGGGAAGGTTTTTTTGTCCAAAAGCTCTAACTTTTGGCTATTATTTGTTATCACCAAGGCACCAGTGTAACTGAAAGTGTTTCTTATGCTAAGATCTGTAGAAATACCCAGTGCTATTTGTTTGGCTGACCCAAGTTTGTCTCTTCCAGTCCATTGACTCAGCTTTGTTGGAATTGTCCTAATGCAAGTTAAAAGCTGTGCAAGTTTATTGCCTAAATTAGGGGGAAAATATATATCACCTTTTGGTGTGCATTTAAAGAGAAGTTTTGTAACACTGCATCCTATGAAGTACAAAATTAACTACCCTGGGAATCATTTATGGGCTGGCCCAGGGAGCCTGTTTGGTTTTGTTTGGTTATTTTGTGTTGTTTCTTTGGGGTTTCTTTAATGCTTGTGGAATACACACTTTGGTTTAGTGGTGCCTGTGAAGTTCTGGAAGCCCAGGATACCTGTATACTCACCCGAGTAAATCCCACCTCAGGGGCAGGAGCTCTCCTGTGGCCTCTGTGCAGGGCGTATTCTGAACCCTCCTTGACACTGCTGGAGTAAGTGAACGTGCTTCTGAATAAAAGGAATCTAATCTTGTGGTGCTTTTGCATCACTGGTTTTCATTCCAGCAGACAGAGGAAGATGGACTACCTTAGGAGTGGAAAAAAAAAAGCTAAGCTATTATTTACTCCTTTCTCTACCAAATGGGCACAAGGTCTGTCCCTTTTTTTATGTATACTCATAGAAAAAAGCAAGAGCTACTTGGAATCCAAATTCTTTTTTCAACATTGCTACTACAAATGACTTTTCTGCACTTGGTGCTGTTCATTTTGCTGCTGGGTCGACAGCGCTCAGAGGTCTGCAGCATCAGCACTGTCTTGGTGTTTGTGGTCCTCCTCTCCACAAAAGCTTCCAGATGAGATTTAGTTTGCTCTACATCAGATACTGGATTCCTCACCAGAGTTATGTTACAAACAGCCTTGTTGTGTAGGTAACAGCCACCTGCTTTGTATGAAACTCTAACCATTCTCCTGGAGTTCAGGCTGGATTAGCTCAGATCTTTCAAATGAGTGACAACTCTGATTTTCATCTCTGAAAAGTTTTGGATTATAGAAGATGTTGAAAATGAGCAGACACTGATCTGTTGCTTCTTGCACGTGTTCTTGAACTCTTCTCTGAAGAACGAGTGCAGTGTACCCTGCTCTTCATGTGGGGATCCTTCAGGAGTTCAGGGCTCTTCATTTCTTAGAGGAATGCAAATATTGGGTATTTCTGCCCAGGCTGTAAAGCATTGGATCAGCTTTTAGTCAACACAACAGATAAATCTTAATGCTCAGTGCTCTGAAAAGAAATTCAGGGGTTTAATTCTGCAGCCTGCCACCACAGTGAGGTTCCAGTCATCCAGACACTTTGTACTTGACTTGCTTTGCCTCAGACATATTCACACTTGGGAGAAACTTAGACCAGAGTTACTATTTTCTTGGATGGAGCAAGGCTACAGTTCAAAAGTTAACATTCAGCTCGGTGAAATCACTGGCTGTGGGTTTGTCTGATGGTTGGTTGGTGTAATTTATGTATTTATTTGTTCATTTCTTGCAAGAGCAACAGCAATCAAGCAGCAGAACCAGGCATTTGTACACAAAGGTTCAAAAAGCAAGGTGAAAAAAACCCCTGAAGTAATCCTATAATTCTCTCCCAATCTTTATTCAGATAGTTTTTCAGTTGTCTAACACACAAAAAAAGTAGTACTTTAAAGCTGGTTATTTGTCACTTACCTGTTGGGTTTGGTGAAGGGTTTCTGCACTCCTCTTCAAGAAGAGCTACCTCAGGGCAAATGTGAAGCCTGGTATTGTGGCAGAGCAAGGATGCTGTGTGGAGATCTGGGGGTAAACCACTGCCCTGCTCTGTGAATTCCCCAGGATATTTGTAGGAACTGATAAAGCATCTGCTTGCAAAACATGTCATCTGCTGTGACCCATGTGTCCACTGCTTTCTCACAGAGAATACCAGGCACGTGTTCAGAACGGGGGGGCCAAAGGAAAGCAGAAAAGTTAATGTTAACTTCCTTTGATAAGTGCCCCTTTTAAAACCTGGCCACTTTTAAATTCCTTTTTCTCTTTAAAAATGCATAATGGAAGTTGGAGGCAAAAACCTGGTTCTTTCTAAACCAAAAGCAATGTTAAAATAACCTATAGGTGGTGTTAGGTGTGGTTTACCTTTAGCAGTATACTAAACACCCGTGTATTGGCACCCAAGTTAATGTGTTTAGTTACTGCACAGCACAACAGTAGCTTCTGTTGGCTGGGGTTTTTAAGAGTTGCATTTATATTTAACCCCAGCTCCTTTCTCTGCCATTCTCCTCGTTACACTGCTGGGCACATAACTCTCACAATTACACTGCTGTCTGCATTGCTCTATTCTCAAGCTTGGCTTTAGTCTCGTGCTGGCCAATCCCTTCCAAGAAGCTGCTGATTTTCCCTAGCAGGAATCATGACCAGGATTAAACCCACAAATGTATGAAACTTAAACTCAACTCTGTAAGATAGAAATGTTATAGGGAACCTTAACTTGAGCACAGCACAACAATCTAGCAGCTTCTAGTTCTCAGCTGCATAATATACCTCCTCCCAGCATCTGTTACATACTGCCAAGTGTGAGTAGGTGGTAATCTTACTTCCCCCCCCCTTCTCTCCAACAAAATGTCATGGGAAATAATGTTGAGTGGGTAATGCCCTTCTGTTTTGCTGGGAACAAGCTCGCGGGATATTCTTTAGAGACCTCCTCATCACTGATCCTAGCTGAGTTGTGTAATTGAAAAGGGGAGTGCACGTTGGCTCTGTCCGTAGGTGGAAGCTGCTGGCTGTCAGGGGTGTGCAGCAGGGATGGTACCTGTGCTTCAGGGAAGATCTCCAGACACAGCTTCTCTGCTTCTGTGTCGCGTGTCCCTCCCCTTCGAAGCAAAGCCCAGGGAGATGATGTTTCAAAGGCAGATTGCAGGGATGTGGCAGTCACTTGGTTCTTGAAAAAGGAAAGGTGGAGTTTTAAAAGCAAGGCTAAAACCATCACATTCTGTTTTAAAAATCCACAGGTAGTCTTTAAAGCTTAGAAGGGATCTTTTACTCAAGGTGAGGAAGATCTTGCAGTCTTCGTACTGTATGCTCTATTCCTTAGCATAATGGAGACCTTAGAGTTCCTAAATCCAGTACAGTTTAGCTGAAATTCCCATCCAGAAATGCCTGAGAGTGACTCAGATAACCCCCAGCTTGAACCTCGTCCATCTGAAATCTAATTTTAGAGTGTTTTGTTCAAGAGCCATTTTAAGGAAACAATAATGCTGTTCTTGACAATTCAAACAAAAGTTTCTCAGGGAGACAGCTGAGAGCAAGCTTTTCTGAGGCAGTTTGGATCTAATTAACTCAAGTGGCCCCTTGAAGCTTAGTAGGTATCACCTATGTCTGGTTTTCCACATTCTGTATCAGGTGGAACTTTGTCAGTTTAGATGATACTGTTCAACAAACTTCTCAAGCTTTATTGGGGGGGAAATAATCTTATTCCTTCCTGCTGCAAGAAGACTCCAGCTGGAACACTTCAGACATGGGAAAAGTGGGGAGGTTTTACCCTCTGCTTTTAGTTTCTTCAGGTGTTTTGGGATTTGTCTGGGGCTTTTTTTCCACAAACTTGACTAGAAATTAACTGGTTTTGAGGAATAGCTGGGAGTTGAGAAGTTAGCATCCTGTTGCAGGAGACTGGAAGACACCCTAAGATGCACTTTACACAAGAATTAGCTGCTGCTCTGAACTAGTCTGTGTGTGCCTCTCTCTTTACAAAGCAAAACCAAGTGTTTCTATTCCTACCCAAGGAAAATAAGCAGTACAGCCCTGAAACTCAAAAGAAAAAGTGTTGTGCTCCTAGGTCACTGATGGGGAATGGGAGGAGTATGCACCAAAGCTGAGAACTTTTACTCTCAAAAGTCAGCTGGGCTAGGATTAAAAAGTAGCATTTGCTGATGTTTCTCCTCTTTGTTTGCTGTTGAATATTCTGCCTACTGCAGAGCTGGCCATTTTTTTTTATGTACAAACATTGCATGGTGGTGCTCTGAGTGAAGTGCAAATATTTGTCTTCATGAACCACCTTGGCAACCCCTATGTCTTAGGAACTGGTTTTTGTACCAGGTAGTGCAAAGCAGATCTCTGTAAAGGGAGATAGGGCTGTACCCTGGAAAAGGGGTTGGAGAACAATTGATAGAGCTTAAAACCTCATCTCTGCAAGACTTAAATTCATTTAGCCACCTCCTGAAGAGCTTTTCTATTTTTCTAGGAGTTCTCTTCTTGTTTCCTTGGGTTTTGTTCAGTGTGCACCAATCTCAGGGTTCTGTATTGTCTGTGTCAACTTGCAGTACAAGTTTGTGTTACAGAGAGTTGCTGGAGACACAGTCCAAGACAAACCACTGTTCCCTGGGAGGGATTTTGACTTCTGAGCCTGTGTTTGCATTCCTCTAGGTGATGACAATGGGAAGAAGGCCAACAACCCCAACCACTGTAACTGCATCATAGACCAAATCTTCACAGGCGGACTGCAGTCTGACGTTACCTGTCAAGTCTGCCAGTAAGTACATTTAGTTTTTGTTCTGTGCTCTGATTTGAATCTCTGTTCTCTCCACTGCAACAGCACACGGAATCTTTCTGGTTTTATCTTGAATACCAATAAAATACCAGAAAAATAGCAGCAAGACAAGGAACCATCTCAAATCAGCATCAGCTAAATGCAGTCAGTTACCAGCTAACTGTCATACATTAAAAACAAAACAAACAACAAAAGCTGCCTGGAAAGTACCACAGGTTTGTGGACTTAAACTTTTACTAGTCTGTAAGAGGTTCTCTTCCAGGTTTACGAGGGGAAAAACATCTAAGATCTCTTTGGTCTTGAAAATAATGTAATTGCTGCCACATTTAAAGAAAGTTCTGATGTGCAGCCTATTTCTCCTTCAGTTAAGAGCCTCGTGTTTCATCAGGAGAGCTTTCAAAGAGGCTGGGACCTAATGTAATCTCAGGTACCAGCAAGCAAATGTTTTCACAACAGTAAGGAGAAATGTACTTGTTCTGCTCTGTGTGCTGGAGCAAGTTGATCTCTCTTTTGAGATGTTTGGTGTTGCCACAGTGCAGAAGTCAGAGTTCTTGTTTTTTGTTCTCTTGCATTCTTTAGAAATCCACACGCTGTCCTGCAGATGGACTCTTGTGCTCTGCCTATTCCAATCTGCTTTGATTCTTAGTTTCCTGGGGAGGTTTGGAGAAGATTTACCCTAAGGAAAACATACGGAATTTTGTGCTTTGCCTGGCAGAGCCCAGAGACTCCTCAGGAAAATGCTTGATGTGCTGTGACACGATATTAGCACTGATGAAACTTTAACAAAAGTTTTCTTTTGAAAATTGTCAACTGTCACACAATGAAGCTGGAAAAAAGACAGACTATTGTAGGCTTAATGAGATTGCAGATTGAAAGACATTTAGTTTTAGAGGAAGGGAGAGCTCAAAAAAATAAACATAACAAGTACACCCAGAGAAAGCTTCCAGACTAGAAGCTTAGACTCCTGAAGTGCCAGAGTTCTCTTGAAAATGTAAATGCTGGAAGAAGAGGTTTGAGTCAACACAGGTGAAAATGTTGAGAAGCTCTTTCAGCAGCCTAGCTGTTGGCTTGTCTTCAGCCATCCTGTAGAGGAGACAGAGGGAGAACATACTCTGCTTCTTGATGCAGTCATTCTTTGGCCTCTCGCATCCCAGCTGCTCTAGGAGATGCTGCCATGAACTTCAAAGCAAAGTCCCTGTGCTGCTGCATAGCAGAACTTTGGCTTTCTTCATCTGAGTAGCCTTGAGCACCATCTTCCATGTCTTGACCAGAGAACCATGCTTCTAAACTAGCTGGATTGCACTTAAACAGTAGCACAGATGTTAACTGGTTTATACTGGTCAGCAGTACAACCTACACCTTTATCTCTGGGTAACCCTGCTTGTTCAGTTTGAGTCACAGGGTTGCAGTGAGTGGGAGAATGTATTAAATGCATATACTTTGCATTTGGTACATCATGTACATTTGCTAAAACATATGGCTTTTAAATATTCAGAAAACCAGTCAGTTGTGGGAAAACTCTCTGGAGCAACTCTATTTTCTGTCAGCTTTGAGTGCCCTCTAGGGGTGATGTAGATCCCCTAGCTCTTAAAAGTAAAGCCAGAGAGACTTCATTTTACTTCCTTCAAACCCCTGTTAAACTGTTCTCTCTTTCACAGTGGCGTTTCCACAACGATAGACCCATTTTGGGACATCAGTTTGGATTTGCCAGGCTCCTCCACCCCGTTCTGGCCGCTGAGTCCGGGGAGCGATGGCAACGTCGTCAACGGGGAAAGCCATGTGTCGGGCACCACCACCCTCACAGACTGCTTGCGAAGGTATGGAGTGAGACAAAACCACTTTGCTGGGGTAAAAAAGACTTTGGCTTCCTTCTGTTCTCCAGGTGGCACTGAAGTAAGTGATGCTCTGTCACGATGTTGTCCCTGAGCAGCATTTTTATACTTAATGTGTGGGTTTTGGAGGCTCGGAGCAACAGCAGGCCAAACAATTAGCAGTCAGAAGCAGTTGCTGTGTGATGCAAAAAGAAAAGCAATTTTACCCTGGCTGCTGCCAGGCAGTGTGGGTCTAAATGATGGAAACCACTGGTGTCTGTCTCCTTGTTCTTGGTTGTGTCAGCTAAGGAAGAGCATGAAGAGTTTGCAATGCATTTAACATCTGCCTGAATGAGAACACCGAGTAGGAAGGGGATTTTGCTCTGAGCAGAGCTTAGGGTCAGTTAGTGCCAGCTTAGTTGCCAGGGTGGTATTCATAAAGCTTTCAAAAAGAAAAGATAATTCTGAGTGGGAAACTTGGGCATCTCAGAAACAGGTAACTGGAGAGAACATTAAGGCTTCCTGTGCAGTTAACTTGGATCTTTAGCTGATCTGAAAGTTACTCTCTTGTGGCAAATGCCAATATTTGTCAGATATAATTGAGGAAGAGGTTACCTGTGGCCCGGGGCAAAGCTAACCCTCCTGACAGAAAAATTCCCAGTCTCCAATATCTGATCCCTAACCTTGATAATTTTAATAAAAGCAGGGAATGGGTACACAGGAGAAATGGCTGGTGCAGGAATGCATCAACAGGCAAAGCTGGCTGAGTTTCAGTGATTCCCTTCACCGTGGGGATTAGGAAAATCAGAGAGAGAGGATGATAGGGAAGGAGTAATGTCCAGGTTCAAAGATACTCTTAGTCCTAGAGTATGGATTTTGGAAAGTTGAATTGTAGTGGGTCTAGGTTTTTACCCCAAAGATAGCAAGCAGGCTGAAATTAGATTCAGAGGAGGAAGGTTTGTGAATTCATACCAACCAGCGTGGCCATGCAGCTTGAGGTCAGAAAGGTTGAGCAGCAATGTGACAGAAACCAGAAAGATGTAGGTGTCCCTCAATACCTTGAATCTCAGAAATCCTAGCTGTAAAGTGGCCTCTGGGGAGATAATTTATTTGCCTTGTGGAGTCTGAACTCGGAGGGAAGGACTTAGCAGTCCATCCTCCCAGCCTTTTCTGTGCTGACAGCGTCTGAAAATGGAGAGATTTTGCTGTAGCGTGTTGAGAGCAGATAGAGGTAGTATATTTTCTCTGAGCACTTCCCTGGTCTATAATGGTCTCTTCCTATAGCTCCCTCGAGCTGCTCTGTCTGAAAATTTTGAAAGAGATTTTTCTAGTTGTCAGCACTTGGGTTTTCTTGGAAGATATTTGTATTTTCAGGCAAACTCTGTTTACAGCCCTTTCCATCTCAGACCTTTGATTCTACCCCTGGAGGGCTACAAGCTGGAAGAGTGTCCTGCAGGTAGCATGCAGCTGGGCACAGAAGACCTGTCATCTTGCTTCAAAACAGTATCAATGGTTTTGGTTTTGAGAACAAAGGCTTTGTTTTCTGTATGGAAATCAGCTGTCCTGTTGTAGGAGATGAACTAACATTCAGCTTCCTTCTCACACTGATGTGTTTCAGTGCAGTGCTCCCAAGCAGAGCAATGCTAAATGTCAGATCTGGAACCATAACACTTCACATTATTCTAGGTGTGGGTTGCTTTTTTTCCAAAATGCCACTAAAAGCCATGAACTTTGTCTCTGGTGGTGCCAGTGACCCCCAAGTAAAAAGTGTTTTCACCACGTGTGGAAAAGAGTCTGATTGTTTTGTGCATCCCTTTGCTTTTTAATATTTTTTCAGGTTTACAAGGCCAGAACATCTAGGAAGCAGTGCCAAAATCAAATGTAGTGGTTGCCATAGCTACCAGGAATCTACCAAACAACTCACTATGAAGAAGTTACCCATTGTGGCCTGTTTTCATCTCAAAGTAAGTTGATGGGGGCAGACAGAGCAGAGGACACATATTCTTCTCTGAGAGGATGAGCTAAGTTCTTGGATGTGTCTTTTGGCTTTCTCTGACCAATTTGCTGTGCTCTAAATTAATGCACAGAAGAGTTTGTACACCCAGCTAGGTTCTCTGTTAAGGTAGCATTGCAGATAATGTACCTATGCCTGTGGTGACTGGAAACAGATTTTAACACACTCTAGCTATTTTCTCCAGAGACTTCTTTCAGTTCCTCAATTCTTACATGGTTTTTAGGCTTTCAACACTTGGGGAACTTTAATAGTGCTGGAATTAGACCTTTATCTCGTAGCTGTCCCGGCAAAGCGCGTGCTGAACTTTGCCGTAGCGATCGGGCAGCGTTCCTGGCTTATTTTCCAGTAGCCCTCCAAGCTGGGTCAGCACATGGATACTGGAAAATCTGATCACTGTCTAACTAGAGGGTCGTGGTCTCACTGTGTGAGTCGCAGGCTGTATTCCAGAAATGATTGTAGCTTGGAATTGTAAATTACAAACACCTCTGTGCCCGGTACAGTAGCGATGTAAAATAGATTTTCAAAGTCTGGCTTGTGCAGAATCTTGTTAATGAAATGTAGAGGTCTTGCCATGAAAACAGAATGCCAGAGGAAGGTCTCTGTTTGTGAGAAAAGATTCTGTTGAAGGTGGGAAGAATTCCCTCTTCTGTAATTTCCAGGCCTTTTCAGACTGTTGGGGACAAGGATGTCTTTGGATGTTCCCCCCCATGTGCCCCCAGTTCTTTAGCTGCATCTCAAGTGTTAACCAAGCTGCCACCTGCCAAAGACTGATGGGAGCAGCCAGTAGCGTGGTTCCCGTGTTCTTTGGCTGTCCATGGTCTTCCTGAAGAGCACTCTTGCATGACTGCCTTGAGGTTTCAAGAGTGCTTGGCTTTTGGAGGGAGTTTTGGAGGTGCTGGGCTCGTGTTTTTATTTTGCTGTTATTATTGCAGAGCAGTTGGCAAGATAGACCTAGTGGTTCTGGACAAGGTGGTGTGAACGTGCTCAACCCCTGTCTGCACTCAGTTCACTCTTTGTGTTACCCAGAATGATGGAAGACTTTTTTTTTAAGATAAAGTGGTTGTGTTCTCCTGTCCATGCAAGACTCAAATTTCATTTCATGTGTTAAAAGCAA
>VWZY01004804.1:10656-22390 GCA_013399075.1 Chloroceryle aenea
GGGACACGCAGGAGAAACCATCTTGGGAAGCACGGAGCTCACAGCCTCTTCTGCACCATATCATAGTACTCTGTGGAGAGAAAAGGGAGCCTGGAGGATGTGCAAGGGCCAACCCTGGGATCTGATGGATGGAAGGAGGGAGCTGGGAGAGCTCAGCCTTTGATGGGAGGTGCCTAGGGCAAGATGTCCCCCACTGAGGGATACAGGGAGGATGTGTCCTTACCCGATGCAGGCGGGACGTTGGGTCCCACAGTCCCTGTGGCACTGGGGGGTGGAGGGGGGGGCACTGTGCTGTTGGAGAGGAGAAAGGTCAGGATAAGTGCCACCCTGGCACTACTCTTGTGTCCCAGCCTGGGATGGAAGCCCTGTTACATCGGGGACCACAGGGACACCCACAACCCCATGCTGGGTGGCACAAGGCAGGACCCTCATTACTTACACCTCCCCATCCTCAGCTAGCGAGCCTGTGCCCTGGTACTGCATGGACGCTGGTCTCTGATCCTGCACCAGGACTGGCCACACCGGGACAGGAGCAGGACCAGGGTATGGGACATAGTGGTGGTGGAAAACCACAGCCTCCTCTTCCTCTCCAGTCTGCAATGGCACCGCCATGGCCTGTGGCGAGGAACAAAGGACAGGGTTCTGCCAGGCCCCTTTTGGCAGCTGTCGCCCTGCAGCACTGCTCCCCAAAGCACAAGAGAGAGAGTTCCCAGGGAGCCTTGTTTGGCTGTGATGCCGCCAGCACAGCGCGGCTCTCCCAGGGTCCAGCTGGGTGGGCTCAATCCCACACAAAGCCCTGCGGTTGGCCAGCGTGGGAACCCGGCTGCTGGGGATGTGGGGAGGTGTCAGCCCTGCAGATGGGACCTCAAAATGCTGCTGGGAAGAGCCCCTTTGATCCAGCCATGGAGAGGAGACGGGCAGGGTCCGGTCTTGTCCAGCATGATGAACTGGTGAGCTCTGGGCAGACAGCATGGGAGGGTGTGCGCCCAGAGGTGCCAGTTGACAGAGCGCGAGGCAGCCGCCTGCAGCCCAGCTCTTGCCCCCACCGAGAAAGCAGCATTTCTTTCCACCCAGGGAGATGAAATGTTTAATATGGTTTTGGTTCGCGGTGGATTTTGAAATGAAAGCCCTGTCAGAGCTATCTTGCCCCATGACCAACGCTCGGCCTCGTGGCTCAGCCCCCACAGGCACAGGGAGGGTCTGGGCTCTTCCCGGCTGAGATAAATCACCTCCCAGCAGCCTGGGTGTGATTTGTGCTGGCAGAGCTGGGAGTCAAACCGCCCCAAAACCCCAAGGGGCTGCAGAGCCCGGACTAAGCCAGGCTGAGACCACACAGCTTCTGCACTCAGAGGGGTCCCATGATGTGCCAAAGCAGGACACAGCTGTCCCACTCACCTGAGCAGATCTGAAAATGTCCCTTTTCCCACCTCTTTGGTCCTCTGGTCCCTTTACCCATGCAGCATCCCTGACCCTTACCTGGGCAGTGGCTGGGGATGGCCCGAACCCAAAGGACGTCAGTGCTGATAAAGCCAGGCTGTTCATCACTACCTGGTGCATTTGGGAGTTTTGCATCATCATCAACTCGATTAAATCTGCCAGATAGCGAGGTGTTCTGCATCAGAGGGAGATCAGAGCAAGGGCACAAGAAACACGGCTGTGGGATGAGTGCCTGGGGTGGGGCAGCACCAAGGCTTGTCCCAGTGCCCAAGCAGTGGGAGCTATGCCAGGCTCCCCCCACCCTGATTTGGAAGGCCCATGTGGCATTTAAAAATTATTTTGCTTGGATAAAGCCTGATAATAGCCATATTTCAGCTTTTTCTTCTTTGCAAATGTGATTAAACATCTGGTCTGGCTTGCTGAAGGCTGCTCACAAAAGGTGATTAGTGGTGCTGGAGGCATCAGACTTTCCACCCATTTGGAGGAGAATTGCTCCAGTCCTGGCAGAGCTCAGCAGCTTGGCAAGCGCCTGCCTTGGCACCAGGCAGCAGAGCTGGTGTTCTCGGGATGTCACCATAGGGGAAACACACCAGGGTCAGCTCTGCTTTGCACCACATCACACACAGGAGAGCTCAGAAACCCCCTGAGGAGGCAGGAGCTGAGGCTGGACCATGGAGGCTGATCCCACCTCCATTCCCCAGAGCAAGCACCTTCAGAGCATAGAATCCCAGACTGGTTTGGGTGGAAAGGGACCCCTCAAGGTCATCTGGTCCAACCCCCCTGCAGTGAGCAGGGACATCTGCAACGAGATCGTGATGCTCCGTGCCTTCTCAGTCCCTGCTTGTCTCTGCATGAGGATCTGGGACCTGGAGCAGACACAAGGAGGGTGGGAACCACCAGCGTGGTATTGAATCAGGAGAAGAAAGCACACACAAAGAGCTGGCAGCTCTTAATGGATCCCACCCCTCCCACTGGAAAAGCAGCACAGGGCTGGGGTCTCAATTTTCTTTCCACCTCAATTTTCAGCACGCCCTTTCCTCTGGGTGTTTCTAGACAGCTTAACCGTCCCCCCACCCCTCCCCACAACACCATGTGGCTTTGCCCATGGCATGGCCTGGGGACCACTACCCCCCCTGTCTCTGCTGTCTGCTCCCCCAGTCCAGATTGTTGGATCCTGGATTGCACGAGGTTGGGTGAAGCCCATATAGACAGTTGGTCTTTGCTCCTGCCTACACATCCCATGGACTCTGGGGCTGGCATGTGTCCCACTCCAGCCCTTATCACCCTGGTGATGTTCCCTGACTACACAAAATGGGGGTTTGGAAAACGAAGAGATGGACTGAAAAAAAACCATCTCCAAACTGTCCCCTGGGAGCATCTTGGTGCTCCCAAAGCCAGCCTAGACTTCAAGGCTGATAACACCACCAAAAATCATACCCTGTGGGGCTAAACAGCCACTGAAGCACAGTGCAGCCAGCCCTGCGAGGCTGAGGAGGGTGTGCACAGTCCCCCTGCCTGCCCCTCAGGCTGAAAAGGCTGAAAAAAGAGCAGAGGACAAAGTTAAGCTGGTTTTACAGCTAACCTCTCTGGTATCTACCATCACGCACCTCCCCGGACGTGCGGGGCTCTGGCAGCAGGGGCCAGGGCAGCCACTGTCCCAGGAAGCTGCTGGAGGATCATCACCGGCTGCTGGGGCACCGGCACAGCTCTGTGGGGAGATCGCTGGGGTCGGAGCTGAAAGGCAGAAGGGGAAGGAAAACCTCTGGGATCTCCCCCTCTCGGGTTAATTCACTGCAGCCTAATGCAGCAGCAGGGGGGAGAGGGGACAGGAGCTGGTGGAGGGAGGAGAGCGGTGCTGGCCCCGCGGAGCAGCAGGGATGCCTCAGAGGAGGGGGTGGCTTGCGCTGACCCTTCTCTTTCCAGGGGTGCAGCCCCGCAAGCCTGGATGAATCGCATGCCTGGCAACTCCCCACCCCTGGGGACAGGTCCCTGGGCAGAAAGGGCCTTCCCAGGGCCCCAGAGTCTGCAGGGAGCAGGGAGGCATTTTGCAAAGAGCAGCTTTGCTACCCCCGACCCCAGCTCCTCTCTCCTCCCACCCCAACTCATCCCGTTCTCCCCACCCATGAGCCCTATACCAGGAATCCAGAGACAGAACTGCTCTCCAGGGCTTACCCTGTGTGGGATGGTGTAGGTCCCTGCTGGGGTGTCCCCCCAGAGCCCACGGGGGTCCTCTGCTGCCCCCATCTCCATGGCCCAGGCAGGCGGGCAGGCGATGGGTTGAGCAGAGCTGTAGCAGAGATCGTTGCTATAGCTGCTGGGGCCAAACAAACCCTCCCCCGAGGTCTGTCAGACAGAGGAACGTCCCTGGGCTGGTTTTTCCTGCAGTGTATCCCCAAAATAAACCCCCACTTCAAAAAGCTGTGGGTCAGGGGTGGCTTGTGCCCCTCCCCACCAAGTCGTATTTCTGAGCCACAGGAAAGCAAGCTGGAAGCGAGGGGCTGCAGGTTTATCCAAGCCCTGTTACTGGTCCTAGTTGCAGGGGAGATCTGGCTTCAGTGTTGGGGTTGCTCAGCCCGAACAGAAACATTCCACAGCTCATGGCCTTAGGAGCTTTACTATAATCCCAGGCCCCAGAGTCTTGTGGTCCCATTTGTCACAGTCAGTGGGATACGGGTCTGCTCCTGCCCCATGGCTCGTGCTCTCAGTGCCTCAGTTTCCCAGCCTCTAGGGCTGCAGTTCTGAGCTGGGAGATATTTGGGGATACTGAGCCCAAATGCAGTCTCCTCAGCAGACAGCAAAGGTCACTCAGACAGGGGCTACAAGGGGAAAGATGTGATGAGGATTCCCTGCTACCTTCTCCAGGGCTTTGGCAATCCAGGGCTGTGGAACATCCTGAGCCAGGGACAATTCTGCCTGTTTTATCTTGAGGCACACACCTTGCTGAGCCCCGGTGAACTTTCAGCAGCCACAGTGCCCTGTAGCAATGAGATCTGCAGTTTAAGGGCTGTTGCTTTGTACTGTCAAGCAGCTGCCAGGTCACCTCCCGGGGAAGTGGGCAAACAAGGGTAGGGCCGGGGCTGGCAGGATGCACTTCCCCATCCGAGCAGCTCACTCCTCTCCATGCTGCCTCTGTGATTGGAACTTATTGAAAGGTCCTTTCAACCCATGGCAGGAATCACCTGGAGGGGCTGGGAGGCAGCTGCAGCATTTCCCTGTGGGGCTGACCCATGTCACCTGTGCCTGGGGCAGCTCCAGGACACCAGAACAAACCTGGTGAGGTGTTTTTGCAGTGAGTCTGGGATAGCTTTGGATGTCAGGCTTGGATCACACAATCCCAGCATGGTGGTGGTTGGAAGTGACCTCTGGAAATCATCTGGTCCAACTGTCCTGCTCCAGCAGATCACCCAGAGTAGGGGTCCCAGGGTAGAGTAGAGCAAGAGGAGAACATTGTTTGACCTGCTAGCCATGTTCTTTTGAATGCACCCAGTGGGATGGGACCTCCAGGGCTCTGCAGTGCAGATGGGGACTGATGGGGACATCCCTGACAGTGCACCAGAGGTTTGGGGTCTCCACTGGTGGAGAAAGAAGGTCCTTCCATCCCATGGGATGTCCCTGTGAAGTCTCTCAGGGACATCTCCCCATCCACAGTCAAGGCAGAGTGGCCAGGGCTATCACTCAGCCCTGTAGGTGCCACCTGACATCTGGTCTCCACGATGCCTGTGGCACAGGGTCCTCTGGGCCTGGCCCGAGGCATCCTGGACCACTTGCCCAGGGATGCAGTGACCAGCCACTGCTCTCCCCCATGGAAATCCACCAAGGCTTGGCAGGAGCACAGATTGATTGCACCAGAGTCTGGCTCCAGGCTCCTGCTCTCCCCAGCCACCAGTCACTCCCAGGATGCTCATAAGGGGCTTTGGGTCCAGCAGACCAAAACCAGCTCCTGTTTTCTATTTATCTCCCCCTGTCCAGAGAGTTCCACGCATCCAAGCTCATCTCAGGACACGTTGTGGCTGCCAGCGGCACATCAGCACAAAATAGTTAAGCCCCAACAAACTCATTGCACTGAAAAAGCCTTTTTTCCCCCTCAGAGCAGCCCAACTTCCCACTGCCCTCAGGTATCTTCCCTCCACCTCCATCAGCTGCATTTCCCCAGGAGGTTCTTCTGGGTGGTTATTTCCATCAATATTACATCCAAAATCCCCCAGCCACCAGTAGCACAGATCTGGGAACTTTTCCCAGGAGCTCAGCCTGCAGCCAAGCAGGAACAGATCTCTCCAAGAACTCTTGTTCTGCCCCAAAACAGCACTGGAGCCCCCCCACTTATGTCAGGACACTCTGAGGCCGGCTGCCTCAGCCTCCAGCCATTGGCTCTAGTCGGGCTATTTTCTGCTTGATTAGATTTTACTCTGTGTTCCTAATTTCTCCAAGCCCCTCCGGATTATTTCTCTGCCTTTTGTTACAACTCCCAAATTCCCATTATTTGCACATTTAATTACTGCGCTGATTACCCCCTGCTTCTGGCAGAGCCTGCCTGGCTCTGAACAGAGCCCCTGCATCAGTCGTGCTGGTGCTGATATTGTTCTCAACTGCAGGAATAATTCAAGTGCCAGGGAGGAGGGCTGAGCAGCTTAAGGAAACCTTCTGCCAGTGGTGGGACAACCAGGGTGGGCAGAGTGCCTGCTCTGAATGTCTTCAGACCCCCATGGCAGCCTTAGCCCCTTAGTGAGTGTTAGTAAATGTCCTTCTGCGAGGGGAGAGGAGAGGAGAGGAGAGAAGGAGAGGAATCACAGAAGAATCACAGAAGAATCAATCACAGAAGAATCACAGAATCACAGAATGGTGGGGGTTGGAAGGGACCTCTGGAGATCATCGAGTCCAAACCCCCTGTCTCCAGTAAGAGCACCCTTGCCAAACCCAACCTCCAGGCTGAGATGCATGCCAGGAGACACCCTGCAGATGCTCAGTAGATAATTTTACCAGTATTCCTCACTTGTGAAGCTCTTGAGTCCCTCTCTGACTCTAAGTCTGGGATTTCTTGTTCTGGAAACCCTCACCTAAATCTTCACCCTAAATCAACCTCAAGGGCAGGAACTCAGCCCCATCCTCTGGTTAGGCAGAGGATGAGCTCCACCAGAAGCTTTGCTTTGGGCCATGGTCAGGACCGAGTCAGTGGTCCTGAAGCATGGTCAGTCCCCTGGGGATCAGGAGGGACAAGCACCCTCTGCCACCGCCTTGGACGTGAACCCAGCATCTGCACCATGCAGGTGCAAACAGACTCCCCAGCACAAGGTAGGAGAAGGAGGTTGTGATGTCCCAGGAACACCGTGATCCTTCCCTCGGAGGCACCTGTCACCGTCTGCAAAGTGAGCACCAAAAGGTCAGCACCTTCCTTTTTTCTTTACCCTGAGGGTGGTGGACACTGAAACAGGTTGTCCAGGGAAGTGGTGGAGGCCCCATCCCTGGAGACATTCAAGGTCAGGCTGGATGAGGCTCTGAGCACCCTGCTCTAGTTGAGGATGTCCCTGCTCCCTGCAGGGGGGTTGGACTGGGTGACCTTTAGAGGTCCCTTTCACCCTGGGGCATTCTATGGTTCTATGATCAACAAGCTGTCTTGTGAGCCAAGCAGCAGAGCAGAGGTACCCAGGGTGTGATGGGGCAGCTGTCAGACCAGGAACACTGGGCTGGTGAGGTGTGATGGGGCAGCTGTCAGACCACGAACACTGGGCTGGTGATGCGTCAAACCCATAAGAGCTGTGCTTTGATATGGCCTGGCACCAATGACTCACTGGGCTGCCCTCTGGTAGCTGGGGGAGGGCAGCGAGGTGATGGCTCACCTCTTGTGCCATCCACCTGCCCCAGGGACAACCTGGAGCCAGAGGGATTCCCAAAATGAGGAAACACAGGCATGAGGCAGCAGCCTTGCCTAAGACTCATGAAAGATGAAGTAAGCAGGACTGCGCAATACATCCCCCCATAATCACTGCTGCCTCCTAAGGGGGGATAAAAAACCAGTCCAAAACCAGTTTGTCATTGCACATGAAGACAAACCCCGGATATGGAGCAGCAGCTTTGGCAGGCACTGTCCCCTCTGCTCTGCCTCATGCTGTCACACACAGCCACTCAGGCACACACTTCTCAGGGATGCTCTGTGGGTCCAGGAGCATGAGTGGGTAAAAACACCTCATCAACACAGAAAAAAAATACCACTTTCCCTTCCCAGGAGCTCTCAAGTTGCTGGCAGTTGAGCTCCATCTTCCCTAAGCCATCATCCAGCCACCGTGGTCTCCTTTTGCTCTGAATCANTTTGACCTCATTTATTTCCTGCTAGCTACTGTAAAAGACACTGATGACCCTACTGGCAGCAGGGCTGGGCAGGTCACCCAGTACCAGGCAGGGGGACNTGTGTCAAACCCATAAGAGCTGTGCTTTGATATGGCCTGGCACCAATGACTCACTGGGCTGCCCTCTGGTAGCTGGGGGAGGGCAGCGAGGTGATGGCTCACCTCTTGTGCCATCCACCTGCCCCAGGGACAACCTGGAGCCAGAGGGATTCCCAAAATGAGGAAACACAGGCATGAGGCAGCAGCCTTGCCTAAGACTCATGAAAGATGAAGTAAGCAGGACTGCGCAATACATCCCCCCATAATCACTGCTGCCTCCTAAGGGGGGATAAAAAACCAGTCCAAAACCAGTTTGTCATTGCACATGAAGACAAACCCCGGATATGGAGCAGCAGCTTTGGCAGGCACTGTCCCCTCTGCTCTGCCTCATGCTGTCACACACAGCCACTCAGGCACACACTTCTCAGGGATGCTCTGTGGGTCCAGGAGCATGAGTGGGTAAAAACACCTCATCAACACAGAAAAAAAATACCACTTTCCCTTCCCAGGAGCTCTCAAGTTGCTGGCAGTTGAGCTCCATCTTCCCTAAGCCATCATCCAGCCACCGTGGTCTCCTTTTGCTCTGAATCACCCTTTTCAGGTGGTTTCCTTCCACAGAGCATAAAATTAAGCAAGAGGTTGTTGGTGGGGGCTGGAGCCACCCCACACCTTTGCTGTGAGGTGGGATGAAGGTAACACAATTAGTAGTTTCCAGCCCTTCTCAAATGAGCATTTGCCACTTGCAATAAGATTCCTGTGAGTGACTTCATTTGCTTTGGAAACGGCTGAGTCATTGGTAATTACTGACAGGCACCAGCAGCCATCCCACAGCTGGCTCCGGATTCACGGGAGCGCCTGTGGCTGGAGGGCAGCCTCCAAGAGCTTCCCCGGGAGCTTCGGCAGGGACACAGAGCCCCAGGGCTGTGAGTGCCCCCGCTGCCACACTCAAGCCTCCCACCCTGCATCCCCTCCTCTCCAGGCAGCCAAGCTATCCCCATCACTGTCCCCACTGCGCACCATGTGCTGGTCCGGGTGGGAGGGCTGAAGGGTCCTGAGCTGGCCAGGATTTGCAGTCTATCGAGTTTGACCTCATTTATTTCCTGCTAGCTACTGTAAAAGACACTGATGACCCTACTGGCAGCAGGGCTGGGCAGGTCACCCNCGGGGCTGGGCAGGTCACCCAGTCCCAGGCAGGGGGATAAGCCACCATTGTCTGTCCCAGCTCATCCTCACTGGAGGAAGGGCAGGATAATCTCAGGAGGTTGTTGATCTTCACTCGAGGGGTCCCCACTGTTCCCCACCATACCCTGCATTGGACAAGCTGCTGGCTGGGGAGGGGACAAGAGAAGATGGGGATCCAATGATGGGGATTTACAAACTTCATCCAGCCCTACCCATCACGGGGACCAGCCTGGCCTCCTCTGAAACTGGGCTGAAGCTGGTGAGGGGACCTTCCAGTTAATTTACCACCAGATGGCACCAAATAAACCGACTTTGAGGTGACACACTGGGCAGCTCAGAGCCACCACCACCCCGAAACCAGACACGGTCCCCCATCACCCCATTCCTCTGCCCCCTCCCAAACTCATCCGGCAGCAGCCGGAACTGCCTGCGTTGCCCACAGGACTCAGACCCAGTCTTATTTGCATTGGGTATTGTTTGATTTGGTTCGAGCAGCTCTGATAAGGCCGCCTCCCACTGCGTGTTTATGTGCTGTTAGAAAATTAACTGATGAATGTGTTTGATTTAGGGGTGTTTGCATTTCAGTGGAAACTATTAGATGGTAATGAGCCCGGCCAGATCTCGGCAGCCTTTTGTGTCAACACAACCACGGGCTCAGCCTTTGCCAGCTGAGAGTGGCGTCGGTCACTCTCAATAACGTCAGACAAGTGCTTTTAAATATTAAGGACCTGCTTCTTTTATGGGCAGGAGTTTTGTGTTGGTTTGGGGGGGTTTAGGGGTGTTTAATTTGCACAGGAGTTTTTCTGGAGGTCTTTGAGCAGCAGAGCAACAGCCGTGGTGCATTCATGGGCTTCGGGTCTCATTATGAGAAGTTATGGAAGGAGCAGATAATGTGATCTGCTGCCTCGTTAAGGAACGATAATGATGTAGGATTACTAAAATTAGCTGCATAAATAATTCACCCTCCTCCCACCCCTCTACAAAGTGCACCTGCCCTTCCTGCCCCCCACCCCAGCCCTTGACCCTTCAGCCTTTAGGGCCAAGTCCCTCCTTTCCCCATTGCCCACACCCAAGTTGTTGTGGTGAGGAGGATTTTGGGTGGTGCAGGGTGGATATTTAAACCCCAGAGATGATCCCTGTGCTCCTGGGTTTCCTCCTCCTTCCTTTGCTCCTTCTGCCCTCTCTGCTTCATCACTAAATGCATTAAAATAATGAATTTTAGGTCAAAAATCCTCTTGCTAAAGCAGTTGGAGCTTTCTAGCATGGATGATGTTGTACGGATCTATTTATTTGTTTTTATATTTATCTGTATAAGGAGAAGAGCCCAGGTGTGGGTCTGGGGGTCCATCACTGGCCCCGAGGGCAGCCGCATCCCTGGGCATGGTTTGGGGGGATGCTGCACTGGGGTTTTGTGCTCAGGAAGGTGTGTGCCCATCACGGGCTGCTCCCGTTCCCAGGGTCCACCAGCACCTGCTCTGCTCTGGTTTGGAATGGAGGTTACAGCTCCTGCTGTCCTGGTAGCACCAACCCCCCCAAATTATGAGCTCTGCCAAGGCCAAAATCTTCATCTGGGTCAGAGTTAAGGTTATTTTGCAGAGCTGCCCATCAGAAACCCGGGGCCCATCCTGGGCCTTTCTGGGAGGGGGGTGCAGTTTGGAACGAGGGTCCTGGGGTGTTCCAGGCGGGAGAGGCAGGAGGGAAGGGCTGGGGAGGGGCAGAACTACCTGCCATGCTGAGACCTGCAGAGACCTCTGTAGACAGGGCTTGAAGGAGCCTCACTGCCCCCAGCCCGTGTACATGCATGTGGCCAGGCGTGCACACCCATGTCAGGACACGTGTTTGTACATGTGTGCACACAATCCCAGCATCACCACATCTCCACCGAGCTCTCTATCTTCCTCTAGTCCCAGATCCCACATGGAGACAGGCAGGGAACAGCATGACCCCCCTACACCCCATCCTGGTTACACCCCCACTTCCCACAGCCCTTAGCCAGAGGTTTCCCAGCTCAGCAGCATCCAAGGAGCAGGTGAGAGGGCTCCATGCCCCTCCCTGGGCCCCGATGGGGGGGCCCTGACAGGAGACAGTTAGGGGGGGCTGGGAGCCCAGCGGTGGCTATGCTGGGCAGTGCCAGGCTGGGGTGTCCTCCCCGTGCTGCTCCTCGCATCCAGCCCTCTGATGGGGAGAGGGAGCGGAGGGTGGAGCCTGCGTATTACCAGATCTAGGAACTGTGACATTCAGTCTCACAGAGACAGAGCCCATCCGCACTGGGCAGGGACAGACAGAGCCAGCTGGGCACGGGAAGTGGGTCAGGGCCACACCAGTGGGAGTGAGCACACGCTGTGGGAAAGAGTCCTGGAGGGAGTCGGGAGCTGGGAAGGAGCAGCGAAGCAGGATTAGGGGGAGGATGGTGCTGGGAGCCAGCATCCTGGTGCGGCCCCCNGTGCAGCCCCCCACTTACAGAGCCATGCAGGAGGAGCTGGGCTGTCCCCAGCCCCTCAGGGACTGAACTGGGACGTCCGTGGACAGGCCAGCATAGGGCTGGTTCCAGTTATGGGGGGCCCACGGCAGCCACCCAGCACCTGCACACTGCTGGTCCTGATGCTCATGCTCCTGATGCTTCGGGTAAGTGTCTCCAGGGAGGACAGAACCGTGGTGGGAAGTGGGTGGGCACTAACCCTGATGGTCCCCTGCCCGTGACAGCCACCCTGGGGGCTGACCAGCCCTGGGGAGCA
>VWZY01004805.1:19115-29432 GCA_013399075.1 Chloroceryle aenea
TGTAACATTTTTAATTTCCATCTGATAAAGAATTAATCAATTTTCAGTGCTTACAGGTTCCATTAACCAGAATAAGGACTTCAGAAAACACTGAACAGATAAGATTTGCTGATCCAGCATCATGCAATTCTTGCCACACTAGCAAGATATTAAAAAAAAATGGGTAAAACATTTTTGTCTTTTCTTTATGCCACCTGTTGGAGTCCTTGAAACTAAGGCATGACTCTCAAAGTGTAACATTTTCATATGGTCTTATGTTTCAAAATAAACAATACAACATTTTGAAGTCAGCAGATTCTAGAAATTTGGCATGTATTTATTTCTTCAGTTTCAAGATTATCTCAGAGGAGAGAGAGAATACCATTATCATTCATTTTTAAAGAATAGGAGACAACAAAACATCTTTTAAAAAAATATTATTTATTGATTAAGTTATATTTTCAAATCCTGGCTTTGAATTTCAAAATATTGACACTGATCACCTTGAACATTTTCAATAGATGTATTTCTCTTTCAGCATGCCTACCTTAATTATTTCAATCTTTATAAATTTAGAATATAAATTTTTACCTTTAACAAATTTCTAATTTTAATAGAGCATGAGTATTTGATGAATACCTAGTTTAGAATATTCATAACATTGCTAAAAGAGTACCTTGCTAATGAAATATAAGCTGCGATTAATAAAAATTATATTTTATATGACAGTCATGGACATAAAATAATAAATACCTTCATTCTCTTTTTCAACATACTTTGATGGTAGATACTGAGAATATTAAAATATCAATGTTAGGGTTACATATAATCCTAGATAAATAAGGGTTTTTTCACAAGGATTTCTAGTTGTCTTTAAAAATACAACCTACCCTTTATTTAAAAAGACAATCCTACCACAAATATCCATCTTTTGCTGACAACATTTTCCTATTCAAAAAGTAATTCACTAAAAGAAGAGACCTTATTTCTTCAAAGCTACTTTTAAACTAATTGCAATTCAAAACTGATAAAACAGCATATGTGAAAAAGTTTCCGAATCATCTTCAGATCCTTGGGAGTATTGGTGTTGGACCTCATACCTCCACCAAGAGAGACCTGATGTATGCCTTCTTTCACAGATTCTTCTGAATTACCTCAGTACTGTATGCTTTAGCTGCACCAAAATGAGATATAGAGAGTTAATAGAAAACTTAATTTCTTGGGGTTCAGATGTCTCAGAGGCTCCCCCATGCAAAAACTGTAGACATTTATATATACACCTTTTCTTATTTATTGCTTCTAACACTTGTTTTTTAGGCGTCATCATCTGAGAAAGGTGAAATGAAGTCTTTGACACCAGGCTTTCCTGACCACAAAATACATGTCTTCACAAGATGTGAATTTAAAAGTTTTTAATACCAAGAGTAGCAGAGATGTTCAAGCATGAGGTAATTTTAGTTAATCAACTTTATTATTGTGAAATCTAATCTCTCAGAGCTTTATATTTTTTCAATCGCTGATATGAAATAATCTATCAGACTATCATTCAGGTTTTCATGTTTTGGGGTTTTTTTCCCCCAGCCATTTGTTTCCATGTTTTTAGGTAAATAAGGTTATAAAAACAAACCAAAACAAAAAAAATGTGCCATCTATTATAAAAGAATGGAAGGGACTTTAATGCAGATTTCTTATGAATGTACAGAAGTCTGTCTCAAGATCCACAGATTCAAAGAAATATGGCAGTTCTTAAAGATAAGTAATATATAGTTTGAAACCATAGATTGTCCAGAGATACTTAGGAGCCTGTGAAGAATTATTTTTTTTATCATTTCAGTACTAAATTAAAAGACCCAGAAGCTGCACTGGTTTACAAATAGCAGAATACCCCCACACTTTCTTCTTTCGCTAAAGCTGTTTCACTACAAGGCCCTTTTGGGCTGAAACAGTAAGATCAGCACAGTAATGTGCATAAATATGTGCATTAATACCATTTATTTAAGAGTTATACATCTAATTCCATATTAAATATGTATATGATGGCCACAGAATTATCAACATTTGGATAGCTGCCAAAAATTAATGTTAGGTGCAGAGGTAGATAAGTATCCCTTGCTTCCTAGCAAAACTTCTACCCTGTGAGAGAGCTCTTAATATTCCCTTAACATTTTTAACATCTACCAAAGTATAACTTTGAACACTCAAAGCAATAGGCAAAATAGTATGAGCTAAAGTGGACATTAAGAAATACTTTCTTAAATAGCCTGTGGTCTTAAGAAAAATCAAGTAATTCTGTTTCTAGACTCTTAATATAGAAATAAATGTGAGCATTTCTATTCAGGTATGTCATAGTTGTATCGTATCAGTATAGGTATGTAATTTTAAATGTATATCGTTTATTTTATTTTGTTTTATCATAAAGAGGTTCTGACATTTTACTACAAATTTACAGAAGCTGGATTTGGCTTCATTCTTCTAAAGACATAAAATACTCCATTATCAAGGAGATTCTATGAAAAATGCAGCAAAATCTTCTCATAGTTTTATTATTTGGATTATACTAAATGGCCTAGGCGATTCATTATTTAGCTACATTTGCAGTTAATTTTACAGTAAGTATGTTAGGCCAAGCTGCAATTTTTAATTTTATATAATTTTTAATCTTATATATCTCTCCATATCTAGAAAATGGATCTTCAACAAACAGCTTCACAAACAAGTCTTACCTGTCACTCAGATCTTGCTTGCTTATTAACTGGATGTCCTCATTTTCAGTTAGTACTTTCTTAATTTAGTCTTAAAATCTACCAGCCCTTTAAACAAGTAAGTCTCAATGAAGAAAACAACCCAACTGGGTGAAGCCCTGAACAGCCTGGTGTGTGATCATTCCTGATTACTCTGTGAGCAGGAAGTTGTAGTAACGGATTTCTTGAGATCATTCACAGCCTGAATTGTCCTAAAATTGTATTCTTACTTCAGGACAAAACTAGATGAAGGAAAGTAAACAGATTTCTAAAGTTTTGAAGAAGCGGTCCAAAATTCAGTGTCTGCAGATAACAAATCCATTTTTTAGTGGATAATGTAACCAATAGGTTCTGAATGTTTTCCCTTTTTTCCTTCAAATCTACTCTATTCCACAAAAATCTATTCTATCATAATTTTCTGTCAACGTGTTAAGTACTGATGTCGCATTCATTTCTTAATACAAGCCCACAAAAAGTTAGACAGACCTAAAGAGTTAAAGTGATGTTTTCTACTATAAAAAAGTAAAATAAAATTCTAATCTGTGATATCTCTGAAAATTACTAGCATCATTAAATCGCCTTTAATATTTCTTAATAGCTACTTAATACACCATTCTGCTGCACCAAAAAGAAGCACCAAATGCAGTACAAATGCACTCACCAGTCATCCTACTCTAAATTCTTACTAATACCCTAAGTTTTTATTAACAAATAAATTCTAATAACTTCCAACTTTACTTTAGGAACTTACTAAAATGTAGGATTGTTAAACAAGACTAAAATAAGCAGAATAAGGTAGGAGAGGAAGGTAAACTAGTAGGTTAACTGGTACATGGAGTTTGATGAGAAAAACTGCCAAATTTTGGCAGGAACTGTAACATTTATCTTAAATAACTCTATATCTCAATGAGACTTTAGAAACAACAACAAAAAAATAGTACCTTTCATTTCATGGTCATGTTACTACATTTCATTTCCTTCTTTTAAACTATATTTCCACATATATAAGAGGAATAAGATATTTCATAAAAGATACCGAAATATAATATTTACATAAAAAGCACAGGGCAGTAGTTTGGTTCAAAAGAGCTAGATAGTCTCAATAATTATTCAAACCTAGCATAAGCTGAAGTAACACAATAATGGCTTTTATAACTGCAAACTGCATTAATTTTCCTAAGTATAAATCTAATTTCATATAATTTATTTCTCTCCACTTGCCAACTATGACAGCTGATATATATCTTGTCCCAGTGTTCCTGGCTCATGCTGGCCACCAAAAGGCATTTCTTCCTTATGAACCACATCATTATAAGCTTTCTACCTAATCTGTCAAACTAAACAGGAAGAGGTTATTGTGCCATGGATGAGCATAAATGTGCAATGGAGGTGGAACAGGTAATGTTACAGGTTTCCTTGGCTACATTTCTGAGGACTGCCACCTTAAGGAAACACCTGAAGTCAGCCAATTCCCTGAAACCACTTTTACCACAGATTAATTTAGGTTATTAGTTCAGAAAAGTAAACATTTATAAACAATATGAAAAGCAAAGCTGTTTAGAAATGTTAAAAAAATATTTATGAATTTTATCTTGTAGAACTGAAAATCTGCAATGAGAATTTCATATGGTTTCTCTTTCTCTTTTAGGATAAAAATATAGAATATGTATATGACATTTTTGTAGGCTCTGTGCTGATGCAGTCTGTCAGTTCAATGGAAAGAAGGGTTTGAGTTCACAAGAAACATAATAAAGGAGCATTGAACACAATTCATTTTTTCTGTGGAAAAAAAAAACAAACCCAAACCAATCAAACAAACAAAACAAAGCAAAACAAAACAAACAAAACAAACAAAACAAACAAAACACAACACAAACCAAAAACAAAACAGAAGAAAACAACAACGAAAAGCCAAAACCAACAAAAACTACCATTCAGTAGGTTCAAGTATGATATTTAGACAGAGAAAAAAAAAAAAAAACGCCTGCAGAAATGGAGGATCAGAATGGTTGCATACACAATATGTGTGCAGAAAAGATTCCAGAAAGCAGAACAGACTAGAATGGATCAAAAGAAGAGCATGAATTAACAATATCTTGCTGATACAAATATCAAATGGACAAGGCAATAAGTATAAACTTTAGTCAGCATCCTCTCAAGAGCCATTGTGAAATTTTACATCTTGTTACTTCAAAGAAGTATATAGCAGATGAAGTAAACAGAGAAGAACACAAACACCAATCAGAAATCTATTGAAAGACTGAAGAAATCAGGGTTGCTGAATTAAGAAAAACCTTTATCTATCATTTAGGCTCTTGCAAAGTAGAAGGAGGCCATTCCCTTCCTATTTTTCATCTTGGGAGTTATCCAAAGTGATGCATTTAAATTGTAAGACATTAAACTCAAGTTTGGTATTAGGAATGTTTTCTAATGTTAAACAACAGTTAAGCACTACAAATATGTAGCAGTTTGATTAAAAGAGATACCACACTTCTGTAAGATACCTTAATATCTGTCTGTACCAAAACATGTAATCACAGAAATGATGAAGACAACGCTTTGTGTAATTACTTGAACTTCATATGACTGCACATTTTTCCCTCATGTACAATATATAGACTGTCTGGTTTATGCACTTGTCTGACAGCACAATTCCAATCGTTTGCTATCAAAAAGCAGTTATAATCCAGAAAATGAAATTATACTGAAAATACAGACACAAAATTAAATACATAGGTCAGAACACTCTACTATGATGGTGACTAGTAATGAAGTCAGAAGAATGTTCAGTAGTGCTGCCCTGACTACTCTACTATTTACAGTAGCTGAGCACGGTTTAAAAAACAATATATTGCAAGGACTGAATTTCTGTATTTTGCATTGTTTGCTGGTATACTTCGTTAGTGAATGTGACTTAGATATTACAACATAGAAAGTGCTTGCTTCACTTTTAGTAGGCTTAACATGTTAGTTGAACACTAACAAAGTATTTTACATNNNNAGTATTTTACATTATTAAATATTTTATTTTTTATAAATAAGGTTCATATGTGCATGAATAATCAACTAGACTTGGTTTTGGACAAGAAAAAAGCTGAGTATAATCAGACTGTAAAAATGAGTCAACATCTTTAAGAATAAACAGAATAAATCAAAGTGCATAAAACAGTCAAACTACAAAAAATATTTATAACTGCTGGATGACATTGCTGTTTCTCAGGCTTGCATCATTTTCAGTGAAGGAAGCACTGAATATTTTAACCTCAAAGCTTGATGAGCTGCCTAATGGAATAAACTCCTAGATATTTAAATTAAGAAGCATGTCCAATGACCTGAAAAATTTTTCTGAGCTCTTTTTCTGACAAAATAGCTGTACTCAGTATAACAAATAACATACAATAACTGAGACTTATATTTAGAGACACTACTGCACACTGAAAATAAATTGTTGAATATACAGGGAAAGTTCACAGAGAATTTAGGAGAAATGCAGGAGAAGTAGCCATTATAGAAGACATTAAGAGAGCTAGACCCATAAACATACAGTATACACCACGGTTATTTTATACTATGTTTTTCCTTCCGAGTCTTCTGTTTTCCACTGCATTGTCATGGTTGAACTCAATCCATTGCCTTTTTTTAATGTTGAAAAAAAAAAAAAATCTAAGTAACAACATTTAATACAGAATGACTCTGCAGAGACAGTCTTCATAATTTTAATTTTTAGAGGGTCTACTCTACCAAACACATAGATAAGTCGCCACATCTTATACATTCACCTCCCACTAAATGCAGTTTTAAGGACTTAATCTAAAATCCAGTTTCCTCTAATATTTTTCACCTGTAACACCTAAACCCCATGATTTAAAGCCTTCTTGTATTTTCTTCAAGTGCTAGCAGAAATCTGTTATCTTCAATTGTATGCTTAGGAGTACATTATCTTTCACACGACCAAATCACAATTATTTGAAGTAATCCATACATAAGTGGTAGTTTCAGAAATGTCATTTCAGTGCTTGGAAAATGCTGACTCACAGGCAACAAATTGACATTTGCAAAAATATTACATTCTCAAAGGCATTAACTAAAGTTCTTTCTTTTCTTCCTGTTACTTTACTCAGTCTACACAGTCTACACAAAGGAGACTGTATAAACGCAACTGTGAGGTTACAAAGCAGAACTGGAAAAAAAAAAGAATGTGGTTAATTTAAGAAGAAAAAAAGTAAAACAAAGTGAAGTAACAATAAAAAAGCAATTCATTAATCTGAACAAAATCGTTCTTCTGTTAACTAAGAATTCCATTAACTGAGCCACCAATTAAAAATATGTATTCTTTATGTATGGTTTCAACTTTCTCTGTCAAAACCTTTAGGCAGAAGGTGGACTTAGAGAGAAGTATAATAATTTCTACATATCCAAGAACTGTGAAAGATGTATTTTATCATGTTTAAAGCAATTTATGAAATACTGTGTGAAAAAGTATTTTAAAATTCCAGAATTTAAAAAAGAATCATCACCTATTTGTATGCATTTGTACTGTGAGCTGAAACAAATGAAAAAACCCAACATTTTTCAGATAGGAAAAAATTCTTGAAGCATTAACAAGAACTTAGTTGGGAAGAAATGTCCACCTGAAAGAAAATGTCTAATTTTGCAAATATTTTGTATAATTTCTATAAAATAAATGAACAATATATGCATATAATTCTCATTTTCTTTTTCAAGAAGACTCTAAGCTGCCCTGAAATAAATTAAATAAATGCCCACTTTGCTACCAAAGTCAAGTCTTTGCCTTAGTCTTCTACACTTTAGAAGCTGATCTTGAAAGCAAATAAATTTAAATCCATCTAGTCATGGTTGAGAAATGGCAGTCATGGTTCTTTGAATCTGTTTTCCTATTAATAAATTTTCCTTTATCATTGTCACTTTTCTCCACTTTGGCTATTGTCAGGCAGCACATGGTGCCTTATTCTCAAATTGTTGCAATTTCATATCCTGTGAAATCCATTAAACTCAGCCTAAATATCCCCATCATACATGAGGTCTACTAGGGAATAGAGTTGGATCTTTATTCATCCTAATTTATAGTTCACAAAATTGTAAACTTATGACTGACACAGATGCCAAATTTTCAAAAATATAAGCCACTACTTAGAATAGAAATAAACAATTTTTCTTTTTTTATTTCTAATCAGGGCTTTATGCTAAGTAGCTTATCCAGTGTTCATCACATTTTGCAAACATGATGACAATGGCAGGTCTTTACAATTTACAATTGCACTCTGTAACACTGAACTACTCCATTATTTAGAAGCTCAAGTATTCTTTCTTTTCTGTCTACCAAACATGCATACCAAACTACCTGTCATTGTTCCCACAATACAAAACTATTCTTCTTTGATAGAAAAATGACAGGTGTTAGTCAGTCACTGTGCTTCTATACAAATAGGGTAAATTTAGAATAGTTGTTATCCAATCCTTGTTCTATGATATAGTTCAATATTTACAGCAACAATGCATTTCTAATATACACATTGTACACATTGAAACTGATCACCTCAAACACCACGGTAAATTTCCATGCTATACTTACGTATTTTATTAATCACCCTCATTCAAAAACCTTTTCACTCAAATCTTATATTCCTACATTTTATGACATTCTTTTATATATATATCAATTAGGCATGAAAGAATATACAGCTAGAATTCATTACTTGTAGTACAAAGAGTAAAAACAGTTCAAGGTAAAGTAAGCCTTGTTACCAAAAGTGTTATAAAACCTGGGAGTGGAAGAAGTATTCAACATATATTTAATTTACTCATGTTTCAAATGGCAGCTGCAGCTGTTTGTAGTTGTTCCAAAACTGACCATCATCTTATACAAATATTATATACATTTCCATTATTGTTGTCTACACTGTGGTATATCTGTAGTCAACAGTCTCATCCCTGCTTGGTCTTTATTTTGTCAGGCAGTGTAATCTCAGTCCAAACACTGGAAATAGTCCAACTGGATGAACCAGAAATACAAATTCTTCTCAGTCTCTGTTAGACTGAGAGAGTTCCGATAAACTGGTATAACCAACAAGAATACCACCCTCATTAATCATCTATCTAATATTACCAGTTTCCATTAATTCGTTTACTGAGTTCAGTTTAAGTGGTTAGGTAAAGAGTCAATGTATCAGATAGCATAAGCCATACTCTCCTACAATAAGTCCCGAAAAACAGTTTCTGGAGAAATATTGTCATGTGCTAAACACTATTTAAAGAAGCAGGCAGCTTCCCTTCTGTCTCCTAACTTAAAATTTAACTCTTTTAATGTATGGAAAATTATTTTGGACAGACATCACAAAGCTATAGGTAATCATTTCCAAAAGAAAATTTACAAATTTATTATTGAGTAGATACAAAATTACAAATTGATAGGTGTTTTAATTACTACAACTAATAGTTTCAAGAAAAAAAAATCTGTAGAAAAAAAAAAGAAAAACAGCAATGAAAAAAAAAATTAGCTTTTGGAATCTACTTCCTGAAAATGTTAAACTTTTCACTATATATATGTGTATTCATTCAGCTGTTAAGTTGAATGGAAAGGAAACACATTCTTGATTGGTGTCTTTAAATTTCACAGAGAAACAGATAATTTGTAATCTGTAAATATATTTAACATATAACAACATGATTAGTTATAAATTTTACAACTGTTTAGTTTTATTTGCTTCCTGAAGAATTTGCTTACCCCATACGTGCTCACCTAAGACAGAAACATCTATAAATCCAAACATTTGACTCATTTGTGCATATAAGCCATGCAACAGCAGGATTTCTATTTCTTAATATTATAGTAGTTCACAGAATCACAGATTTTCATAGATTGGAATAGACCTATAAGATCATCTAGTCCAATCATTAATCTAACACTGACAAGACCTTGACTGAACCATAACCCTCAGCACTATGTCTACGCTACTCTTAAATACATCCAGGGATGGGGATTTGACCACTTCCCTGGGCAAGCTGTTTCAGTGCCTGGTAACCTGTTCAGTAAAGAAATTCTTCCTAATATCCAATCTAAACTTCCCTTGGTGCAACCTAAGGCCATTTCCTTTTGTTCTATTACTTGTTACGTGGTTAATCTCCCACCTCTCTGCTAATGTTCACAACTTTTGTTGCTCTTCTTTGGACACCTCAGTGTCCTTCTTGTAGTGAGGGGCCCAATGTGAACACAGTACCTGGGATGCAGCCTCACCAGGGTTAAGCACAGGCGTAAAATCACTTCCTGGGTCCTGCTGGCCACACTATTCCTGATACAGGCCAGGATGCTTCTTGGTGACCTGGGCACACCACTGGCTCATGTTCAGCCCCATAATCAACAAGCCTGAATATCTCTCTGATGAGAAAATTTCCAGAATTCTTTCTCAAGCCTGTAACTCTGCCAGGGGTTGTTGTGGCCAAAGTGCAGAACCTAGCATTTGGCCTTACTGAAACTCATACAGCTGGTCTTGGCCCATTGATCTAGTCTGTCTTGATCCCTCTGCAGAGCCTGCCTACACTCAAGCAGATCAATACTTCCATCCATCTTGGTGTAATC
>VWZY01004806.1:4628-23855 GCA_013399075.1 Chloroceryle aenea
CCTACAGCTCTAGCGACCGCTTGTTCTTTTGCTTTCATAAACCAGTTTGCTATAGGTAATAGTTCTTGTATGTCATCTCCTCCGGGGGATGGTTCTGTGGAGGTGTCATTGAAAAGTTTGAATTCTGACGAGACAATTTTGCATTAGAAGGCAGACTGAATGTGGGGCTGAATGTCAAGTCATGAATCAAAGTATTCCGTGGGTAGTTTCTGTAGCAGGAACTCTCGAGGAATTGTTCCTTTAAATCAGATGTGAAATGCATTTCTTTTTCTTTCCCCCCTCTGTGTTGAAAGGGGAGGTTTGATATTCATCAACATAACATCCAATATGAAAATGGGTTTAATGTTTATGGAGCAGCAGATACTGATTGTGTCAGAGGGAAAATAGTACCAGGAGAAGCAGCGTTTCTGCAAGTACGAGTGTAACTAAACACACAAGAGCCCTCAGCGTCCTTAGATGTGTCAGGACGTGTGGTACAGGGGCAGCAGCATCCCTGCTGGGGGCATTACTGGGCTTGGCAGCAGAACCGCTCCAGTTTGGAGATTAATGCTTGCAGAAGGATGTGGGTGTGTTGCTAGTGTCTCGGAAAGGAGCTGATAACATCCTTCTGAAGTTCATTAAACCTATGTAACAGGAGATCTGGTGAACTTACTTGGTGGAAAAGTAAATAGTTGTGTGAATTTGCTACAGAGACGGTCGCTTTCTGATGTAGATCTATGGGTGGCATAAGAGACCTGTATCGGGAAGATGCAACAGTAATGGTTATGGAAATTATTTCTCAGTCTCTGCACAGACTGTAGTTGACTAAGAAGGAGATAATCTAACAAAACCCAAAATTGCTGCCAGTGGGTTTCCACTGTTAAGCAGGCATTTCCCCTGCTCAAGGGAACAGTTCAGATTGGCAAATTTGGGAAAGCTTGAAGTCATCAGAGGTGTTCCAGGAACCTATGACAGCTGCAGACTGCACCAAAGTCATAAAAAGCTCCATGAGATAGAAGCTAGAGGTGGCTAACTTCATCTGGAAGTGGAAGTCATTGCGCTGCGGGTAGTAAACCAGTTTGCTGCAAGCGGTGGTGGATCCCCCAGTGTTTCGTGTTTGTGCAGACAGAGGTTTATTGCCATGGGTTTGTGGAGGCTTGGTGCACAAACTGTTGAAATGCATGACTGGTGTTCCACGGAGCAGAAGTAGTATCTGGGATGGTTTGTTGTGGAATCCAGCCTGATAGGATTTTATAGACAGCAGTGATAAAATCACTGGAGTACGTTTGTGCCTGTCACTCCCGGGCAGTTGTCTTCAGGAGAGCAGCTCACCTCTGGAAAAACAGGAGTATCACTTCAGTACATTCCCACTCTAACTTGTTTTATTGTGTTACATTCTTAAGATCAGGAACTCCTTGTGGCATCCTGTGGCCAGGCTGATGTTACGGGTGTTAAAACACTGGAGTGTTGGTGGTCTTTAAAAAAGAAATCAAGAAATGCTCCCTAGGTAGTTCTCTCCTGTTCTAAATGTTGATGTGTTTTAGAAGAGTGGCTGCTGTTGTAGCTGTGTAGGCAGTTAGTGCCTAGTGTTAAAAAGTATAATTATGTTTTGCTTGGTCTCTTTTGTTTGTTTTAATTTCCACCCCCCCGGATGTTACGAGGACAGGTGATGATGAATCATTTCTGCACTACAGATACTCCTGTGCTGAGATTTTAGTAGTTTTAAGTAGATCTTTCTTCCACATTGATACTGCTCTCTTCTCACACTCAAGCCAAAGAAGGTGCTGGGGTGTGTGTATATTAAATTACACTTGAAGTGTAATTAAGCTTTTCTTTCAGAAAAGAGTTAAGTGGGGGGATATTCTACGATGGGAAGGAGGTGGAAACATTGGTAGAAGACTGAAGACAGTGTCACATTTGGATAGGGAAACTCATGCTGTAACATGGAGTAAACGTTTGCAAATTCTCACCCTTATTTATTGTGGTCAAGCTAAAACATTGGGAAGAGCAACTTCACTGTGTAAATTGTTATATTTTTTTTTTTATCAGTTGATGGCTTTCCTTATGGAAAAAGCCATAGTGTCACAAAACCATGAGACCTTCTTCCATTTCTGAACTAGAAAATCAACTTGCTGACTTTGTTAAATTCACCTTTCGACTGATATCCTGCAATTTTCTAACTTTTTGCAGGTGATTTTTCAGCATAAGGGAAAAAAGAATTTAACTGAACTTCTCCAAATAGCTATGTCTTTCTGAAATGTATTAAGACTGTTAAAAGAAAATAGAATAAATCACTGAATTATGGGAAAGAAAAACACTGTTTCCAGTGGAGATGAAGATTAATGGTATCAGAATCAGGGTATATTTCATTGTGATGAAATATCACAGTCAGAGGCTAAAGAAATCCCAGACAAGGCAAAGTATTCCATGCAGGCATTAGCACAGTAATGGGCAACAGAGGAAATTCAAATTTCACACGTCAAAGTGCAAACATAGGATGTGTTTGAATGAGTCTGGGGTAAAAATGTGTGTTACGCACTCAAACAAAATGCCTAACATACCTAAAGAGAACCATGCTTTCTACTGCAAGTACAGTGTCATGAAGCCAGAAACCTTACAGTGTTGTACAGTTTGTCTCTCTAAAGTGTCATGGACGTAGTAGAGAAAGTGGTGCTTTTGCTAAGTATGCATTTTAAGAACATGCTGCTTAACTTATGTCACTTCTACTGTGACTTTTAAAAACTCATCCTGTGCTTCCTGGAGTCGTATAATCTTTACATAATGACACCCACACCCCACTCTACATGATATGGCTTTAGATATTCTATGTGAGCAGCATGATTTAACTCTGACACTGGGGAAGGGCTTATGTTTGGTTGGATTTTTTCATTATATTAAGGTCTTAAAGTGCAAACAATTGGAAGCTTGGAAAGCGTATGCATTAGACCTCTGCTTTTCCCTCATCTTCTGCAGAAATGAGAATGTGTAACTTCTGTAAGAATATTCTCCTGGTGTGCTTAAAGCTCTTCTCAGGAGCCAGTGAACGCAGGTTTACTGTTTTTATAGGGTGTTCTTTGGTTTACAGGCATGAGTAGGGAGGTTTTTAAGAAAAAGGCAAAAAAGGAGTCTATGGGGGTGAGAGGGACACAGAGGCTGGCATGAGATGCCTTTATAGCAGAGTACCCATGTGCTCCAAGAGCAGCTTACATCACTGTGATGTCTTACTTTGAAATGAGAGCCTCGTGTCTCAATACTCTGCATGATAAGAACAGCTTTTCTTCCCCAAAACATGCTTTGTATATGCTGGGGGTGAGAGAGGGGGCAGCCTTATGGACAATATCTAGAAAGAAAAATGAAACCCTGTATTTCTGTGAGGTCTTCCCTGCCCTGAAAAGGAAAGCTTACCAAAGCTAAGAAGTAAAGAGAAAACTGCCTTGTGGCACTAACACAATTAGAGTGAAGACAGTTACTTTCCTTAATTCTGGGACACTCTTTCCTCATCTTCCTGAGAGCAGCAGTTTCACTAGCTGTTCTGAGATGCTGAAATGGATGGAATCAGGTTAAGTCCTGGTGCAGCTGGAGCTAGGATGGAGTTAGATGGATAGATAATACTCAGCTCTTTGTGCTTCTCATCTGAAGGAGTCAATTTAACGGAGCTTGGTAGTGCTACTGCTAGAGGTGTAAGCTGAGCAGGTTTCCTTTCGTTGCCCATGCAGAGCTGGGGAGAAGGGGAGATAATTTCTAGTACTCTGATTGTCCCACTTAAATAGGAAGTGACTAAAGTTCCTCCAGTGGCTCGATTTACCTTTATACGCCTTGTTGTCTTCCTGAGAGCCCTCCGAAGATGCAGACAATATGCTGCTTAAACTTGTGCCTTCAAGAAAACTGTCCTAGAATCATGAAGGGAAACAACTACTTCTCCAAAAAACACGTGTCTGCTTGCTGTAGTTTTTTTCTTGTGGTAGATCTTGTCTTAATTTTTCCATTGGCCTGCAGGTATGAGAAGTGTTGCGGTTCAGACGAGAAGCTGAAGAATTCCCCTGAGCCTGAAGTCTGTTAATCTTTGAATTTCATTATACCAGGGCATGACAAAACTTTGAAGCCCATAGTGAATAAAACTATTTCCTCACTACATAAGTGAGCATCATTCAGCTCATTACCTTGGAGCTGAACAAGAGTGTACACTCTCTATAAGGATCTTTGCTGCCCTGGTCGTCTTGAAGTTTCTGTGACTTTTTTTTCTTTTTAAATAAATGTTTCCATAAGCCTTGATCCTTCAAGGTTTGCATCTAAAATAGGAGAAGATGCCTGCTCATGTTTCTGTCACCAGGTTTGTCTGAAACTTGAGGCCTATGGCACTGGTTACAAAGCATTGTTTCCCACTTGCAATGTTAGTGGAAGTGCAGCATTCCCAGGACATGTTGTGTGCTTATGCAGTGAACTGAAGTTGTTCTGAAGTGGTGTGGGGATGCTGCCTGTCCAGCCAGAAGTCATCTGCTGTGAGACCACAGAGCTAAGAACTGTCACTGAGATGAAACACCAGTGCTCTTGCTAGGTCTAGGTCATAAGTTACATCTCATCAGCAAAAGTTGTGAGAGGGTTTTGCATCTTTTCAGCATTATGCTTTAGGAAAATAAGGCAGAGTCTTCTCTGTCTGTGCTGGGCTCATCTTTCTTACTGATATTTACAGTAGATTCCTTATCTCTTGGTGATGCCAGTTTGTGGTTTTGTAATTTTTTTGAGGGCATTGCTTTTGGTTTTTGGCTCGTTGCATTTGTGCTCCTTTCTTTTGGAAATCTTTCAGGGCAGTTAATGCAAATGTGCATTTTCCAATGGCTTAGTTCTGCTTCTTTATATTTCCTGTATCCAGCTTCACTAATGTTTATGTTCCTTCAGGATACTTCCAAACTTATTTATGGGGTGTTTGTCTATGTTGATCTTATTGAATCTGCCCTACTATACCCCCTTTTTGCTCTCTTGAAAGAACTTCTTGTAACATTAGCTTTCCATGCTGACACTGCGACTTTGAAAGGGGATTTTGGATCAGTGACAGCTTGAAGAATTCTGCTAGCTCTGTACTCAAGAGCTAAGTCTCAGAACAGTTAGATATTCCCCGCAGAGAAACAGACTTGCAAAGTAAGCATCTCTTTCTTGCTAAAAGAGTTACTCATTAAAGCATAAGTCTTCCTCCCCCAGCCTTCCACATTTCTTCCCATAACTGATTACACAGTGTATGGTGGAAATAGAACATCATGTGGATGTTCTTCCCCAGCTAAACTTGAACGTAAATTGGAAAAAAGTGCAGTATGCAGATTGAAAACCGAAATGGCAATCTGCACTTTGGTACTCCTAAGGACTTGAAGATGAACATCAACTGTATTTTAATGTATTTGAAGTTCAGATTTATAGCTTAGGCTCTGTCATGACAAATATGGCAAAGCAGCTACAAGACTTGAGATTAGAAGACTGAATTATACCCATTATGAAAACAAAGGTTGTTGTTTTGCATTCCATAAAATAAACCTATTTTTTCTAATTGTACCTTTTATTAAAATGGAAAATAACTTCATTTGCTCCTTCACATAAACTGTGTGCTGCAGTGCTAAGTAGTTTTGGGTAGTGTCCATGCCTTTAACCCAAGACACATTACACCAGGTAAATAACCATTATTGCACCGTTGTCCTTTTGAAATAACTTTGAACTGCAAAAGACAGTTTAGACAAATAACTGCCTTGAAATTGTACCAAAATTTCATTTGCTTCCTAGATTTAGAATATAAAACAGGAAAACTGGAATTGTCTGTTACTGAACATTTTATAAGCTCCTGCGAAACGTGGATGTACTGAACATTTTTATCTGTTGGGGCCCTATAACATTCAAGGACACAAGGTATTTTTATTCTAATTTGGGAAGTTTGGCAATGCCAAACAATTTCTTTTTTCCTTCTTTGCCAAAATCATTAAAAATAAAATTCTCTCCTCGTGATCGTGATCGTGCTGCCTTTGATCGCAAGCGAAGAGCTGAACATTTTGTAGTTGATCTAAAGATGACCAAATTCAGTATCAAATTACTTATCTGTGAATGTATCCATCTTCTCAAACGCTTCCAGTTTTAACTGTTGTGTGCTCTTTTTGACATATTGCCTTCTTCTTTCAGGACTGAATCCCACCAGATTTCGAATAGGTGACCAAGAGTTTGATTCTTTGCCGTCTTTACTGGAATTCTACAAAATACACTATTTGGACACTACAACCTTGATCGAGCCGGTTTCCCGATCCCGGCAGAACAGCGGCGTTGTCTGCAGGCCGGAGGAAACCGAGTATGTGCGAGCTCTCTTTGACTTTAATGGCAACGATGAGGAAGATCTTCCCTTTAAGAAAGGAGACATACTGAAAATCTGGGATAAACCTGAAGAGCAATGGTGGAATGCAGAAAACCGCGAAGGAAAGAGGGGAATGATACCTGTTCCTTACGTCGAGAAGTGTAGACCTTCCTCTGCTTCAGTACCTACTCTGATTGGAGGTAACCAGGATAGTTCCCACCCACAACCACTGGGTGGGCCGGAGCCAGGGCCCTATGCCCAGCCCAGCATCAACACTCCGCTCCCTAACCTTCAGAATGGCCCTATTTATGCCCGGGTTATCCAGAAGCGAGTCCCTAATGCCTACGACAAGACAGCCTTGGCTTTGGAGGTACATAATGGGCAAAACTTAGAAAGAAGAGATCTGTTCAAGGGATTTCCCTTTCAATCACATTCTAGTTTTGTAGGAATAAGAAAGGGAAAAGCATTGTAATACTGGTTTTACATCATGATTAATAAGTTACGGATAAAGGTGCTTTTTTTTTTAATGAATAAGTGACTAATAAGTCACTTGTAAACTAGAGCTTGATTATAGCATGTTTAGGTTACTGAACCAGTATCATGTCTTTTGTTAAACATCACTAACACACGTGTTTTCCCATCCATGTATTCACTTCTGAAGTCTTCATTTCTTGGGGGGAGGGAGAGGGAGCAGTTCATAAGTTGTGTGTGTCTGAACCTGTGTTCACCGTTGCTTGCCTCACCCCAATCTCTAAAAGGTGTGCTGGGTTGTTTGTTGTTTGGTTTTGGTTTTTTTTCTGTTCCTCAATCTGTCATTGGTTTAAAAGCAATCAGTGGAACATTGGTAGTCATTTGAAAATTACACAGGCTGAGATGCTGGTGATTGTCACACACAGGGGTTTATTGTAACATCTGGACCGCGAGCGTATTTGGGTTTTAATTTGTGAAGCAAGAACATACCTTACAATTCTTTTGGGATGTCTTGTGTAAAGCAGTGATTGGTGAGGTATGATTTGTGATAAAGCAGTGAGTAGCCTAAGGTTGATTCACTTCCTGATAGATCAAGTACATGCCCTTTCTGACTTTTTTCCTCTCTTCGAAAGGACACCAGAGTTCTCTGTCTCCACACATCAGTTAGTTATGCTCCACGTTACAGTTGAGGCAATTGAGATTGAAGTATTCTTAGTGGCAGACCTTTGCCTTAAGATGATATGTAAATTGTGTCCTTTAATCTGGGCTTTCTTTGAGCTAAAGGGTCTGGAATTTCCTGGTACCTAATTGACTTCCTGTTTATATAACATTTTAAGTACTTGGGAAAAAACAGTTTCTGTGCTGAGTCAGAGCATCTCCTCTTCACTCTCAAATTCTTCATTTAATTGTGCACAAGCACAAGAGGCATTTCAGTGATGTGGCAACTACAGGTGTGTGTATTTAGTACAGAACTGGCAGATGCAGTGCATTGGACAGATCTGACAATTGATGTGCAACCTGGAAGGTGTGGAATTTTTCCCTCTTGTAGGTAGAAGTTTGTCTAGGGAAGCAATGCAAATATACTCTGAGTTACTATGCAGTCTGTTGTATTTCTGAATCAAAAGAGAGCCAGGATACAGAAGGTAAATTTTAGGTTGAGAAGCACGTGCAGCAGTTTATGCCAACTTGCCAGATTTTAGGGAAATATGTGATTTTAACCCAGACTTTCAGACAGCCTAAAATGCTGTCTCATTTCATCTTGCTCACTCTCTCCACCCAGCCACCTCCTGGAGCTTGGAAATATTCCTGCATGTCACTGTGGACTGTTGCAGTCACCAAATGTTAAATTTTCTTTGAGCCACTGGTGGCATATTTACAAAAACCTTTTGGTTTTCCTTCTACATTTTGTTTTTAAGCTTTTATTTATTAGTGTGCTGCTGGTGTTCTCTTAAGCTTGACTTTAATTTCACTTAAAGCAGAACCCCATAGCACTGCCCGACTCCCAGTTTGGTAGCTTGGAGTGAATTAGAGTGAGAAAATACTGATAATCTAGACCACCACAGCAACTTTGAGTGAAAGCAAAATCCTTTACATGCTGAAGAACAGCTTGTCAGTGCTGTGGATGGTCTTATGTTAGTTCAGTCCTCTTTGCTAAGACTCCCAGGATCTGGCAGGTATGCTGTGCTTTGGAAAGTGTAGTTCCATGGAGAACATCTGTCTTCTCAGCTCGAGTGTCTTTTACTTAGTGATAATAGGGTAGGTGGCTAAAGTGTTTGGGAGGGGGACACTGAGCTGTATCACCTTGTCTGTGTGAGGATCTAAGATTTATAGTGGCTTTCTACCTTAATACTGGAACAATGGCCTTTGTTGACTGTGTAAACTTACTTCAGTACATGCTAGTTGACATGTTGAACCTCCTGGTATTTCTGCCTTGCTACAGCTCTACACTCAAGAAATGGAATAATGGTAGTTCTTTATTGTGTATATAATAGTGGGAAATCTTAATTTTCAAATGTGAGCCACTTATCACTGCTTCTTGTAGGCCCTCCTAGCTGCTTAGCAGCTTCTATCATTTCTAATCACAATGTTACTGAGTTGCTTTCAGTGTCTGTACAAGAAAGGATAGCAATGTGCACTTCACTTTTTCAAAGTTTTTTTTCATCCTGTCTATCAAAGTGCTGTTTCTTGTTGTCTCCTTTTTTCACATTCCCTTTCACTTCATGGTGTTCCTTCTCTGTTTGTTTAGAGATCTCTTTCTTAGATAACTTAGTACAAAGCATTATGTAAATCTTACCAGTCCATTTTTGCCCAGACCTCTTAATAAATACAGAAAGTGGGATTCTTTCCAAATGAAAACTCTTAACCCTAAATCTGGCTATATTCATGGGTGGGGGTGGATCCCACTGTTTTCTCTTAGGAAAACAGATTCTTAACATCAAACATTTTTGTCCCAAGCTGCAAATGGAGTATCTGTACTGATCTGTTGTTTTAAAACTGACATGGGTTTGAAGAGCTCAAGGAAGGAGGATCAGAGGAAATGATGTTCTAATAAAGGCTGTGCTATATCATGGAAAAAAAGATTCAGCAGGAGAAGATAACTTATTTTCCTTGTCACTAGACCTATTCAAGGAGTTGTCAGTCTACGTTAATTAAAAGAGAAGAGAAAAAGGGAAGATCTGTGTGGTAAATCTGAGATCGATCGTTTGTTTTTTTTCTTTGTTAACAGTAGCAGAACTCTGCCATCTTGACCTTAACAAAGAGGAGTACTTGGAATAAAACCACAGTGCAGGTGTCTTCACACAGTTTTGCTTTGAAGCATATGGGATATATTTAGTTTAAAAACTTCTGATGAAGACTGAGACAAATCTGGCTTTGTAGAAGGTGTTTCCGAGGCGCTGTGCTTGGTGGGATGATCCACAATAGACTAATGCTATCACAAGGCAATGTTAAAAGTAAAGAGAATTCAGAGAGAACATCCACTACTACTCTAATTGTGTTAAAATTCCAGCACTTGTCATTACAAGTAATATTTTTGAAAGGCTCTCCTATAGATGAATATGTCACCTCTAAGTCACTAATGAACTAACAGAGACATTTTATTAAGCTAGCTTTTGTGAAATGACCAATGCTTACTTGGAGTCACTCCTGCTATGGTAGCTGAAAAGATAGACAAATGAAAGGATTTTATTTTTATATATATATATATAAAAACCCAAAATGTGAAAGATTTTCAGAGAGTGGTTGCAAAATGAAATTAGCATAATGGTAAAAAAAGAGGAGTTAAGCTTAGAGGTCTTTGCTCTGTTAACAATCACTGAAATGCAGATTCTGAGTGTTGCTTTTTACAGTAAGGAGATTTCATAGGTGGGTGTCCCTTTGCTGCAGTGACCCTGAAACACCCCTGAAAACCAGCTACAGGATGCTCCTGAGAGTGAGGGAGTGTCACAAGCATCCCATATTCTAACTGTCATTGCACTGTTGAACCCACGGTGAGTTTGTCATAAGGTGTCCAAGATAAACTCTACATGAACATGAAGTAGTGTGTGATATTCAATCAGAGCAGAAGCCAGCAGTCTAAGAAAAAACATTTTGCAGTTATCAAGCTTAAGTGCAAGTTGTGCTGTTTCTTTCCTAGTGAGTTGGAGGTTTTCCACTTCTCTGCTGAAGGCTGATATGTAAATTATATCCAGGGCTGAAGCAATTTAAAGTTATCTAGAACAGTGTTCTTGGAATGGTCGTGATTACAAAAATAAGATTTTTAGTATTGTTACATTTATTTTTGTCCCTGTTAAACTATAGCTGATGTATTGTTTTGGTCAACCGAGTATTTTTATTGGTACAAGCCCCTGGTGATTGTCAGCAGTAGCAAACTTCTCCATACTGCATGATCAAAGCCTAAAGAGCTGAAACTAGCATTCAGTAGTCGAGGAAGGCTTCCTTTTTGCCCGTAGCAAATACATAAGAGGATTTTCTTCAAAATATGATTCATTAAAATGCCTCTACGAGTAACTACAAAGAGGGGGGAAGCACTACAGCAGGAATCCCAAGCGTGCCTCTCATTACCAGATAAGTAATCATCAGAGGTATGGGAAGCTTAATTAAATGTCCATGTAGTGGTTTGAATTTATGAACTGTTAAAAGCTGTTCTGGCAAAAGATTGCAAATGATTAAAACCTGTAAAGTTAATGGAAATTGGTAACATCTGAAATTGTTTTATTTGTTCTTCATTCACTGCCTGGAAAGTGAGAGTAATGAGAAGCGGTTTTGGGTGACTTTGGAACACAGTGATGTGCATCTGTGTCAAACAGTAACTGTAGAGTCAGTGCATTTCTTGATGAAATGCAGTGAGGCTCGTGGCCGTGCCTGAGGAGTTTATTTACAGTATTGGTGAATAGAGTATATCTGTCCCCAAAGCATTCTCTGCGTGTCACCCGGGAAGAGTTCTGAAAACCATTGTATGTTACTTGTAAATAAGATTATTGATAAAATCCTACAGAGAGGGCTATAAATGGGTAGACAGCTTTTCAGTGTTGCTTTTCTTAACCCCTCAGTGACTGTCTTTACAATGTAAATTGTGCTTTCTTAGCTTATGTACATGGTACTTAAAGTACCCTTCAAGATTCAGCAGAGTTGGGGATGGATTAGATTTAGCCTTGTGGCCCTGACTTGAACTACCTGAGTGCACAGCTCTGCTGGGCAGTTTTCTACCTTTGTCAAAGGGTGACACTATATATATATATCAGTAGCCTGGATATGAGGTTGGAGATTACAGTGTGAGATATATTATTCTGCTTTTATTTAGTGTAGTGCAGTAGAAGTGAATACTGTTAAACTAAAAGCATATTGTTTCATTGGTCCATAGTAATCACTCTTTTTCTAGCCAAACAATTTGAGTATAAGATGGAGGGGGCATCACTTGTCTTTACCTGTGGAATTTCTTTATATGAGAAAGACATGGTGAGAGGCAAAACTGAAACATCATCTGGCCTTGCTTTCTGGTAGTGGCTAGTTGTGGATGCTCAGATTAAGAACAGAACAGCCTCATGGTGCTACTTCATATTCCCCCAGATATTCTCTTGGTGTTTTATAACCTGTGACTCTCTCTTCTCTCTCTCTCTCTCTATATATATATATCAGTAGCCACCACTTATCCATAAGGTTTTCAGTACTGCCTGAAAAACACTCAGTGGTATTTCAAAATTAAGGAGCTGTTTAACTTGCCCATAGTGTTTGCTTTGTGGTGGACGAGCCTTCCCCCCCTTAATGAGGTTGTGGATGGAGTACGAGCAGAGTGCAAGCCTTTGTCCATTCAGCAGGATGCAGTTGTTGTGATAGCAGCTGATGTCAAGACCCAGGAGTGCTCTGAAAGACTGGTGTTGGATGGCAGGCTCTTCAATTTAGGTAGCTCTCACCTCACCTAGGTACGCTTCTTTCTCTCTCTACTTTCTTGAGGAGTGAATAACATTGGGTGGCAGGCTGGTGTATCACAAACAGTCAAGACTAAAACTACTTTTTATAGAAGTGTGTCTGGTACACTTGGGTGATGTGACACCAGAGGGGAGGGGCAGCAGCTCATCCTGTGTGGTTTTATGTAACGCTTCCTTATCTCTTATCCTGCAGGTCGGTGAGCTCGTAAAGGTCACAAAGATTAACGTGAGTGGTCAGTGGGAAGGAGAATGCAATGGCAGACGTGGTCACTTTCCATTCACACATGTCCGCCTCCTGGATCAACAGAATCCTGAGGAGGACTTCAGCTGAGTGTGGCTCAGCAGTTGCGCTTACAGATGGGAACAATCTCAACTTGTTTTTATTGCAGATGCCATCAAGACTCTCTTCCGACAGATGTTGAAAGCAGTATTGCTTGGATAAGCATTCTGATAACTGCAAACCCCTGGGACTGAACACCACCATTCCTTAATCAAGGGTCATGTAATTCAGGGTACGACAGTAGATAACTCGTATGTCAAGTGGCAGAACTAGTACATGATTATAGGTTGTAATGCCTGCTTAAGTCCACGTGCACAGCAGACTGGACCTTGCCAGCAGCAGCAGTTGGAGAAAGCAGTGATGTAGATGTTACAGTAACATTTATAGCTCTCTCCGGTCCTATTGCTTAGGTTGCTTCTTCCTCAGGCAATGGACATCAACCTTAGACAATTCAATACGTAGAAAATCCACAAAATTATCCTGGAGCTTTCTCCATATGGTTAGGGTTTTGATTTTTTTTCCATCTTGAATTCTCTGTCCTAGAGAGGCTATTATCAGTACTTTGCATGGGCAGTTAACTCTGCACAGTACAGAGCCCATTGGGGACAGCCTTGTGATTTACAGATGCTTACCATTTTAATGGTAGACAACAGATCAAATCAGCCTCAGAATTCTAGAAGTTTGTGGACACTAGATTGATTTCTTCAGTACTGTTGATGCTTCAAACTTAGCAGCTGATTTTGAATTAAAGTTTCTATTAACACAGCAATATCTTTCTCCACAAATGTAAGGCTTATGGAAGTGTAAACATCCTATCAGTGCTGAAAAATAGGTGCGTAGCACTTTAATGCATAGCTTTGAAGCAGTGTTTGATTCACTAAATATACTAAACTATTGACACTGCTTTCTAATAAAATTAAATTATATAGGGCCAGTTTAACTTCTCTAGAATTCTTCAATACTCTTACAGTACAAATCAGTGTCAAACATGGTGAACTGACAAACCAAATATTACTTTTCTTTTAAAGCTACTCTGGGGACTCTTGGTTTAATTCCCATCTGTAAAATACTTGATAGTGAATTCCTGAGGATTTTATTTTTAATAAACTAATGGAAAATACTTGTGTGCTTCTGGATTGATTCTCAAAAGGCATAATAGAGTAAATACAGCTTCCTAGCTCATAATCAGTGCATTGAATAGGTGATACTATGCACTGCTTGGGTTTTTGTTTTGTTTTTGGTTTTTTTTAGTCTGTTCTAATTATCTGGTTTTCTCTAACATAAATCAGAATGGATTCAGTAAGTTTTGTAAACTGAAATTAAACACTGAAGTAACTCTCCCTTGCCTCTACCCTGGATTGTTTTCCAAGCACAGCACTCTAGTGACCAAACAAGCAAATGAATTTTGTAACTTTGACTACAGCGTAATCCATACAGAACAGTTTTTCTAAATAGTATCAAACTGAAACTGTTGTTTCTGTTGATACGAACCGTGTGACTAGAATGGCTCATTGTTTGTAAATGCTGCCAGGGCTAGTTCCCACTGCAGGGGCTATTGCTGCAAGGCACCGACCCGGACAACAGAACTGGTAACACTTTACCTCAGAACTGTGTAACATGCTGGAAATTAGAATATTTCTGTTCTATTTAAGTACTAGTTGTTTTACTTCAAAACTAATCCATCAGCAAGTCTGACTAATTTTCAGGTAATGGGCACTCATTAATTCTGTAGACTAACGCCAATGTACGTTAATCATTTTTCCATCGCCGGTCTCGTCAGCACTACTGGAGACTACTAGAAAACTGACAGTTGGGACAGTGGTGTAAGAAGGATGGTAACAGAGGAACTGCAGGACTATTCTAGCTTGGATTGCTTCTGGTTAGGGTGATAGGCCAGTGATTGTGGGATCTCTTCTAGCTTAGTACAAAATTTGAGGAAAAAAAAATTGAGAAACTAACTCATAGGCTTTGTATCATGTGGGTTTCTTTAAGGCAAATTTGTGGTTTTCCTCTGACTTTAGTATTTACTACAGCTGATTCCTGAATTTTTTCTCAATAGCTGCACTCCTAACAGGCCTAAACTGAGCTTATCAGTTGCCCATATATGTTGATATTTTTCTTCAGGTATAGCAGAAGAAACATAACAAACTGTGGCTCCTCAGTGTGATACAGTTTGTTCCGAAGGATTTTTTCCAATTGCAGTTAATGAAAGCCCATATGTTTGTAACTTTCCAATCAGCAATTATTTTAAGATACCAAAAGAACATTTCTTTCTGAAAGTTTTATTATGCAAATCTTGCCTTTATAATACGAAAGGCATAAATTGAATTGATGAGCAAATACCCTACAAACTTTGTAGATGTGTTTTGGTTAAATTGCAAATATTTGTACACTTTGAAAGAGACAAGCAAACAAAAACTAGGGGAGTCTTAATAGCTGCTGTTGCACTAGAATCATAAGTTCTTGTCGAGCAGTTTTTCTTAGTCAGTTGATACATTAATGCAACTGTTTTACACTATTCAATTCTAAGCCAAAATGTGATTTTGTTTCATAGGTGATAGAAATGAGTATGTTTGCATTGGGAAGAAATAGACATTTCAATTTATCAAGCTCTTAAAGGAAAATAGATAGAACATATGTTCATGGACCTGTAGATTGAATCCTTTTGTGGCCTTTGTTTATCCTCTTCTATTTGTTCCCTCCCTTCTCCCCAGTGCGTGCAAAAAATCATTGCTAAGAATGTTGGTCACAATCTTTTGTCTCTCCTTGGCTGTGGTTTTGGTCTCTTGTGCATAGGCAGGTGTTAGAACTAGAATAATAATTTCTAGAAATACACCCTGAAAGCAGAATGCTCAATTACACTGTGTTCTTCTGGTGCATTTACACATTATATCACACTAAAAAGTACAACTGGCTGCTATGGTTTTTTAATATATATTTCATTTTGGTAAACCCCAGCCTTTTTACTAATATTTGACCTGGTTAAATCTTGTTAATCTGTTTGAATTGTATTTGTTAATAATGCAAATATTTCTAATCATCTTAAGAGTAAAACACTTCATTTTTGTTAATGGTTTTGGGGAAGGATTCTAACCAAACCAGTTTGAAGAAAAATATGAACATGTGCCATTGTATTATAACACTATCCACTTTCTTGACAGTTAAAGTCTTTTTTTTTATTTTGTTTTTTTTTTTGTAGCATGTAATGTATATGTTCATAGTATGTGAAGTAAATAAAAGTATAGCCAAAACTTTGACTTGGTGTCATTCTCAGTCAGATGTCATTGGAATACTTGTGTTTAATCCTCCAGAAATTGAGCCATTTTTAAGGGGCCTTACTCCTATGAAAACAATTAAACCTAACAGCTGCAGAAGTAAGACAAAGAAAGGTAATTGAAATAACTTCTCAACCAGTAAAATACAGCTTTTTTTGAAGCAAGGTGACCTTCTATAAGCAAGTGAGTTGCTTGAGTCAAGAGGGTGGGGGAAAAGTACATTCTCCCTGCGAAACAGCACTCGTGAGGAATGTTAAAATCATAGAATTGTCAGGGTTGGAAGGGACCTTAAAGATCACCTGCTTCCAACCCCCTTGCCAATGGCAGGGACACCTCCAGGGTGCTCAGAGCCCCATCCAGCCTGGTCTTAAAAGCCTCCAAGGATGGAGCTTCCACCACCTCTCTGGGCAACCTCTTCCAGTGTCTCACCACCCTCATGGTGAAGAAATTCTTCCTCATGTCTGACCTGAATCGACCTATCTAGTTTTAATCCATTCCCTCCAGTCCTAACGTACTCTGTCAGTCTCACTTCTACCTACACAGGTCTATCAGGAAGTAGTTTAGGGGTTCTTTGGATGGTGTGTGTCTGGTTGTAAACATTATAAACATTAAGTGTAAACATGTATAACAGCAAGAATCTTAAGCAGGAGTCATAATGGCTCAGAAGGGTTAGTGGGGAATGCTCCTCAGGCAAGGCTGGAATCAAGGGACAAAGTGCAGCTGATGAGCACCAGAGAGCCTGTGTCCCATGTGGGAGAACATCTGCTAGATGAGTCTGCATTAGTCCTACTTTGGCCATTGCAATCCTTAAAACCTGCGAGGGGACAGTGGCCTCGAGGCCCCTGAAGTTAAGAACCTTGATGGCAATGCTGTCTTTAAAGCCAGACAGTTTAATTTGGGGTGCACACCAAAGAACAGTTCCAGTTCCCCACCAGTGGGTTCTGCAGCTCAGCAGGGTGTGCCATGGTTAAATCATGGACCAGAATCTTGAGGCATTCAAAATTCTTCAAAGCATTTGGCCTTCTGGAGGTGTTCCCTAGTTCCACAGGCTGCATGGAAAAGGCCAGGTTTTGTGTTCCCAGTTAATACTACTGAATTCCCTGGCCACTGCTTCTGTAAGTACAGAAGGATCAGTCTGGATAAACGTTCATCATGCCATCATCATCCACCCTGCTGCTGAGGGCAAAGACAACGTTTCTTTTCTCAGTTGCTCCAGTGCAGCAGTGGCTCCTCATATTTTAGTTGACAGGGATCCAGTTGGCTGGCTGCTCCAGCTGACTCTCGGCACTGTTTTGTGGAGTGTTAAAGTGGGATGCTACTTGCTAAGTCAATGACTTTGCATTCAAGCCTACTGAGATGACAGACAAGTTTTCTTGTTATGGCTCCACACAATAGAGGTTATTCTATCAGCTTCAGATGGAAAATAAAATTCCTGTAGGTAAAAGTCCCATCCACACCTTTGCTCCAGTGTTGATACAAGTTGGCTGCAGCAGAGCTGCAATCCAAGAGTGCCTTTTAATGAGATTACCTAAGATAATTTAAGAGCTCACTGCAAGCAAAAGGAAGAGGCCCTACACACCTTTCCATGCTGCCCTGACAGCTGTGTCCTCCTGCTGCTTAACCCCGGCCTGGTATCTGCAGAACTTCACTGTGAGCTGATGTAACACAGGGCTTATGCAGAAAACTACTCCCCTTCCTTTCCTTCCTCCCTCTTTCCAACAACGGTTTTCAGCTGCCCTAGGGGTTGAACCAACTCAGGGACAAGTTGAGTGCAAGGGACAAGCAAGGACTGCATCAGCAAATTACACTTCCAAGGATTTCCCTGCATTAGAGTGTTTATTCCTCGTGCTTCTCCAAATCCCCGACCAATTTCCAAATATTTGCATGCCATCTGTAACAAGTGCATTCAAAAGTATTTGAAGTATTTAGACAATACGCTGTAATTAAGCAAGCGTATCAAGCGTGCTCCTCACTTCTGGTAAACGAGTACGCTTCGAGTGGCCTGGTTTATTTATATTGTTGCACTCTCTACAGCTCGAGTACCTGCTGAACACGAGGATCACAGAAAAGTTCCTAAATTGATGCAAATCTAATTTATTGTGCACAGCTCCCCTGCAAAACTAAGCCTCGGCTGCTGAAAAATAGGCTTTTATGGTCAAGATTTATGAAGTGCAGAGGTGATTTGCAAGTCTCACAACCAGTTTTAGCGCATTTATGCAAATATATGGTGACTCTGTTTGCTGCTGGGATCTTTTGGGTGCCTGCCAGAACTGCCTTGGTTATGGTACCGTCTATTTGCAAACAGTTTGGAAGTCAAGGTACGTAATGATCCCCAGTTTCAACAAAACAAGCATTTTCTGATCATATTTCAACTACATTGAAAATAGCATTTTTTTTCTGGACACATGATTTTTACCTTAGTCCAGACATGCTAATGTCTGGTTTTCCTTTTATTGAATTCTGATTAGATAATCAGATAGTGATTCTGATGAGATATTAGATTAGAGAATTCTAACAAGATAATCTGATTAGATAACCTATATAATCAGATTTCAAATAGTTGGGGCCTAAAATGTCCCATAGAAACAGACCATTTATTCTCTGGCTAAGCAAGCATAGATACAGAAATCATTGTTATATTTTTAGACTTATTTGTAAGAAAACCATAAGGTGATGTTCATTTTACTTACCCTAAAGCTCTCCTTCACAAACTGAGATAATGTGGTAAAATGAATCAGGAAACAATAATGTACTACCAAAAAAAGTGCTTTGAATGACGCTTTAGGTGTGTGTCCTCAGTCACACGAGGAGCTCATTTCAGTGGGCAGAATACAAGAAATAAAAGGATACCTGACACTGTGTCCAGGAGGTGCCAGGACCTGCCCAACCTCTGCGGATCAAAAGGTGCAAAGGTCTTTGTGTTCTTCTACATCTCGGGAAGGCCGAAAGTCTTTAGCCCCCTCAACCTAGGAGACACTGGAATAAAGAGATACAAGGCTTCATTCACAGCTACCCTGAGCAAATCTTTGCAGATTAAATTTATGCCAGCCAAGTGTTCCTTTTGGTTTTCTCAAACCATTCTGATTTCAGAAATTGAGGCGTTCTGTCATTTAAGGAGTTCTAGTTCTGACCTCTGAAAGCTGTGAAATTACCATGTTCTGTGTCAGCTGCAGCATTGGAGATGATACTTTCCTTGAATAAACACCCTGGAGAGCTTGCAGGAACCTGCTAAATCAGGCCTTCTGCCTTTCGCTCCTTTCTAGACTCACCATGATGTGCGTACGGAGCAGAGCCGGTCACTTGTACAAAGATACCCATAGAGGTAGTCAAACAGTATTGTCAGCGTCTGAGGGCAGCAGAAACACGTTCCCTGAGAGAAAGAGATGCATTGAGGGAAATGCCATTCCCTCCGAGCAGCCCTAGTCCAGGGCCTGGCTGCCGGCCCGCCCTCACGCCAGGCCGGGCCCCCTGCCA
>VWZY01004806.1:24135-46810 GCA_013399075.1 Chloroceryle aenea
CTCGGCCCCTCGAGGGGAGATGCTGCCGAGAGGCTTGCTCGCCTCTATTGGGTCCCGGGGGAGGGGGCTGCCGCTTTTCTTTCTCTTCCATTGCCTTCGGTTGGAGATACCGCTGCCCCTGGCAAACCCAAAGAGAACGAGCTCTCGCTCTGCAGGGATCGAGTACACGATACTTCATTGCCTAAAGAAAAAGCATAAGCTTTCATTATGTGGTAGACGTTATTACAGATCGTTTTCTTTTTCCAGCAGCGTCTTTTCATCCTTTTCCCCTAAAAGTTTGTGCATTATGCTTGATCATTTCATATCTGGTGGAAAAAAAAGGTGGTAGAGGAGAGGAACTGGCAGCCCTGGAATGGTGCCTCTTGCCCCAAAAATGTCTGTCTTGCGACTGTTTCTTTAAACATGTTTCCCTTGCGTGTAACAGAAAGGGCCTATATTTTTTTGGATGATATTACTCTTCTGGGACTGTTACTTTTGCCCTAAGACCTTATGTTTATTCATTTCAAATGAAATAAATACCCTGGTATGTAAAAAGTGTGATTGCAGTTACACCTCATTTAGCAGTAGGAAGACACTTCAAATATTTTTTGTTTGTAATTCTCAAAGACAACATGACCAGCTTCCCACCAAGTCACATATTTTTACTGAGTTGTGCTTAGAAAGCTCCTGATAGCACCATTGCAAACATCTGAAAAAGGCATGTTTTGGGGAGGAAAATGGAAACTGCAAGAAAAAGGGAAGGCCTGAATAAAACTGCTGTCTGTGACAGTCCAGTAGAATAAGGTAGAACTGAGAATTCTGCTAGATGAGAGGAGTCAGTCTCCACAATAACTGTGAGGACTTGGAGGAAAAAATGCCTCTGAGAAAACAGATGTTGGGTACAGCTGAATTGGGTGGAGGGCACCATGGAATTCCATATTCCACAATAAGTGTGCATCTTCTGCTGGGGGGGGTGTGTTAGTTTGGGTTGGTTTTTTTCAGTAGCTTATTCCTACCCTAAAGGTTGTGAGATGGGAAGACCCATTTCTTCTCCCTTGACTCCCAGTCCCGGTTCCAGCAGCATTCCTGGAGTTGGTTTGGTGAATGGGGAGGGCATGGTTTTCCACCTGGTATGTATGAGTCAGTGCAGCGTTGGCTTCACTTTTAGTGGAAACCCACGTTGGATGCTTGACCAACATCCAGGAGGATTCACCATCTTTGGGAGCTTTTGAGGCATGTCCGTCTTTCTGGTGTTTCCTTAAGTCAGCAGTAAATCAGTTCTTTAGAAAATAATCAGCTTCTACCCCATCAGCGATCTGCAGAGCAAACCAATCAGACTTCCTGTCCACTAATAAAAATTGATTAGTAGAGATTACTTTGGTGCAGCATTTCCCTTGATGGGCTTGCTGTTCTCCCACTGCCGTGGACGTTTGCAGAACAAGCTGGCCAGATCGAAACGGGAAGGCCTTGGGCTGTATCCCTCCCAAGTAGTAATGAGATTGTTACCCTTCAGGAGGGAGCATTAAACTTAAAGCTCTAAGGTCGAAATTGGTGCTGGGTTTTTTAGACTTCCAAAGTTAGTTGGAATCAAGTTGGGCAAACAAATTTAAGGTGTCCCTTGTAATTCTGCTGTCTGTTCTAGAGGCATCCTCCTGTCCATACCTGAGGAGTATGTACTGTAGATGCTGGTTTAGCCTCTAATGCCGTAGCCTAGTTCAGCTGAAACAAAAATGATTGTAATAATTTATTCTTGTTCATATGAAATACTGCAGTTCTGCCAAGATAGAGCTGAGGCTGCTAAATAATTCTGTGAACAGAACTGTCTGGGAGGCAGTGTGCTGGAAGTGTAAGTTATTCCTAATGTTGCTCTTTGGTTTGTTCTGTGGCGTAAGGCCACAGTTACTGATTGGTGCACATGAAACAGAGTGATGGTAAGTACTGTCTGCAAACATGTTGGAACATAGATCTCTTCCCTAACTTCAGCACGAGCGTGGAATAACATCTTGTTGTGTTTAATGTCAGGAGAGCAACGCTTCCCATCTTTCTCATTGAGGCTTTAAAAGAGCAGCCTGTGGTGGGTTGTTCATTCCATATGTTTCATGGTGTTTATAGCAGCACTGAAGTTGGGCGTATAACTGTGTCTCCTTTGGTGTTGCTTACCTGCCCCTCTTAGAGAGTTTAGGAAGCCTTTGAAGCTGTATCTGAGTTGTTGGAAATCCAGTCTTATATTTGCACTCTCCTCGGTTTGTTGGCCCAGATTAAGGGGACAACTTTCTAGGTACTTGTGCAACGTAAGCAGCACTTAAGCCCTGATCTCCAGAGATGTTAAGAGATCTGGGTGTCTGTCTTCAGATCTGCTTAGGCATGTCATGGCAAATCACAAAATGCCAGGAAGCTTCCTTATAATGCAGGAAGCTTTGTGAGAATTCTCACTGCTATTCCTTCCAAGACCTTTTTCCCAGAATAATGTATAATTACAAATGGTGGTCTCTTTTTTGGAAACAATTGGAGTAGGTAGTGTTGTGCTGGTTTGTGAAGTTACCTTACTAGTACTGGAGTTCTTTATGTCAAGAGCATACGTGTATCTGGATTCCTGTAGACTGCTGCAGACTTGGTTCTGGAAGCTCGGTAACATCTTTCTTTTAATCAGGTGAGAAACGTGCTGTGACACGAGGTAGAGTGTCTCACAGTATCGGGTCTCACACGTAAAGCTTAGGGAAGAATCAATCGATAAACTGAAGTCACAAATGAGAAGTTGCACGTTAATTTCAAATTGAAGAGGACCTGACTCTTTCAAGCAAATGTCAAGAACAGTTTAAGTTCTTGGGTGTGTGTTATTTTTGTTGTTCATACTTGTATCAGTGTCGAAGGTCTGAGTGTTGCAGTGATGTGCTGCTGCATGACTGCTCTTTGTCTTTGAATGGGGTAGATGTGAAAGTGTTAAAAGGCAGAAGAATCTCGGCATATCCTGAAGAAATGTAGGAAGCTAAGAGGTAAATAGAGTATGGCCAAGACAACGTTGGGAAGAATTAGAATGTTTAATTAAAAGTGATAATTTTTTACATACTGGCCATAAAGGTTGACTTCTGCTCATGAGGAGTGGTGTGAGAGCAGGCCTTTTTATATAGTGGCCTTCTTGAATCTGTCTGGGTACCAAGAGCAACCAAAGGATACAATAATGGTTTGGCTCTCTGCGGGGAGTCTAGGAGTGTTGGAACTGTCCAGTAAGTGTCTTGAGTATTGTATTAGTTGATTACTTAGTAGCAGATCTCAGTCAAGCAGAGAAATGTATGATGGGACTCAGCGTTTAGATTGGCCTGTTTGCCCTCAAACTAAAACTTCTGCTGCAGACACCAGAGGAACCATCTTTTATTCAGGAAAACACGTTCACAGCTTGAAGAGATGGTAGCAATGACTTAGAAATTGTGTTCTTGTTGCAAGAAAGACTTGTGATGCTCTACAGGATTGATTGTGCAGGAAAGACTACTGTTGCCTGGATAATTTGGCCTTAACCCATCTGTTTCTCCAAGTACATAATGCTTTGTAGAATGTATATTGCAGAGTCATGCCATCCAGTGTTGGAGGTGCCTTGGCTGTATTAGCTGCTCTAGCACTTCTCCTTGTGTAAGGTTTACAACCTGCTGCTTTCTCCACAGAATCATAGTTACTGTGCAGGGTGGCTGTTCTTTGATGGCTTTTTCCCCTCCTTCTGCCTGTTGGTTGCCTTGAATGTCTGGGAATATAATTGTTGGTTTCTTTTATGCTCGTTTGTATGAAACTCATATATTGTGTAAGTGTAGCATGCTTTAGATAGGGATCTCAAGATAGCTCTTATCAATTTTTCATACCTTAGTAGTTGCACCCTGCTTTTAATGGCCTGTAATCATCTACTTGAGGTGCTCCCAAGCACATGAAGATTTCTGAAGAAAAATTGTAAATATTTTTATAGTGTGTAAGGGGAAATGTATTCATTTTATGCTTTAAGAAACTAAAGAAGCAGTGCTGCAAAGAGGGGTGAGCTAACCTAACAGCTCACTGCTGAGAGATGTCCTCTCTTCCTTGACTATTTCTGATGTTTACTTGGATTCTAGTCCGACTTCTGGAGCCAGTTCAGTTCTCTGAATCATAGGGCAAGATTATTTTTTTCCTGAGCTGGTGACCTGAATTAGCCAGTTGAGAGGTCAAGGGAGTGTTGAGCTGGCCTGACGGAGCTGATAGGGATAAAGGAGAAAGCCACCCTCACCTCGTCGCAGGCTGCGGGACGGGTTTAGCCATCTCTGGAGTCTTTCTTGCCAAAAGCATGATTTCTTAAGAGAGCAGAGAAACCTAATGCAGACAGTGCACTCGTGTGTTCAGGAGAGTTCCTCGGGGATGAAAACATGAACCCTACCTTCTCTTGGCTTGAATTTGGAGTTCTCATTGTAGTCAGTAGGATGGTGCCCACTGATGCCAGGTGGAGGCCCCCAGTTCTGGGGGAAATGCCATCTGTGGGAATTAATCTTCCATTACACTCATCGTTTAATGAAGAAGATAAGATTGACCCTATTTCTTCAGCTCATTTTTGTCTGTGTTCTCAGCAGTTTGCTGCTGCTACTCAGTACTTGCTATTTGCTTCCATTTTTCTGGAACACTTAAAACTGTTACCATGCTTCCCAGCACACATCACTCTGATTCCACTGGTGATCTTTCTGTGTTCTTAGCACTCGAGTCTTATATTCATACCATGTTTCCTGTCTTTCAGCCAAGTGTTTATCCATGTGAGGACTTTCCTTCCTATCCCATGGCAGTTGAGTTCCTTAAAGAACCTTGGGTGAGGGACCTTGTCAAATGCCTTTGGGAAATCCAGGTAGACTATATCAATCATGTCTTCCTTGTCCATATGCTTGACTCATTCAAAGCATCCCAGTAGATTTGTGAGGCATTGCTTGTGTTCACAGAGGCTGTGCTCTATAATACAGTGTTTATGCATATCCCCCCTCATTCAGGCTTTTTGATGTCATTCCTATTAACTTGACCCCTTGTGAGTGTTAGATTAACGGGTCTGTAATTCCTCTGGAGTGTCTGCTGGAACCCTTCTTGAAAACTGACACACTGTTAGTCATTTTTGGTTTGTTGCTGCTCCTAAAGTTAACAGAGAGGTTATGTGCAGCAGTTTAGGATCAGATACTTTGAGTTCTTGTGACTCAAGACTAGTACTGAGTCTTCACTGACTACTGGCTATGGTGCACAGTCTGGGGTGACCACGTGTGGGGAGACTTTCTGCTGTGTTCTTCGGATCACACTGGATGCACTCTTGCAGATTTTAGCTTCTGAAACATTGAAATAGTGAGCAGCAACTTAGAAACTTGAAGACCTTGGTCTGCTTTATTCCCTATAGATAAGGATAAGAGAAAAGATTCAACTTAAAACACAACTTAAGCTTTCTGAAGTGCTGGCTTCTGCAGCTGTTCACTTAATGGTATTTAAGATTGCCACCTTTTGGGGTTTCCCAAGATTCATTTGATTTGAGCCTTCAGTAGGGCAACCATCAAGTCATCTCCATTCCACCTTTACTAAACAAGCTCTTTCTCAGTTCTTATTTTAACAACTTTTCTCACTTAAGTAGATCCTCTTTGGGAAGATAAGCACACCAGTAACAAGTTTTTCTAGCGCTTAATTTTTCCTGCAGTAATGTTGAACCAGTGTGTGCAGTGGCAAGGGCTGGTGACTTCAGCAGTATGGGTGAAGTAGGTTGTGTTGGTGAAAATTAGATTAGGAGAGCCTATATTACAAGGTGCTTCATAAAATGAACAAAAAAATCACACACTGTAGCATCATAGTTAGAGAGAGACTTAAGCACTACACGATACTTGAACTAGAGGCTGCAAATGATGTATTTTTGCTCCAGCAGGTTCTCTTCTCTTCTCTAATGCATCAACCTTTGTTTAGGACAGGTGGTTTCTGCTACAAGCACAAACTTTGATAGAACTGTCAGATACAGGTTGTTCTTTTGGTATGGTCTGCTGGTTCTCAAGTGCTCTATTAGGAAGGTTTTTTTAGTCTTTCCACTAAATTTACTGTATCACCTGTTTCAGTGTTTCCTTACATAGGGACATTCCAGTTCCCCTGAGTTAGTTGGATTTCTAGAGTTTGAGAAGTAGCAAATACTTAGTTTCTCACCTTTATCTGGTGATTTTTGTGACATAGTAAGCTTCCTTCCCAAATGTGCCCTTCCTACAAATTCTGTGGGTTGGTCCCTGGTGGGTGGCTATCAGACATATGTTCCTCAACAGTTGTAAATTTGCCTATTACTTTTTAGCTTAGAGTAAGGCGTGGTCTTTGTCTTTCATATTAAAACAAAAATCCTCAATCCCAAGCCATGCACCAGGCTTTTAAAAAAAATACTTCGTAGGTGGCACACAGTGTAGTGGCAACCACTGTCCAGACTGTTCCTGTTCTGCCAGCTGTGTCTGTCCTCCTCCAGTTAGTCTGCTGGGGCTGGAGCGAGTCAGCAGTGTTTGCAGTGAGGAGCCAGGCATCTTGATCATAGTAATAGAATGTAGGACCTTTAAACAATGGTGTGAGTATTATTACAGTTTTGTAGTATCTTGGGCAGTTGTTTTGAGTCTTGGTTAAACACATTTTTCCTGTAAGAAAAATGTTTCCAAACCTGATCAGACCAAATGCCTGTTTATTGTGATCTTTCTTATGACAACCAACAGCAAGTGCCTGGGGAAGGATGTAAATCTAGGGCAAGTGTGTCGTTCTCCAGAATATTCCCCTCTCCTTCCACACTTCACACTTCTGGGATTTCCTGCTCACATGATGGCATGATCTGACAGTAGCATAATAAGGTGACAGCCACCATCAGCTGGAAGGCTGGAACTTAACCTCTTAAAATACAGTCTTCATCTGCTTGAATCTGCATAACACCCTTTCTGTAATGGAGCATGTATGCAGTGAGTTGTCATTACTGCAGTAATCCTTCTTACTGAAATATCATCTCAGACTTGTATTTTGCCTTGAATGGTCTCTGAGCTTTTCCCCTCCTTGTGGAATCCTCCACATAGGTAAAGCTGCACTTAGAATATAAACCATTTTTTCTGTTGGCAGGCATAGATGGCTTTATTTTTCTATAGAATTAGTTTTCTTTGGGGGAATATACAGATAGGCTGTCATCTTGCTTTTGTATTGTCTGAGTTTTTAAGATTATTCATCAGGCTTAAACTTTCAGGGCTGGATTATGGTTTTACCAATGAAGATGAAGGGGTATGCATAACAATATTTTTGTCTTTCTGAAATAAAAGCCTAGGGTGGTTGTTTTGTTTTTTTATTATAGGTAAAATTGGTCTCTTCACTAAACTAGAACTTTCTCTCCCAACACCTTTGTAGGTAGGCTGGTAAGTCTTTTCTCTTTGGGTAAGATGCTTGGTTATGGATAGGGATTCTGATCTGTGGTTATGGATTTAACTAGTAAGTAGCAAGAGGAGAAGACCTTTCAGTTTGTTTCATCATTGTATTGACAAATGAAAATAACTTCCCTCTCACCTCCCAGCATCTTATTCTTGATGGCCATCATTTGGCAAACAGTCTGTTTGGCTTATTAATGACTCATGGTTATAAAAATCTTGGGGTCTGTTTTCTGGTAGGAATTCTGAGCAGGTGACTGTTTCCTTTTGTCACTTGTTTTCGTGGTTATGGTGGACCTACATGATGATAGTTAATGATCTTCCTCGTGGGAGACTGAAGAGATGCAACAAGAGCTAGTATGTACTGATGGAGGGTCTTCGGTGTGCCTTTGTTGGTGAGCTTAGAGATGGTTTGTCTTCCAGTGCAGAGATGTTGGACCTCTGCTTGAGGGGCTTGTAACAATAGATAAAATCCTGAAGAAGCAAAACATTTGATTAAATTTGTAATGGTATGTTGGAGTCTGTTCTGAGAATCAGAATAATTTACAGGGAACAGCAAATCTTTTGTATAGCTTTTTTTGTTTCATGTTTCCACATTAGACAGATCTGCTTCCAGGGAAGAGACTTTGAAGGAAAGCTGCAGTCCAGTTTCTAAAGCTTGACCATATTTTCCCTAGTTGCTACTTCTTGATACAGGCCAAAAGATCTTAGTGTTACTGTACGAGTTTCCTCCACGTGCTGAAGTAATTACAGGTGTATCATTCACACCTCTTCTTATGTAGTAACCAAAGGTACCTCTTCAGCACATGAACTTCTCCAGCTAATGCAGAAGGGAGGGCTCTGCATTCACAAATACAGGTTACTTTCTTAAACTACAGATGTATCACAGTTTCAATTACTCTTATCTGAGTGCAGTTAAACATTAAGCATAAAGACAAGCCCTGTATTTCTTGGTGGAGCTTGGCTAGGGTACCAGAGTCCCAGAGACTGCGAGTCTTCATTCCCATTGTTCATCTTTGTTCACAAAAATTAACACTGGGGAGACCTGTTGGGGACTGGTAACATTGTTCCTGCCGGGGAAGAAGGTTGAGTCTACAGTTTCCATTGCTGAAATACTGTATTCCTGTTAATATTGTGAGTTTGGATATCTGAGGAAAAAATTGACAGTTAAGCTTCATGAGTTTTCCATTGTGTCTGCTGCCATGATGCAGCAGAACATAAGGAGGAAAACTTAGAAGGGAGGGGTGGGGAGTGGGCAAGGCAAATAGGGCGCAGAACAGTAAAACATCAAAATATGGGAGCCATGGCCTAATGAGATCATTGTGCTTTTGGCAGAAGCTAACTAGGTCACTCTGGTGTTCCTCTACCTGGCAGATAGCTAGGGAGCAGTTGGCCTGTTGAGCAGATAGGGGAGTTGGGGCTTAGTCCCAGTCATTAATGGTCTTGTTTTCTGTCTGTGGAATTCTTACCATTTCCAGAAGCTGGAAGGTAAATGATAAATGAACTGAAACACTGTGTGGCAGAACAAAACCTGATTCCTGGATGTCTCATCCTAGGCTCTCAATTAGTGTATATTTGACATTTTCAGCTTTTATTTTTCTAGTATGTCACAAACAGTCACAATGTGGCTAGGTAATGAAAGGATTATAGCATCCCTTAAGTAGTTCAGGCTTTTGCTTCCACTGGAGTATAGGGGAAGCTACATTTATTTAACCTCATGTTTGTAATTTCTTTTCAAAAGGTTTTAACTATAAATCTAAATTAACTTATATTTTATGTGTTACTTTTCAGTGTAAGTATCTGCTTGGCATGGTAGATTGGTTGCTGAGGATATGTTTTTTTCTCTTTTTCTGTCACTTCTCCAAGCACCTCATTTTCCTTTGCTGGTTTCCTTTTGCAACTTTGACTTGCTCCTCTAATAACAGAACTCACACTTCTCTACATCCATTCAAATGTGTCTTTTGTAATGTTTTGGTTAATTACCACCTTGCACTGTATTCCAGTTGACAGATGGGTAGAACATTCTGTAACTCTTCAGTTGGTTCATTCTGTGCTGAAAGCCAGATTACATTTGTGCGTGGTTTTGTTATTTATTATTCGCTCCCTTTGCTGAAGCACTTTGAAGAACACATGTTCCTGTAGGATTGTGCAGATAACTGTTATCCACCATGAAAAATGTGCTTGCTGCTAATGCTAAATCCTGGTTTTGTCTGTCTCTTAAAAATAAAACTTAATTTTTTGGGGGTGGAGGCTTTTTAAATGTATTTAAACCAGCACTGGGTGCTTCTTTGTGTACATGCTCATGGATCTGTTTGGAGTGCTCCGGTATAAAAGTGAAGTGAGTATGTGTGAAGGGAGGAGGGAGTCTGTTTTCATAAGCTATCATTAACATACAGCTTCTGTTGATTGGTTTGAAAGCTAAAGCATCAGCTATGGGAATAATTGTTTGACCTTTTTTTCCTAGAAATGGTTGAATCAATGAAGAAAGTGGCTGGAATGGATGTGGAGTTGACAGTGGAAGAAAGAAATCTGCTTTCTGTTGCGTATAAAAACGTGATTGGAGCCAGAAGAGCTTCTTGGAGAATAATCAGCAGCATTGAACAGAAAGAAGAAAACAAAGGTGGAGAAGATAAATTAAAAATGATTCGGGAATATCGGCAAATGGTAAGATGTGGTTGCTGTTCCAGCACAGTGCCCTTTAGTTAAGGTTTGGTTTTGTTACCCGATCGTGAACTGTCCTGGTGTACTAGACAGCCTGCAGTGTGGTGGTGGCCTTGAAAGGATGAGGTTTGTTCCTTGTCTGGAAAAATAAATACACTTGTTGAAGAGGAGAGGTTGAGTGTTTTTTGTGTAAACACTCAAAAGGACAGGAGACTTGAAGGAGAAAGGGAGGGCTTTTCCTTCAGTGCATCTGCGTACCTGCTAACCATCTGAGCTGTGCTGGCACTTTGTTTCTTCCCTACTTAGTCAAGTGTGAAGCTGCACATGCTCAGAAAGTGTTATTCTTTCCCCTTCAGCCTGACTTACCCCAACTAATGTTTTTGTTTTGTTTTAAATGAATCATGTCACAGGAGATGTTTGGCTGTTAAGCCTCTACTTTGGATAAAGTTGATTTGGATCCCGCAGACTTTGATGCTTGGTGCTGTTGCAGTACTCTGCTATCAATGCTGCTAGTCGAAATGCCAGTGGGGAAGGGTCTTCAGTAGTGCTCTTGGCATAGAGACAGGCAGTGTAAAGCCAAATGGCTGCTTCCTCTGACTCCTTTTCCTTGCCTTTTATTAGTGATAGTTGCATTTCATGTACATTGCCCTTGTTTTTACCCCAGATGAAAACTTAGCAGGAGTTGATGTAAACCAAGTGCTTAGAAGTTGGGTGACAGTGAAGGATAGTTGCCTACTTAGTCTTGTACAGTTGAACTGGCAGACCTGTTACTAGCTCAGCTGTGCCTATGTTCAGATGAGTGCTGGTACAGTGTGGGGTCTCTGACAGCATCTAGTTCTTAAAATGAATGCTAAAATGTAACTGTCCTCTCAGCTATGAAACTAGCACATTCAGTAACCTTCAGGGCCTTGCTGGTTGGAGAGAGAGGGAGAAAAAATCATCCACATATCTTGGTGCTGAGTCTAGTCAGCCTGTGCAAGTTTACCTAAAATGGAGAACTTGGAGCAAGCTTTGACTTTCCTCAGTGAGGGCTAATGAAACCTTCAGCTATTAGAAGGCTCAGTTGTTCCCCCCCACCCCTTCCTTAAATAAGGGTTTTGGAGGGAGCAGGAATGCTCCCATACTGTTTAAATCCCACACGTTTCTGAAGATGCTTTATCTCCATTATTTGAGGACAAGTGCCTCCACATGCTTCAGATCTTCACTTCCAGAGAAACAGTGGAGTATATTATATCACATCACTTGGCACTGATTCATATACCACCAATGGAAATGATGTTGGCTTGGAAATCTTTTCTCAGGAATGGCTCTGGACTACTTTCTGTTGACTCACAGGCTTTCTGTTGCTTCATGGAATTGTTAAAGTTGTGAGTTTCTAATTTTATGCTGGCACACTAATGAGATGAGGCTCTGCCAGTTATGTAAAGTCCCAAATACCATCTCTTGATGGGTGTTGAAAATCCTTCTAACAGAATGTATAAAATAAGACAATAGCTATCTGATGATTGTTTAAATTTGTCTTCCCTTCTGTGCTTCCAGGTTTTTTTGCATAATGTTTAGTTGGTGGTTACTATATTCTGCCTACTATATTTCTTGGTTTTGAAAGGACTGTAAAAAAGGTGTTTGTTCTGCATCTCTCCTTGCAAAGAGAGCAAATGCCACCCAGAACAGACTGGTGTGCAAGAAATACATGTTGGAGTCCTCGAGAGGCCACGTGAAGCACAGTGCCATGCCAACAGAATCTTCAGCTGTTCCATCTTTAAAGGGAACAGCTATCACAGTTGCTTTAGGTGAGGGTGCTGTTCTTCTGCCTCTCAAACTAGGCTGACTCTGTCTACTTGGTTTTAACCTGAGTTTTCCAAGAGGCTTCTATGTATTTGTCTAGCTGAAGACCAGACCCTGTTGTAGCTGCTGGGGGACTTCCAGTGAGTTAGCAGCTGCTGTAAGGAGAGTGTTAATGGGTTTGTTAGGATAGCATGGGAGCAGTAAGGGGCTGAAGAAAATACTGCAAAGGTTTGGATGATAGTTCTCACTCTTGCTGCTGGAACAGGAGCTCAGCTGCCCTGGTGTCATGGTCAGTGCCTCTTTGAAGAGCTACGGTCCGGTGCAGGCTCAGCAGAGTTGTGGCTATTGTGCTTTCCTTTTCAACAAATAGCCACTATTGTAGCATTTTTTAAAAGTTCAGTGTTGTTGGGGAAACCCTTCCCAGGATTGAAAGGCTCCGAAGAAGACAACAAAAGCAAAGCAGTTGTCTGGGGACTGACAGGCCAAGTTTAAAGCACTGGGAAGTTGGAGAGAACCAGCGTCTCTAGAAAGACATCTATCTTGCCTGCCACATGAACTAAGTGTGACCTTGCTCAGCCCTAGAGTGCTGCTCAAGTTAAAATGGAAGGTGTACTTTGTGTGAAAGTATTTTTTTTAAAAATATTTTTGGTCTATAGCATTATTTCTTGCAATTTAGCACATGGCTCTTAAACGTTTGGGATTTGTTTGAGCTACTGGCCAGTGTGACTTGGGGCAGAACTCAAGGCATCACGGTGTTTCAGAGCAGGGCTGGTCTGGTTTTGTCTGACACATCTAGTAGGTAATACTGAGAGCTGATAGAAGGTGCCAGGCTGTGCCTTTACCCAAACCACTTAAGATAAATATAGCAAAACACGTACATAGCCATGGGGGAAAATGCCACTTACTTGCTTCCTTTGTAGACAGGCTGCTTTTCTGGGTCCTGTGACCATTTTGGATACACAGAAGTAGAGCCCCCTTGGCTTTCTCATCTGGCTGCATCTCTGTGGATGAGAACACAGTGAGGCTTGCGTTCTTCATCCTTGAGAGGGTGAAGGAGGGTATGTCTGCACATAATGCAGTTCACTTCCTTGCAGTAAAACCAAATCCCTTCCCTAATAGCATAGGACAAGTATTCACCTTCCTCCTGCTGGGCTGTATTTGTGGCTTGTGAGAATGTGTGTTTCTAGTGCTCTGACTTAAGACCTGGGTTGTATCCTGGGGCAGCTGCAAGGCTCTGTTCTCCTTCCCCCTCTTTGAAAGGTTAGACTGTGAACTGTATAAATGCAGGTGATTTGGGGAGGGAGGTTACAGGCTTTAGCAACTGTGTCCTACCGTTCTAGTTTCATGTTGAGTCTCAGTTGTGAGGTGCAGCTATTTTGGGGGCCATGTATTAAAACAGGTCAAAGAACTAGTACAGGCCACCCTTCCCTGCTCGGTTCTAATAAGTTTCCTTATTTAGCTCACCAGGTGGTTCACAAGCTTTCGGATCTGCAGAGCTGAGAACAGTCAGGAATCTGGTTAAGCCAGCACTGTCACTAAAATCAAGAGAGGCAGGGTGGATTGTGGGGGCTTCTACGAACCCCTAGGGTGAGCAGTGTGTCCTGCTGATCGGAGCCTGCAGCACCATGTGTCACACTGGGAGCTGGAATGGTGATGGACTCTAAACCTACCTTTTCTGAATGCCCTGAACAGGCTTAGTGTGGGCTCTTGTGCTGGTTTGCTGCTTTACAGAGCTTATTGAGCCCCTTTGTCTAGAACAGATCCTTTTCACAAAAGAGCTTTCAGGGTTTTGTTGTGGTTTTTGTTTTGTTTTGTTCTTAATCAACTTGATTTGTATTAAATCTTTTTAAACTAAGCTTGGTCAGGACATTTACATTGCCCTGGACAGCAGCTGATCTCTGATAACTTGTGTGACTGATCCATTTAAGCAAAGCTGAAAAAGGTCTGTCTGAGATGAAATAGAAGTTTGTACATATATGGTTATTTAAAAAAGAGGATTAGAAACTGATTTAATTCTTTGCAGTTTTGCTGAAGATCTCTCTGCAAAAGAAGTCATTGAAAAAGAGGATCAAGAGGAAAGAAGTTTGCAGGAACTGACTGCTGGCCAAAGGTTTTATAGCTTTTGTAGCCCAAGAATATATGAAGTAGATCCTTTTCAAGTGACCATATTTCAGCAACTTCCTTAAGCATTTATCACATAACTTTTAAGTATAGCATCTAACTCTTCCTCCAAATGTTAGGGCATTCTGACATTGTCCATGAAATGTGCTGTAGATTAACTTGTCTAAAGGAACTTTTGCAAATCTATTAATTCCTTTTGTACAAATAGGTATGTCTGTGCTAGTTTAACATTTATTCTGGATCTATAATTTTAACAGCTTTTGAGGATAGATGTTGTGGTTACAAACCCTGATAGTTTGGGAGCTATATGGTGTAAAAAATACTACATGGCAAGAAAAAAAAGAGGAGGAAGGAAAGAAAACTGTATGGGTGAGAGGATAGGAAGGGGTAGTAAACTAAATGGGGCTGCTTTTGGGATTCAAGAGATGCAGTTTCTAGTAGCTTCTTGTAACTGATATTGATGCCTTTGTTTGAAAACCTCTTACCTACATAGCACAAAAAAGTAGCTGGAGCCAGAGCTGTCCTCAGCTGAAGCTGTGAAAGTTACTGTGAAGTCATGAAGAGCAGCAGTAGATCCCTATCTGCCCTCCACCAACCCCTCCCGCTGTCAATGACCCGCGGTGCTGGGCAGGTCCTGTTTTGCCGGTGTCGATGTCAGAGGCAGTTTTTAGTTTTTTGGTGTATGCTTTCTTTGCTCTCAGGTCTGAAATTCTCTGTGGTAAAAGCTAACCTAGGCCTTGCAGTATATTCTGTGTCAGAATAAAATGAAGGTGATGTGACCATGTTTTCAACTTTTGGCTATTAAAATCCAGTGTCTATTCTTAAGGCTTTATATATTGGCTTTCTTTTGGCACAGCATTTTTGATTTGTGCTTTTTCTCTGAGTAGTTACTTTTTTCCTTTTTTTTTTTGCCTGCTTCTGAAGCTTGCATCTTTTTTGAGTTCATTTTCCTCTTGTATTTGACCTTTTTGTCCATGTGGCACATTTATTCTGTTCTGATACTTCATGATTATTTGTCCTAAGGCTCTTCTGTTAGAGCTTTACCTACCCAAGTACTTACTAGGAACTTGTTCTGAAGGTGCCATTTAACTCTGAGGTGTAATGGAATTCAGTTGATTTGTATTAATTACCTTCAAATTGTCCCCTTCACCACTGCCACTCTCAGGGCAGGCTTCCAGGACCACAAATGTAAGGAATTAAGAGTCATACAAGCCTTGCAGTAAGGAATTCTATCCTGAGACAAACCTAATGCAACTGTCAGGCAAGGTACCTTGCAGGGAGTTCACAGTCCTGTTACTGAAATAGCTCGTAGTCTTATGTGCTGACCTTGCTGCCTCTTCTTCATTTTGGGGGGTGTGTTTTGTTTGGTTTTTTTAATAGGTTGAGACTGAACTGAAGTTAATCTGTTGTGACATTCTGGATGTACTGGACAAACACCTCATTCCAGCAGCTAACACTGGCGAGTCCAAGGTTTTCTATTACAAAATGTAAGTATCTTCTTGTGAGGCACGGACCTCTTACTGTATCTGACTAGAGACAGAAACAAGCTAGCTGTGTGTGTGTTTTCTACCCGCTCAGCCACAGGAGCTTCTTCCAGAAAGAAGGCAGTTCAGTCCTAACCAGTATCCCTTTCTGGCTGCCTGTGAGCTGTTAGTGTCCCAGTTGTGTGGTATCAGGTATATGTTGTTGTAAAAGTCATTAGAATCTTAACTGTTGTGCAGCTCTTAGGTGTAAGAAACAACCATTTCAGTGTTGTACACTCCTAAAGAGAAGAAAAGTAGGTAGATGGATAAGTGTTGTGTAGTGTTCACTTCAGAACTGCATTACCAAAGGAAACTTGGCCTTGGAGTACGTTGCTGCAGTCACTGGTTTGATGCATATGGTGCAACTTCTGAAGCACAGATCAAATCTTTAAGTGGTCAAAGTGTTTTCCCCTGTAGTTGAATTATCTCTATCAGAAAACTTGTCTGCAGTTGCCCAGAGACAGAGTTTGGTAACGGAGAAGGTAATATTATGGGTTTGTGTGCTGACACCCTGCTGTCTAGACAGGAATCCAGCAGCAGTGTCCTTGTGTGTGAATATCTAATACTCAAACTAAGCTCTTCATTTAGCATCTGGTGGGAAAATACTGATTACTGACTTCTTAACTGTTTCTGCTTTCAGGAAGGGGGACTACCATAGGTATCTGGCTGAGTTTGCCACAGGAAATGACAGGAAGGAGGCTGCAGAGAATAGCTTGGTGGCTTATAAAGCTGCTAGTGATATTGCAATGACAGAACTCCCGCCAACACATCCTATCCGCTTAGGACTTGCGCTCAACTTCTCTGTATTCTACTATGAAATTCTTAATTCTCCTGACCGTGCCTGCAGGTGGGTAGTGACTGGGAGGATGGGAGTTTTCACGTGAATACCAAACAAGCCAGAATTGATTGCTACTTGGTAACTGCTTTTCCTCACTGGGAATGCTGGGCTGGCTTTCTTCCCGCTAGTAGCTGGTGACTTGCTCTGTTTGAGGCCAATTAATTGGAAAGGTTTTCAACTTTGCTGTTTTAGTTCATTTGTGTGGGAGCAGATCACATGTGAGAAGCAGGATCCTTGGATTGATGGGCTAATGGCAGTTTAACAGCTATTAACTCTGTGTGTGCCCTTACCCTACAGAAAGTGTGAGGTGATTTAACTTGCCTCTCTTGCTGTTGGCCATGGCACAGGGTAATCATGGTACTGGTTTCTGTGAACTGTGAGCATGTTTACAGTGACAACAGCTCGTCTGTCCGTAGGGGTTCAGCTCGTGGGAGCATGAAAGTGATGACTGAAGCAAATACCATTTGTCTTCTGTTCCTGTTGCTGCAGATTATGTAATATATCTTCTTTTAAGCTTTTAGTAGCCCTTGGATCAGTTGTACTGCAAGATAGAGAAATATTTAATAAAACCCATATTCTTGAGTAAAAAGATTCTTAAGTGCACACAATGGCTGGTTTTGAAGATGGGAGATACTTGAATCAGCATCTAAACAGTGTTAAATATGACAGATTTCTGGCAGAACTTCTGGATGTCATGTAACTGAACAAGAAGATAGGTGTTCTGAGGCACAGGTTTGACTTGGGTGCTTCTGGATTCTCTTCAGCAATATATGTTAAGTCTGATTTATTCTGTGCTTACAGGTTGGCAAAAGCAGCTTTCGATGATGCTATTGCAGAACTGGATACACTGAGTGAAGAAAGCTATAAGGACTCTACACTTATCATGCAGTTGTTACGTGATAATCTGACACTATGGACTTCAGACATGCAGGGTGACGGTAGGTAAACTCTGCTCTCAGGTGCTGCTGTCCCCTGGCCTCTACTGGAAAACAGCAGGGGAACAGGGATGGGTTTGGTGGTTTAGTTTTGTCTTTCCTAAGAGCTGACCCTCCTGAACTGATGTCAGTCCTTAGTGCTGCCTAAGTTGAGTGGTGTGACAGTAGCTTCTTTTGAGAAGCTTTTCAGCTCTCACTTAAAAGGAAGGAGGTGTGGAATTAGTAATGCATTTGTTGGGTGTTTTTACCTCCCCACCTGGCTGTTAAGGCATCTGTGATTATTTTAAAAGCAATGACTTCCTTTAATTCATCTGCTTTTCCTTAAGACTGGCCATGTCCATCTAGGGTTGTCATTCCAGCCAGACCTGAGTTTCCGATGCAGGGGGAAGTGCTGCAGACAATGTAGTTCCACTTGTGTTTTTCCAGGTCACTCAGTATTTCTGTTGGCATTTTAGTGGAAGATTTACTGCCATAATACAAATCACTTCACCCTAGAGCATTTTGCATATTTTTTTTTTAATTCTTCTTAGGCATACAAAAAGAAGAGGAAAAAAGCATTTGTGAAATACTTCTGTTACTGGGGGGAGGCTTGGGGAAATCTGATTTGCTGTTTGAGATATTTGAAGTGTTTTGTTTAATACTCCCCAAAATGCTGACTTCTGATTCCTGAAGTGGGCTTTTGCCAGAGCGGATACCGGATTCACCCCCTGGCAGTACCAGAGGGTGGGACCTAGATTGCTTCTGTTGACCAGCACCTCATAGTTACTTAAAGTTTTGAAAATACTCTCTTTTTTTTTTTTTGGCACACTGAATGGACTTTTTCCTCCTACACTTTCACATAGAGTGCCAGGTGAAAATTTACTCTGGTTTGGTTTTTTTGAGTTACGCCTCCTGTTTCACTGACTGTTGGTAGTGGATTAAACATCTGCTCTGCCCAGAAATACTCAGCTCGTGGTTTATTCTGCAGAAATGGTGTCCTGGAGAGACAAGTGGAAAGAGATGATTTTCTTCTACCCTTTGAGGCAGGCTGGGGGGAGAGTTTAGCCCTGTTTAAAGTATATTGGGTACTTAAATGCATAGAGGTTTGAGACAACATCACTGCTTAACCTAAGATACATAAATGAGTGCCTTGCCAAAAAACCCCTGTAAGATGTCTTGTGGAGCTCGGTGATGGCCACAGAGCATTATTTGGAGCACTTGATTGGTGCAGTGTCTGCTTGAAAGCAGTTGTAGACTCTCTTCAGTTCAGACTGTTTTTGTGTAGGATTGTGGCCTTGTTTTGAAGTAGTATTGTGACTGGATAGCTTCTCTTTGGTTAGGTCACGAGCATTGAATGTTGCAGGTCGTGTTTTACCCTTTCTTGGGGCTTTTAGCAGAACAGGGAGAGCTGTAACTGTGCAGGGTCTTGGCTTTGAAGTCACTCTACGTCCTAAGGCTTGAGTCTCTTTCAGGGGCTCACCCCTTGCTTCCTGTATCCTGGCTGGATCTGTACAGAGCACTCGAAATACCCCCTGTATTGTTAAATGCCTTCCATGCCGTGGTTAGGCATTGGAAAAAGAAATTCCCACAATGAAGATCGAATCTTTTATTTCTCCTAATAGACCCAAATACCTGGTGCTCTGGGGGAACACTTGTGAAGCTATTTTGGTGAAGTAGCAAGGCTGGATGGCTGTTGAGACAGGAGCATTAGAATGCCTTCCAGAAGTGCTCTTTGCTTGCCTGTGAGCTGACTGACGTGTCCTACACGTCTCCTGTGTCCTAGAATTTCAGCGGGATTCTTTACAGAGGCTCTTGATGCTCAGTTCTGCGTAATCAGAATTCAAGTTTCTTGTTTCATATTTAACTCCCTAACAGAGAAATAAGATACTTTTGTTCTTCCTGAAGTATTTCAGGTTATCCTGGTTGCTGTTTATGATGCATGCCAGAAAAAATGATTACAAAATTGAAAACACTGCAGAACTACTTAAAATCATGGTGCAGTTCTTCAGGTCCACACAGAAAAAGTTCACACATAGTGTTTAGACAGAGGTGCAGAGTTAAACTTTCTTGCTGATGTTGAGTGAGTTTAAAACTGCTGCTTCCAGAACGGGTGGAGCCTTCGAAGATGGGTAGAAGTTAAGGGTGGCACTGAGAGGGATCCTCATGAGTACCAGTTTCCTGAGGGGTGGGGGAGAACTGGAAAAGGCTTGTTCCTTTGCATTGAGCTTTGCCTGTTGAGATTTCAGATGGGTAGGTGGTAGGGAAGGACTTTCTCAAACTGGGTGTTACTCTGCTGCTGCGCTTCTCCATCTCATTTACTCTGTCTTGGAACCATGGCACAGATGAGCTGTTTAGTTTATTTTCCCGCTTGTAATGTTGTCTTCATATGATTCCTGTTTTCCCCTTCTTTTCCTGCTGTATAGATTCCTAAAGGGAAGTCCAACTGTTCATTTCCTAAAAGCTCTACTTTGTAAGTCTTTCTCACGGCTTAATGAACTTTTCAGCGCCAGTTTTCTTCCAGTCACTAATTGTGCTTGCCTCTCACTCCTGCTGCTGATAAACTGCTTGTGTCTTTGACTCCCTTCCAGAGCTAAGCAGTGTTCTACCACTTGGCGACCTGTTACCTCTGCCCAGGTCCAATACGCTTGACTAAGATCCAACGTAACTTACATGTTTGGGATTGAGCTGCATACTTGGACAGGGATTAAGAATAATTGGGCATGAAAAGTGCTTTCCCAGTCGCCTGTTACAGGAGTCTTTGCTGAAGTGTGTTGGCTAGAGCATGCTCCGATCATCTTTTAATCCCCTTCCTGGGTTAGGGCCTCTGCTTTCCTCTCTCGAATGACCTGTTGTGTAATTTTACATAAATTTTACTGTTGAATGTCAGATGTCTTGTGTTCCTAGGCCACCTCTTCCAGAATGCACCTTGTATTGTATCTGATAATTGTGACTCTGGAGATGCTCTGAGCAGCCATTCTGATGATCTGCTGCAAGTCATCACTCCATTTGAGTGGATTTTTTTTTAATGGGTAGTTTCTGTTTATTGCCTTCAAGCCAGTTAAACACAATTGTTTTTAAAAAAACCCTTTAGTTTCTTTTAGCCATTAACTTAATCATGCACGTGTTGTAGCACCAGCTGAAGTAGGCTGAACTGTTTCCCGTTGCGGTAGAAGCCGTGCAGGAGGCACAGCCACTGCAGACTGGACTCCTTGGGGACAAGCTTCCAGTGCACTGCCTGGCGCAGTCTGGTGGAGCAGGTCCCAGCTGGCTGGGTTTTTAAGAGAAATTAATTTCCCCTAAATGCTTTCCTTCAGTAAGCTCAAGCTAGGCTTCCTTGTCATGTCGCACTTGAAGTAGGGACCTTTTTTGGTACTTCCTTTGGTGCTTCCAGTTGATGCCATCACTGGTGGTCTCTGAAATTGCCTGCAGTGCTTTGTGGGTTTTGAGACTTGAGTGAACTTGGGCGGGCAGAAAGGTTAAAATTCTAACACTGCCCTGGTCTCGTTTCTGTCACTAGTGAATAGATGTCTGTAGTGTTCTCTGGGCTAGAGCTGGGGGGTGGGAAGGTATTTTCTGATCCAAGGATGTTGATTTACAGCTGTGCTGGTGGCTTTTGTCTTGGCTGTTCACCTCTTGGTCGACAGCACCAATCCCATGTGCAGTTTCAGAAAGGGTGGTTTGTTTGTCCTTACGACAGAGTCTGTCTTCTAATAACCTGTGCTGCAGTTGTGTTTGGTGTGAGGAGGTGAGTGCGCGCCTGCCTGCATGGAACTGAATCCCGAGGTGCTCGTGCAGGTGGCTTCGTGCCTCGTTTCCAAAAGGTAACGACTTCATTCCTTTTATCGCTCCTGTAGGTGAAGAACAGAATAAAGAAGCGCTGCAGGATGTGGAAGATGAAAACCAGTGAGACACAAAGGCCAACAAGAGAACCCATCTCTGACCACCCTTCCCCTTCCCCACAAAAACCCTCAGTGTCACTCTGAGAACCACCAAATCTGACTTTTACATTGGGTCTCAGAATTTAGGTTCCTGCCCTGTTGGGTTTCTTTTTTTTGTTTTTGTGTTTTTTTTTTTTTTTTTTTTTTTTTTTTTTTTTTTTTTTTTTTTTTTGGTTTTTTTTTGGTTTTTTTTTTTTTTACACAGTTTAAAAGTTCTTAAAGGCAAGAGTGAATTTCTGTGGATTTTACTGGTGCCAGCTTTAGGTTCCTTAAGACACTAACAGGACTGCGTAAAGGCTCTTTCAGCATTACTGTGTCAGATGCCGTTAGCCGTGGATGTTACACCGGAGGCCGTTAGACTCGTAGGGCAGAGATTTGTTACGAGGTAGTGCGCATGTGGTGGCATTTTTCCTTTTTTATAACTGTTTAAACTGAATTTTATACCAATGTTTAAACTTAGTTGGGTGTTTAGCTTGAAGTTACAGGTTGCATTGGGACATATATTGTAGTGGGTTTACTGTATAAAAACAAAAGGTTTCCAAACTGCTGAAATGTTGCTGAAAATCATGGTGCTGGTAACAGTTCAACAATCCGTGGCTGCTCATTCTTGCCTATTCTTTACTCTTCCTCCAAGCAGGTTAGCATTGAAGGTGGCATTGATAAGCCTGCATGCGTGTTCAATATTTTTTCTTTCTCCCTCCCCTTTCCCCATCTCCCTTCGCTCGCTCAACCTCTTTTGTTCAGTATGTGTAACTTGAAGCTAATTTGTACTACTGGATATCTGACTGGAGCCACAGATACAGAATCTGTATTGTTCTTACTGAAACACAGCATGGAATTAACATTAAACTTAAATAAAACAAACCTAAATTAAAAATGCCAAATATTACTATGGCCTTCTTTTATATTTTTGTTATTTCAGCAGGAATGACTTCCCTTTGTTGCTTGCAATAGGAACGTTTGGAGGGGGAGAGAGAAGCACCAGCTCTGTTCCTCAGACATGAGATAAAAGTCAGATCCCAGCCTGGCGCGTAAGTAGCGTGGCCGTGAGAGCGGCCTGTGCTGTGGCGGGAGGAGGTGGAAGCTCTTCCCCACCACTCACTGGGTCTTTCCCCACCTGGAATGCACAGAACCCCCGTGATCCAGTTGGTGCATTCCTCTGGCTTGTGCAGCAGCGCTCCTCATCCAGTTACCGTGGCTGGAGAGAAGGGAAAGGCATCGCTGCCCACCCTGCTTGGTTGTAGAAAACCTTCCCGCGCTAATCTGCTCCGTAAAACAGACAGTACTGGGGGCACTGTCTGTTCTTGGGCCCAAGAACCAGAGAGGTTTGGAGATCAGCACATTGGCTGTGTGAAAAATGAAAAACTGATCATCCCCTCCTCAAAAAAATTAGGATGAAACGGTTTCTACAGTAAAGACCAGGTGTGTGTTTTGTAAAAATTTATTTAGCGTAGTCTTGAAGAGGTTATAGAGGAGCGAACAGGGCGCTGTCTGGAGTCTCCACCCCCCCGCGCACAGCGCAGGCAGC
>VWZY01004806.1:50730-79445 GCA_013399075.1 Chloroceryle aenea
GTGCACCTGCCACAGCAGTGTCTTAATGGAGCCCCAGGTTACAGTGTTGCCCTTGGAAACCACTTCAGAGGGTGACAGTTGCATCAGGCTGATACTGAAATGATTAGTACCAAACCTGGCTCTAAAGAGGAACTGTAGCCGAGCTGGAGCTGAGGCTGGTTCCAGCGAGCTTTCAGACAAAGGCAGGCACTGACCACAATGTGCCAGACTCGCTCAGCAGTCTTCTCCCTCTAAAAGCCCCAAGCCTCTGTCAAACATTCAGAGGACTGAAAGCTGCAGGGGTGCCCCAAGCAGCTGCTACTGAACAATGGGGCAACTCCCCTGCGGCAGAGACGGGCAACTGGGAAACGCCTCGGAGGGGGGAGCCTGGGGGAGATGGAGGCATTTTTGTGCTGCTTCATGGATTTTTAATCTTAGAAAAGCTCAGTTTAAAGACGATATTACAGACTTAAAGTGCTTGTCAGTATCAGAGATCCCCTCTTGTCCAGGGCAAAGACAACTGGGTGGTTGTATTATTATTCTGGAACTGGGAAGCCCCAGTTCAGCACCATTCCTACCTGTGAGGTTGGCATAGTCGATCCGCTGTTTGATTTTGGATTCTTCAACGATGATGGCTGCGTTCTGGGTGAGCAGCAGCTGCCGCGCTCTCGCTTTGTATCCTTTCCGGTCGTACTTGACCACAGGAACTGCATACTGAAATAAGTGTTAACAGTGCTAAAAATGCTATTTGTTTCATTGTCAGCTACTTCCCCTCTCACCCTGGAGAATGTGCAGGAGCAAAACTGGGAATGGAGACCATTCTATTCAGTCCCACTCTGCTCTGCCCCAGCCTTCCCTGTTGACCTGGAGGAGTTCTGAACAATAACGTGATGACTGCAGCCTCTGATGGGGGCTTGAAAAATCCACCTTCAGTGGACTGTTTAGCTTTGCTCTGGGCAGGTTTCTCCTTTCCTCTCTGGCCATGCCAGCTGCAACCCTTTGAATTCTGAACTGACATCATTAAACTTACTTAAATCTCCAAATTATGTTTCAGAGCTTTTCCCACAGACTATCTTCTAAGGTATTACAAGCTTAAGAGAATGTAAAATTCTTGCTGTATTTCCTTCAGCAATCTCAGCTTCTGGAGTTACTCAGCAGAAGAGCAGAAACTTGACAGAACTATTAGGACACACATCTCACCTTAATTGCTTCACTTTCTAAAGCCTGAAGGATTTTGGCATTTATCTCTTCGTTACCTATATTAAAATTAAAACCAGAGGTGGAGGTCAAAGAAATTTCTAGCAAGAGAAAGGTAGATTAATTCCCCCCTCCCCCTGTTAAAATTTGCAACACCTACTCACCAAGTCGAGTGTTGATGAAGAGTCTAGGAACACTCTGAGGGTAATTGTCTTTTTTACCCTTAAAAATCTCACTGGCAATTACTTTTTGTTCCAACTGCAAGGACAAAAGATGAATTCTTGTTTAGTATAAAATTTATCCTTAATAAAAACCCCATAGATTTGTCTTAAAAAGAGATGTTCCCTTAGTTTTTGTGCAGTCCTCTATTTTTGACCTTTGGTCTCATACTAGTCACAAAATTACCCCAAGTATTCCCTACATTTTCAACAGCTGCCCTGTCTTTAGGGTAAAAGAGCCTTTTTCCCCCCCCNNNNCCGTTCGCCCCCCCCCCCTCCCTTTTGTGTGTCTCTCATTCATTCCAGCTCCTGCCTCTGCTCTGGCAAACAGCACAATTCAATTTACTGCTGAAGTGCTGGGGGAGGTCCTGTTCCAGTGACAGCATCCCCAGGTACAGTCATCCCACGCTGTAAAGGTGACCTGGGCTCTTCCCTCCTAACCTGTGCTCCTTGGGAGTAGGAACAACACCAGGGAGTGAGGGGACAGGAAAGCCCCTGTGCTTTACACAGGGCAAGTGCATGTCACAGGGGCTGCTGCAGAGCATAAAGTACCTGAGGTGATTTCCAGGTGGGTAAAAGACACTGGTTAGTGGTCAGTCTGGGTTGCTGGGGTGAAGGAAGTGCTCGGGTGAGCTTCCAGCTCAGGTAGGGCTGGTATTAATAATCCCCCATCTATTAATCACAGGCTCAGCCACTAGCTCGAGCTACAGCATTTCACCACACGTGGTTCAGAAGCACTATGATATTCTATGCAGTAAAAAAAGCTTAATGTCAACTCTTACTGTAATCTCCTAACAGTTTAATGTAGGCATTTCCTATTGTGTCCTTTTACTGAGCCTTTTTTTTAAAGGTAAAAATATAGTACCCCCCTCCTGCTCTGGGCAACAGCAGGGGAGGGTGTGAAATCCTGCCCAGGTGCCTCATACCTGCTGCTTCCACTCGGGGCTGATTCTCTTGCAGTAGGTCCAGACCATGTTCTGCATACAGAGCTGTCGCAGGAGCTGGGAGGCCTGGGGAAGAAATCCCACAGTAACTGAAAACAGCTCAACATTACTGACAAACCCAAAGAGTGGGGGCAGATGAGGAAGCAACTGTGGAAAAACATGCTGCTGAATTAAAATCCTGTTTCATTACTAAGCATTAGATCATAGGATGTTTATTTTCCATCTCATAGATAAGCGTTTGCCCTCCAACGTTCTCAAAGATAGGAGGAGCACTCGCTGTGCCCTGCCTTGCCTCCAGCTGTACCTGCAATCCAAACCAACAGGGACTGGGATTTTTCTGCACTGTTTTGTTTTGAACAGCTAGAAAACCACATCTGCCAGATGCAGAATAATAATGCAACAGAGGAAGTTTAATCTGTTCTTCACCTTGTCACTGCAGCCCATTTAACTGTCCAGAGGGGACTTAATTTGAAAGAAAACATCAGAAACCCATCAGAAAACCAGTAGAAAATGGTGCTGCAGCAGCACCAGGCTCTCGAGAGCTTGCAGTACTGTAATAATGGCACAGAGACGCTGACTATACCCACGTGATGAGGGGTGGATTAATTCTACCAGGAGAGATGCTAACGCAGCGTGGAACTTGTGCGAGAACCCAGAGGGCAGTGTGGTGTCAGCCGAGGCTGGGGGGGCTGTGCCTACCTCACAGAGGGATGGAGGAGGAGTTGGCCAGGATTTGTCCAGCACGTTTTTTGGTAAGTTACGCTTGAGGTTCATCAGGAAGGAGAAACGGATGTAATCGAGGAAATACTCATTCTCGGGGCAGCGAGGGTGGTTCCGGTAAATGAAACCTTTAATGAACCTGAGGAAGAAGAAAATCATATCAGAAAATTAGAAGTGATCAAAGTTAGTGATAGTCAGAGGTCTCTTAAAGCCCTTCCCACCCAGTCAGTCTAGGGGCTTTATTTAACAGTTGTAATTTATTAAGATCACCTCTAATACTCCAGTGACAAGAAAGTTTACTCTTACAATCTCCTTGTTAAGAAAGAAGTACCCATTTGCTGGCTTGGGTTACTCTTTACACACCTTCTGATGGTCTCTACTGCCCACTTCTTCTTGGCAGCTTTTCGGCGTCCCAAGGTTCCCCGCCACCAGGACTGGATCGCTATTGCTAAAAAGAGGAGGAAGATTTTTGCACTCAGTGAGCTCCTTCCTACCAGTTTTGAAGTGGCACCAAGGAGGGCTGAAGAAAGCCAGCTCAGGACTATTTAAGTCCTCAGCAGTGTGATACAAGGGCTGAATGTCACTAAAAAGCACCGGCCGCTGGCCCAGCACTGCAGTTTCCTCTGTCTCATACCTGAGTGTTTCATGTGCAGGAATTTCTTTCGACGGTAGAAACCTCTCCACGTGGCCTGCATTTTTGTTGCTAAAATTACAAGGAAAACAAGAGTTTGATATTGGGACCAAGTAAATGTTAGTAACAAAAGGCTCAGCTTCTTAAACAAAAATCCCTCCCCAAGCAAGGAGCAAAAAGACAGCTCAGTGTCCATGAAGCTACTGGGGGGTGTGTGACTCACCCAGACTCTGCTTCCTCACTTCCAGAGCATCTTCCGTTGCAAACAAGGTCTTGGGAAAGCGGATAAAAATCTTTGTTCTAGAAATAGAAATGCAGAATTATGTTTACCATGCTGGAGAAGTCTGCTCCCTGCCCTTAGCATCCTCTTTGGGAGCTCTAATCTCCTCCTCACTCTCTAGACAAAGCAGCCTTATTTAAAAGCAAAGACGTGGGTGCCCAGTGATTCATAATCTCAGATTAAGAGCAGAACTAACCGTCCCATTTTGTACTCTTCCTGTTTGTAGCCGAGGTGTTTCACCAGCACAGCCACCCCATCGTAGGGCCGGCCATCCCAGGTGGGCCACGTTTCTGGACAAAGTGACTTGTACCTGTAAAGTGACAGCAGAGGAAATCTTAGGGAGTGCAGTCCAGGCTTCTGGCCCAAGGGAAGGGCCTTGGCTCCTCACTCCCGCAGGAAAATAACTGTTTCAGGTGTCAGGGCTCCCCAACTTCTGTGTCTGTGGGACCAAGAGCAGGGGGAGGGAGCAGAGCAGGAGGGAGAGAAGAGTCCAAGGTAATCCTACCTCTGCAGGAAAACTTCGTATTTTCTTCGATAGGCAAAGCCAGCTCTGCGCACTCTGAGGTTCTCCATCAGCCCCAGGTATTTCACTTGGTGTCGGATTATAACTTCATCAAATCGATCTTGAGAGAGCAGGAAAAGAGAAACGTGGTCAATGTGTAGCTGTCCCTTCCTCTGGAGTCAGGGAATTCTCCATCCTTGGTGACCTCTTACACAGTTATCTTTATAACCTCCAACCCATCCTCAGAGTGCAGGTCCCACACCACTCTCTGTCCTCTCTTCCCCTCCCAGCATTTTATACACATTTATATTTAGTTCCAAAAGAAGGTTGTTCTATGTCTACAGGAGGAAGAAATGAGGTGCAATAAATGGCATCACAAGGAAGTTACATAAGTTAGTAATTCTTCACTTTAAACATGACCCTACTGCACACAAGACCAGTGCTCCCCTTCTGCTGCCCGGCTGCTGGTACTGCCACCACCTCCCTACAAGAAACTCCATCACAGCCCCCAGATGAAAAAAATTCTTTCGGGACATCTTCATTGGAGCTCCTGTCTGTGCCTCACTGACTGGGATCTAGTGATCTATATTTAGCTGTCACAGAAAAAAAAAAGAAGAGTCCCCAGGGTCATACCAGCCTGTTTGGCATCGTTCGGTTTAATGCAGCGAATGTAGGAGGGTTCCTTGGACATCAGAATTTCCATGAGTTTGGAGAGGCTGTTTTTAAACTGAGTTGCTGCCTACAAGAGAAGAAGGAAAACTGTCTGAAGCAATGACTTGTGACCACAGAACAAACCTGTCCCTCAGCTTTAGAAGGCAGAAGTTTGCATTCAGATGACCACGTCAGACAGGCCGTGCCTTTTAAGGGGAGGAAATAGTTCCACCCAGTGCTGGTGTTCTTACCGTCTCAGGTCTCTTCTTGTCCGTCAGCTCTGTCCGGTCGAAGCACTGATTTATGATGGGATTCTCAGAGTTGCACATGGTCTGCAGAAAGAGGTGGTTTCAGAGAGGAGGTACAGAGTATTCTTCAGAGAACTATCAAAGAAACATGGGACAAAACTGATGGGGCAGGGGGGTGGTAATTTTCTTTTGATTTTTAATAGTATGAACTTTGGGCACTTCAGTTTCTCTTTTTCACATCCCCACAGATACACATTCTCCAAGTGGAGTCTAGAAGAATCTTTTCCCTCAGGTGCCACCCTCTTTTAAACCCAACTCCTTGTTCTGCTGACTACTGGAACCATCCTCTCCCCCCACTCACCTCCTTCAGGTTCCGAAAGAGAAGGTCATTGTTTTTGTCTAGAAAACCTGGAAGAAAAAGAAACCGCTGAGGCTGCCACTGCTGTTCTACAGCAACTTCACAACAAGGCAGGAATTTGAGATGGGAAATTAATCTGGTTAATCAAATGGGGTGTGGATGTATTCTGTACCCAGATTTTTCTTTACTATATAGCTAAGCTGTTTTAATCCACGGGGCAGAGGGTGGGAAGAGGAGGACAGAGGGGGAGACAGTGGTGATGATGCACACACACCTGCAACACTGTAGGTGACGTCTCCAGCGTAGTGCAAAAGCCGAAACTCCTCCCGCCCCAGTGACTTGCGAGTCTTCTGGTCTGCAAGCTTGTGTCTGGAAAGAGTGAAGAAGCTTCATGAGAAACAAACATTTGTTTCATGGGGGATTCACTTCAAAAAGTGCTACAGCATTTGATCCCAGAGTGGGACTAGGTGGACACAGAAGCAGAGCAAGGAATAAATCTGACTTGGTGATTTTCAAGATGAAAAATAAATAAGTTATCAACCAGCAAATCATAAAAATGTCATAAAATGTATCAGTGCTTCTTTCAGAAGCAGAGCTTTTCAGCTTCCTGTGAGCCTGCTGAGTGGTTCTGTGTGCCCATGAAATCTGGCAGGAGGGCAGGGGCAATGCTGGCAGCAGGCTGCCGTACTCACGAGGTGCCACACAGCCCCAGGCCTGAGCACAAGCAGAACATTCAGTAAGAACAAAAAGATTCTTGGAGCTCCAAAACTGCAGTCACCAATCTGAAAGGTGAACCATGGAACTCACACCTGCTGGGCCAGAGCAGCAGCAATACGATTTCTGCAGTCAGAGGAGGACATCAGCATCCTCCGGGAAGCGGACGGGCACAAAGGTGAGTTAGTGGAAGATAAACCTCTCCATTTCAAACACACCAGCCCTGCTTCAGTCCTTCCAGTGCACACACACCTCTGGACACTGTTTTTACCACTACAATTCTGCTCCATGTTCTAGTTATTCCTAGCCCTGACGAGTCATTGCCATCAGCACTGGGAATGGTCTGGCCTCATACTCCCAACCAGAGAATTCTTCACACCTCAAGTATTGGGTCAGAACTTGGAAGAGCCAAGAAGATGCAAGGCTGCAAACTCCTTGGACATAGCAGCAGTAGGATGCAAGGAAGAGATACACTTGTTTATTCCATATGATCTTAACTCATGACCTAATCTCTCTGCAGAAGACAACACAATCATCTTTTCCATGGGACCCTGTATACCTCGTCTGCTGCTGTGTTCTCCGGGAATAATTAAAGCTCTGGGCTCTACCACACACTTGGAACCTGCCCTCAGCTATGTGAGCACTCACGTGACAAAATGAGGGTGGTTCTTCACTGTCTCCTCCAGTTTCTCCAAGAATGTTGTATCTGTGGCATCTCCAGGTCTCAGACACTCTTCATCCTGCAAACACACATGTGCTCCAGCATTGATTTCTGGCTGTGCTGGTCGGTGCACAGGCCAGCCCTAACTCTGTCTCACTGAAACTGCCTGTTTGACCCTTTTAAGAGGTTGGGCAGCTCTTAGTTCAGCGAACGAAGAATAGTTGAGCTGAAAAGGAAAATCTCCTCCTTCCAGACAGACTGGACTGGAAGTTTCTTTCCTGAGAGCAGACAGAGGTGGTACAGTATGACTTTTAATGCTATCACTGTTCAGTGTATTGCAGCTCTTCCCACCTACCCAAATAATCCCAATATAAGCTTAGACCTCCTTTTTTTCCTTTGTTCTTTCCCTTTTCTTTCCACTACACTGCCCCAAATTTTTAATTAAAAAAGGTGTTGTCAACTCACCAGGATAGAAATGATGCCTTTGAATTTCTCTTCCACCAAATCACAGATTATTTTGTTATTGAAATACTGAACTGGTTCCCACTACAAAGACAAGAAATCACACTTGGGTGAAAACAATTCTAGACTGGGAAAAAAAACATGAAAACTTAAGTTCATTTCAGAGAGCACCTTACTTAAAATAAATCTTCCTGTCAAATTTGAAACAGAGCTTTTTCACTCATCAAATCTGCTTTCCTAACATTCCCTTTCAAAAGCATTTCTTTCTCTCAGGAGTGAAAGACTGGAAGGGCATTACTCACTTCAGCTGCATCACATGGATTTAAAGTGTTTCAAACAGAAAGGAGAAAGAAAAGCTCTGCAATTCCTTTGCTTTGCAGACCAGTATCAGCAGGTCTGGTTCTAACACCTGGCCTGGGGGAGGTGCTACAAAGGAGACAGAGGAAGTGCTGAGAGGGGTTCTTACCGCGATGCCTTCTGACTCGTATTCCTCTTGTTCTGACTTTAGTGTGAGCTCGATGAAAAGCTGCTGCAATTTTTCATTACAATAATTAATACAAAATTGCTCAAAGCTGCAAACAAAAATCAGAAAAAGAATCACTCACACTGTACCCCAAGTCAAAGAAGCTATCATCAGTGGGCAGCAGCATGAATAGAGCTCTGTGTCGATCAAAGGAGTCTGTGAAAGGTTATTTATGGAATGTATAAATGTAATAAGTTTTTTACTTAGTGGATCTCATGAAAGAGTTCCAGAAGGAGGGAAAAATGGACATGAAGAGTGGAACACAAAGGAATGAAAAACACTTTTATAGAATATACCAGGAGCATCAGCATTTAGGTTGAAAAATATCAGCTGGGAGCCCCAAGTATTAGAAGCCTTGTGATTATCAGTTATTAGATCATCAACTTGATTTCCTACAGTTGGAATGTCATCTCTCTCTCTCTCACTAAGAGAACCAGAGATGAAGTAATGTCTTATTTCACAGTGGAGAGAAAACACTATCATGAATGAAGTCATGCAGAGTTTACTCAAAACTCAAAGAGACTGTAACAAACCTGTTGTGCTGGAAAACCTCGAAGCCATAGATATCAAGCAATCCTAGAACTGTTGTACTTCTCCAGCCTGGAAACTCCCCTTCCTACAACAGGGCAAAAAATAAATGTTGACAGGTATTCACAGCTACAATCCATCACTGGATCTTGCCCATTTAGTTACAGCATTTACTCCTTACCCTCTTCTGAATGGAAAACTAATTTAGAAATCACCCCACACCACAGAGCTTACCATTGCTCTGCTTTGCAGCTAAAAGATTTGAAACTTGCTTTCACACAACAAACAAGAGGCTCATTTACCTTGTAAGCAAGAGACTTGTTAACCTTGTTCACCAGCCAGGAGAAAGTGCGTCCGTATATCGCCTTGGCAAGCGCGTCCCTTGCGTAGGCTGCCTGCTCCAGGTTCAGAGGACTGATGAGCTGCGTGCAGGAGAAGAGAAAAGCCACTCCACAGCCATTCCACCGAGGGATTAAGTTTCTCCTAGTCCATTGTTACTAGAGAGTCACTCAAAGGCATCCTGCCTGGGCTCAGCTCACATCACTGTCTCCCAGTCTGTCACCATTAGGTTGTGGGATCCCTGCACTGACAGCCTCCTTTGAAGTGAGAAGTGAACTGTCTCATTCCAGTAGGAGAGCTGACAGTCTATTGCTAGCTTGATTCAATTCCATGTGCTTCTCAGGTCCCCAGTTCATGTTCTTACCTCTTCCCCTTTTGCTATGATCTTCTTGTGGATCAACGCATCTCGAAGGACAGAGCCCTCAACAGCTAGAAGCTGCAAAGCAGTAGAATATTAAAATTAATTTATGCCGCAGCATGTTCAACTTACTCATAATAGTTTAAAGACATCAGAAAGGCTAGTTCCTAAAATGACAGCCCAGCGAAACAACCCTTTATTTTCCACTCACACTGTAGGACTTTAGCAGCACCAGTCCTTCCCTTTCCTCCCTGACCTTTAAGATCATTGAGTCCAACCATTAACCCAGCCCTGCCAGGGCACTGCTAATCCATGTTCCTCAGCACCACAGCTCCACGGCTTTGAAACCCCTCCAGGGATCGTGGGGACTCCACCACTGCCCTGGGCAGCCTGGGCCAGGCCTGGACAGCCCTTGCAGGGAAGAATTTTTTTCTAGTGTCCAACCTAAACCTCCCCTGGCATGACTTGAGGCCATTTCCTCCTGTCCTTGGGAGCTCCTGGCTCCAACCTCCCGTCAGGGAGCTGTCAAGAGCCAGAAGGCCTCCCCTGAGCCTCCTTTGCTTCAGGCTGAACAACCCCAGTTTGTGGTGGATTGAGTGGTAAATAGAGAATTTGTTAATTAAAGGGATTTGATGTTAATATTTGCCTTTTATTTAGCTGAAAATAAATTTATGAAAACTTCAAAATCACATTCTAAAATGAGTTCAAGATAAGGAAACCTCCCTAATTCATCTTTACTGTCATCTGTCTCTAACCGGTGATACTCACCCTGGCCAGGTATTTAATCTGATTCTCCGTAGTGACCTGAGCATTTCCTTGCTCATCGGCAGCAAACTGCACGTTCCCCAGGTGCAGAACACTGGCCACGATGCTCAGCAAGTCCTAGGAGGGAAGCAACAAGCAGAAGGGATGGTGAAACCAACCCACAGTGAGATTTTTGTGTTAAATAACACTTTATGAGAACAGTTTGTATTTTTTCTACAGAGAATACATTCAACCTGAGGTGTGCCTTTGGTCAAAAGTAACAAAGCACAAAAGCTCCTGAAGGGTAGGAAAATGATTTGTGCTGTCAGCCATGTCTTACCTCCACCTCACTGTCATTGAAGCTTATAATGGACAGGGCTCGTCGTACAATCTTCCAATCATTTTTATCGTTTATGGAACTGACCCTGGCACAGTGACCCTAAGAAGACACAGTTTGATGTAAGTATATATATTGTCAAAGAAATATTACTCACGCCCAATACACTTCTGCCACCTCTTTCTTTACATAGCTGTCATCCCAGTGTTATTTGTTAAGTGTTAAGAGGGAAGGAAACCCCAGTCAACTGCAAATATATTGGTCTAATAAGAATGAGGGAATAATGCACACCTTTACTAAATAGTGATACTGCTGTGGGCTCTTCTCAAGGCCCAGCCTTCGCAGCAAGTCCTCCTCTCCTCCTTCTAGCAGCTGGTAGAAAATGTGGAAGTTCCTCTCTCCGTGATTCTGGTGCACGACTCGGGATTTCTCCAGGAGGTAGTTCAAGATGTGGCCCCCGACAGGAGCCCCCTAAATTAAACCAGATACATTGAAATAGGTCATCAACACAGAGGAAAATATTTCTGCTTCCTGGTGCTCTATTCAAAGACAAACAAGGTGCAAAATGATAGCCTATAAAAAGACAGAAGATGATCTGTTGTTTTGGATCCCAGTGTTTATTTCAGCTAAAATAGAGTGGCAGTTGTAGTTTTGGAGTCTGTGCAAAATGAGCTATGGAGTGTCAGGAACACACCATTGTACAGATCACAGCTACGGCACACACTGAATGGAATCTTGACTTGTGGAAAACATTCTCAAAAGAAACTCAACACAAAAGTGTGGAGGGATTACACATGGAGACGTTTAAATAACTGCACTACTCAGTTCTTGCACTATGTTCGTCTCCATAGTGTGAGGCAATTTGGATCAGAATGGAACCAAGCACTGCTGTGCAAAGTCACACAGGACAGAGACCATCTTCAGGTCACAGCTGGTGGATGTGGATTTAGTTTGGGAGCATCCATTTGCACAGTGCACATGTATCCCAGAAATAAGAGGGTTTAATCTCACTGTCCCCTTACATAAAGAAATGAGGGAAAAAAATCCTCTGGAACTGAACTGTGCTACCACAGACTGTTACACCATCACCAAGGGAATGCAAAGCCATCGCTCCACACACATGTCAGTACAAGAAAGCATAATCCACAGAGCTCTGCTATGACCAGGACCAGTTCTGAAGTATAAAAAAGACTTTTAGTTACCCTGTAGTCAAACTGCACATCCATGTACTTCCCAAATCGGCTGGAGTTGTCATTCCTCAGGGTCTTTGCATTTCCAAAGGCCTGAAATTAAAATGATTAGAGAAAAATAAATAAGTATAAAATAAGATTATTTATAAACACTATGGTGAAGCTGCCAGTTGTTTATTTACAGGCATTAAAGCCTGGATTTGTCCTTTTCCCAAAGGAAACCACGAAGGAAGCAGATTGCTACCCAAACTCTAATGCTGATCTTTACACTCAGCCCAAGCACTGCAGATGGAACGTTCCTCTGATAACATTTCCATCCCCCCAAGCACGTTTATTTTAATGCCAGTTCACCACTGACAACAGATGTCACGTCTGACAGTCTCTTCAAAGCTTCCTCTTTCATCACAGCTATTTGCTTGCAGTCACCCACAGCTCTGCTCACAGCAGACACTATCCTAGCAGGCCTTGGCCTGCCAGGCTTTCCCCTCTGATGGCAAACACGCCTTCCCCCGGCAGGCAGCTCACCATGGAGCACGGAGTGCAACTGCCAAGGGATCGACAGCGAGAGCTCGGGGCTGGACACTAGAGGACACCACAGCACTAGAGAACGCACCCACAGATGTATTTAGCAGAGGGCAGCGCAGCGGCGGACGTGTCCGGCTCTGGCGCTGAAACTCCTGCAGCACCAGAACCCTTCCCACGCCCAAGGCCCTTCTTCCCGCAGCCTGGCTGCTCCAGAGCTGCTCCTGCTGCACTGGAAATGGCCATGTGGCCTCAGTCATTTCTTTGGCTTGGAAGCAGAGTGGGATTCCCCTGTGTGCAGCGCAAATGATCTGCCCACACGCCGTGAACCAGCGTTCCCAGGACACGTTATCTGCTCTGTGCAGACAGCTCAGCCATGCCCGGTGGGGTCCAGCTGCCCCCACCCCCTCAGCTGGAAAATGTGAGCGCTGCTGGTATGAGTCAATGTCAAGTTTCCGTGCTCCAGGCTCTAGAGTTACCTCCAGGACGGGGTTGGATTGTAACAGACGGTCCTTCACCGTTTCCACCTGCTGACTGGCCGGGCAGGTCATGGCGTAGTACTGCAGGATCTTCTTGGTGGCCTCCGTTTTGCCAGCCCCGCTCTCTCCAGAGATCAGGATACACTGATCCTTCCTCTCCATGCGCAGGGAGCGGTAGGAATTGTCCGCGATAGCGTAGCTAAGGGACAGTGATAACCAGGCATTAGTTTGTTTCCGCAAGTGAAGGGCAGAGGCTTCCCGGCTAAAACTACCCCCAAGTGCCAACTCCTAGAACAGACACCTCCACGAATCCCAAACGTGTCCAGGGGCTGGGAGGAAGCAAGGTGCAGCTGCCCGCTGGTGATGATGCAGCAGACTGCTGACTGCTCTGTACACATCTCAGCTGCTGAGCCAGGGCTCTGCACAAGCCTAGCAAATTCCTTCCCAAACTGTTCTTTGATTCTAATGAGAAGAGTTTCTGTAGAAGGCAGCAGACAAACTTTTCTAAACACACAGGATCTCCCAACACTGGTCCCACAGGACAGCAAAGCTTTACATTCAGGAAATGTCTCGTTTCCCATCGATCTTTATTCTAGCTTATCTTTTAAGTGATGACACACTCGGAAGGTCACAACTGCACTTTGCTAGCTGGGTGGCTCTTATAACGTGGCTCCAGAAGAGCCCAATGGCTTGCAGCTTCTCTCCAGCAGCAGGAGGACAGGCTAAGCCAGCACAGACAGAAGGAGAGAGGAACAGAAGGACCAGGCAGATGCAATGGAAGAGGACAAGAGAAGAGAGGAACATCAGCCCTTCATGATGCACTTATAGAAGACCACCTCCATGACAATGTTTTCAGCTGTCCTACATGTGGTGACAAGCAGATATCCTGTCTTCAGACACCTGACAACCTTTTAGTAGCTTTGCCTTTTTTTTTTAAACTCTCCTGCTGTGAAATTAATTAGAATCAATCACTCCAAAATAACAGCCGTGGCCTTCTCAAGTCTATTAATACTTGGTGCTAAGGCAACACCAGCGAGCTACTTAGCAACACAACTGCACACGCGCCCCACCGAAGTCACCAAGCCCCTTCTCTTCCCATCCAAATTCTGTCTCTGGAGTATTGTGAAAACAGTTGAATTAAATGTACATTTAATTTAAATTTGAAGAACTGCCCCTAGGCTGGGTGGTTTTCTAGTGCTGTAAATTCACACAGAAAGCCAGCACTCACATATACCAGGCACAGAATCACTTCACTTAAAGACATTTACGGTCCCATTCGCAGTCCCTGACAGTGGAAGAACAGGATGTGACAGATCCCTCTGGGAAGGATGCTGTGTTTCAAGCCCATAGGGATGACTTTTCTCCTTTCAGTGACGACACGCAGCACAATTCCCAGAGAACCCAGCACTTGGGTGTAGCCTTACTCTGCTGTGACACTGGAATAGCCATCTTGAAGTATTTTGGCTTTCTAGAATCAGTTTAGGTAAAAGAATGAGGAAAAGAGACACCTGAAATACTGTAAAAGGAGACGTGCAGAGTACTACACTATAGAGCACTACACTACAGAGCAATTCAGTGCTCCTCAGAACATCTTTAAGTGCATAAATAATCAATGTAATGTAAATAATCAATGGATGCAATGTAAATAATCAAACGATGTCATGTTTGTAATGGAACAATAGGAACAGTTAAGACAAAATACCATTTCCCCACCAGAGCAGCACTAGTACTCAGTACTGCAGTTCTCAAGGCTTTACTTATAAGCTGCACAGTTTACAATTTCTTGTGTTAAAACAAGAGAACAGGCTAAGAAACAATCAGCTGCTCTATGATTTAACTCACTTTATGCAGCCTGTACAAGAATTAAAGCCTATCTGCTTAGCACTCCATGTTACACCTTAAAACTGCCACCATGCTCAGCCCTGGACCTACTGCACGCGAACAAAAAGGCAGCAGCAGTCCCAGTGATCTTCTGGAGACACAAAACTCTCACCTAAGGACAAGGAAGCCCTTAAGAGTGCCCTGGTCACAGGCAGCAGCAGCTGTGTGGAGGCCAGGTCCCTGGAAGGCAGGGTAAGGTGCCCTGTGCTGCCAAAGCCCACGAGGCAGAGCTGCCAGGGCAACAAAGGCTGGGGGTGAGGCTGGGGGGTGAGGCTGGAGAGCCTGCAACCGGAGCTGCTGCCTCCGGTGCTTACTGGGAACTGCCTGATGCTGATTTAAGCCACCACCAGTTAACTTCTTGGGGCACCTGCACACAGACATGATGTATTGACATATCTAGGTCAAGGGGAGAACTTAGCAGGTTTGAATGCAGGTTTTTTCAGGTTTAATGGTCCCAGGTATAAGTCCACACAAAAAGCCTGAAACACTATAAAATCCACACTTTTATCATAACAAATACCACTTGAAGTGGTCAGATTTTCCCAAGTAATGGTGTTCCTCTCTGTGCTTGCAGTGCATTCTGTGTTGCTTACTCTCCAGGGCTATGTGCCAGCAATAAGAAACAATCCAAATAGTTTGCTCAAAAATAGTATCATTTACTCTTCCAAGGCCTCTTTAAAAAATTAAAAAAAAAAAAACCCTCACATAAAAATATTAAAAATCTCCAAGAGGTGTGCAGAATTTGGCTCGTGGTTCTGAAAAGAAAATGTTCTGGAGCCAAATATCCTCAGCTCTCAGACATCTTTCTCTTTCAGTCTGACAAAAAAAGAATTCAAATGCTTTCAAAAATAACTTTAAACCTCAAACTTTTTTTTTTTTTTAAATGGGAAATTGGGAATGCTCACCAGGCCAGACCATGTAAATAAATACATTCCTTGTTCCAACAGGCCAACGGTATCTTAGCAACAAGGGAAATACCAGATAAATATTGGTCAGGCAGTAAAAGCAGAGGTAGGAAAGAAACCACCACACGTACAGAGACACTCTTTCCCGTCGTTAGCCCTGCGCTGAATGAGCGATGCAGCAGCAGGGGAAGCTCAGAGCCCGGACACACAGACCCCAAATAACCCTGGAACAATGAACTCCAGTCCTGCCAGGGCTGGGTAAGCACCTCTGTTCCTCTAGCCAGGAAGGAACCAACTCCCTTTCCAAATACTGCTCTTGCAAAGGCAACTCATCCTCTTTGGAGAGAGGAACAGGAATAGAAAGAGCTGCACACCACACCCTCCGAGGGATCTTTTCTAACCCTGCGAGTTTTGGTGCTGCATCTGGGACAAGGAAAAGTCCCCTTTGCTTGTTTTCACATGTCACTATTGCACACGCCTGCCTGGGAACGGCACAAACTGCTCTGTTTACCCACAGGCCACTCACAGGTGAGGAGAAACTTCATAGAAGCTGACACCACGGTATCGCTCCATGTTCTGTTTGGTGTAGATTTCCAGTTCCTTGTACGGATTGACAGACACCAGAACCGAGCCAATGTAGGTCTGAAAAAGAGAACAGAAAAAACAGAGGTTACAGAGGGTCTGGCAGTGGATTCTCTGAGAGCTCAGGCTGCTCTGAAGACCGTTTGTTGTTGACAAGGGCTGCTTGTCCTGGTGCGTTGGGGCTGGTGCTGAGGGCTTCCAAAGAGGCCAAGGGTGCTGAAGAAGGGACCTCCTGGCACAGTGAGAATGACTCTGCAGAAGCTACACCAGACACATTATCTTTGCTTAAAAAATGGTACCTACAAATGGTTTTAACAAGCAAGAACATGGGATTACTTCTGATGCACCATTTGGGATCAAGTTCAAGCCTGGCATTGCCTAAAGGCCCTCCCAGAGTGATTTTGTGACACAGAAGAACATGGTGCCAGTTGGATTTTCAGTGCTGGCAAGAGGTGTACATGCCAGCAAACCTCCTGGAGCACAGCAACGAGTCCCCACATCTGTTAACATGTCCGTGTCCCCAGCTCTGACATGAGCACCCATGGTCTATTAAAGCTGCAACCACCATCTCCAAATCCAACTGCAGAGCAAAGCTACGGGACATCTTCTGCAGCAAACACCCAAATTCAGGTCACCGATGAACACTTCAGTGTCTGTCATCTGCTACTCACATAGATCAAGTTCTCCTTGAAGCGCTTGCGCAGATTTTCAATGAACGCCGCCTCGCTGGTGAAGTTCTCAAGCAGGACAAAATCCTGCACCCCGACACGGTCACGGGCTGTCAGAGCACTCTCCATGGTCAGCCGAATACCGTTCGTCCCCACTCCCTGCAAGCAAAAGCAGAGGAAGGTTTTAGCTGTCTGTGGTTTTGTCCACAAGAACCGTTAACCACAATTATCCACGACGACCTAAAACAGGAGAGGATAGGAGAACAACCCCACGCCGAGTGCTGGAAACACCACCCAGCCTACACTCACACTGTCGGTTGGTTTGTACTAATTGCTTTGATGGAAGACAAGCTGGGATTATGGAAAAGTTACTGCTAAATTTCCAGTAATTTTAAATTAATCTATCATTTCATAAAAAGAATAAAATTTGGATTCCCTTTCTCAGGCATCCTTTAGCAGGAGTGAGGCTGAAATGTGTTCTCTGTACTTTTCTCATTTTATCACGGGAAGTCATTTTGAGCTAAGGAATCTTTTATGACTAATGATGATTCATCTCATGAGCAAACAGCTTCATGTTGCTGACCAATTTAAAAGCTTTACCACGATATCCAATGGGAAAATACTGGGAGAATTCAGAGCTAATGAGAAACGGGCATTTCCACATCCCGGAATTGAATTTACACTGACACACTAACATCTGTCCCATGCATCAAGCAGCTTCCAATCCCTGACCCTCTTTCAAAGGTGACATTTTCAATGTGATGTGAACCATCTTTGGAAAACACAGGTCTGCTGACTTCTTGCTTCACATCCTAAACCTCACGTACTAAAACAGGGAGAGGAAATGTGCGCCAAGTGACTCAGTCACTACTTGCAGGGAAAATTTCTCCACACCAGACAATGTGCAAGGCATAGAAGAGATGCTACAAAAAACAGAGACAGGAGATACAATGGATTAAACCATTTGCCTCCCATCTGTCTGCATTTCCTTATCATATTCTTAAATCCTTCTTGCTTTGCACGCTCCTCACAGCAAGCACCCTTCTCCTAAATCATCTTCCTAAAGCACTAATGCATTTCAGATTATCTGTTGTTATATTCTGGGATGTTACCATTGCTGGCACAAACACCACCACTGCTTGTTCCCAAAGGGGCTCACGCACTAACAGCAACTGCCAGGCCCCCTCTCCTGCAGCAGTGTTACAAACCGGGAACACCGGGCCCGGCGGCACCGCTGGCGCCCAGCCCCAAAACCCTGCACCACGATGTAGATGATTTTTGCTGACTCATGTTGTAAGGTAGTTCCTTTCTGCTCCTTCTCAAGATATAATAGTGGTCAGAGCACAGGGACTGATGGCGTGCAGGGAAAAGAAAAATAAAAACAACCTTGGTCAGAAGAAAATTTACCTTATGTTTTGTTAAGTGGTAATAAAGGCAAGACCCACAGAAGTATATTTGGGCCCAAATGGGTGCAAAATCCCTCAGTCTGCAGTTGTTTAGACTTACCAATCATTGACAAATGCAGTTTCACCTGTTTCTGCAAGTTATCATCGGCTTCTTTCCCAAAATCCCAGAACCTGGGCATAAGTGATTGCATGAAACTAGCAGCTTTCAGGGAGAAAAGTTAATTCCTCCTGGAAACTTCAAATCCAGACCCACTCTAATGGCTCAAACATCACAAAGAAATAATGAGAAAAAATAAAAAAGGAAAACAGTCTCATGATCTGGAAGACCTGTTTCCTAAGCTTTAAAAGATCCAGTCTGGGAGGAAATCTACAGATACTGTTGTTGAGTAATCCTTTTTAAATCCCCCAAACTTTTCAAGCCAATTGCTCCAGACCTTCATCGAAGTGTTTTGTTGTTGTCTTCTACCCCCTTTGCCAAGGTGAAGGGCAAAGGGATAAGGCCTGGAGAAGGAAGGTGGTGAGATGAAAGACAACACTGGCAAAAGAGAGAGATAAATGACATCCAAACTCTGCCTAGAAATCAGAATCCTCCTATCAGAACAGTGCAATCCTGGAGCAGGTTCTGGACAAGGTAATGGGAACAAAGGCAAAGCCAAAAGAAGGTAACTAGCTTTCAAGCTGGTAAGTTTAGGAACAGAGTTTTAAAAACACAGCTGCCTCAAAAATGACCAAGAAGAAATTTCCACCCTTGCAGAGTTAATCCAAGTTTATACAATCCTAAAGCCTTTCACAGAAAACATCACTTAGCAGTTTCAGCAGCTCTTTCATCAGCCACTCCCTCCAGCTCAGGACAAACTGATCCTGGCTGCACACATCCAGCCCAGCGAGGAAGCAATCGATCCTGCTCAGGATGCCGAACCCCGCGCTTCGGCCGCCTCCTCTGGGACAGGCATTTAAGGCTAAGTAGCTTCCAGTTTCCTCCATGCTTTCTTCTTCTCATTCAACTCCAACCTCTCTCCATGAGAACAAACTACCTACCTGAAATTTTCAGTTTAAAAAAACCCAAACCAATCTAAATGTAACTTTTCAGCAATAATTAAATGTGACCAAGTTCCCCAGTTGATGGGATGCAGTCAGGCTCTCCAGAACATAAACTTTAATCACAGTGTGGTAGCCTCCCAAGCCTAAGTTCATTGCAAATATAAACATCAGTCACAAACCACAGCTGAGCAACAGGCGCTTCTCTGTGCCAGCATTTGCTCAGTTGCTTTATTGCTTACGTCCAAGTCTACCACCAACTGAAAATGTCAACATTAACTATCTGACTGCCAATAACTCCAACGGACACAGTGTAACAGGGGGGGAAATAAATCCTTTTTGCAGAATAGAAATAGAAAGGTAATGCTGAAGGAAGGAAGTGAGCAAAGAAGGCACAAAACAGTAACTGCAGCCATGAGCATATGTTCCTACTGAATGCTGAGGGTGACAGTAAGGCCCTGAATAAATTAGAATTACTAAAATGTTATTTTGTGCTAGCAGGCAGACATCTAATCTGGTGGCTGTAAATTAATACTAGAAAACTCTGTCTGAGGGGTTAACACGTTCAAAGTTGAGTTAATTAACCATTAAAGCAGTCTGCCTATGGACAGGACTGGCTTCCTTGCAGTGGACAGGATTTCTCTCTGCTAACACACCTCTGGCTGACACACAGCACATTTACAACACCCTCTGCTCTGTGCTCGGCGAGAGATCAGCTTGGACAACTCTGAAGGACTTGTGTCAGGGAGATGCATTCCAGATAATGAGGAGAACAGAGGCTGTGGAGGTCTGATTAGATGCTTCCCCAGGAAAATCAGTTTTTCTTGAGGCTGTTAAGGGAGTTCAGAGGGAGATGAGCTGTTCAGACAGCGAGAACACAGGAGAAAGGCCCGTCCCACCTGCGCTCTACAGCTGCACCCTTTGGCTCCCACTGGCTCTAGTACTTGTGCAATAAACCAGACTGGAAATCTGTCATGGATTACAGCTATCTCAGATATTTATTTTTTAATCTAATCCAGTTCATTTTCCCACACTGGTTCCACGCATAACCACTCACAATGGCCAATAGATAGAGCAGCACAAGACTGGGAACCACAGCAGAGATGGGCAGGAGGATTTCAGCAGCAGGGCCAGTTCCTGCCACTTCTAAGTGCTTGTGGAACTAAGTGCACTCTAAGGGCTCGCCACCACCCAACCAAACACATCCCCTCCTTTGGATTTCGTCCCCCTGGCACATGTTAACACAAGCAAGTACCTGCCTCTAAGCCAAACCAAAGCAACTCTCTCTGCACCAGCAAAACCACCAGGAAAAAAAGAAGGTGGAACATACTGAGCTAATCACCTTACTGGGAGTGCCTGACACAGGGCAGGGAGGACAAGAAGCATGGGTGCCCTTTTGACAGTACCAGGTTGTTAGGATAGCTCAGCCATGTGCAACATCAGCCTGCCCATACCACTCCAAAGGAGGACCAGGCTAAAGATCACTAACCTTGCTGGATACCCCTAAGGCCACACCCAGCAAAGGCTACAAACAGGGAATTACAAAAATTTAAGCAATCTCCATCTGATCTTTGTGCCTGTGGGCTTATGAGTACCTGTTTTCTCTCACCAACTCACCTTTCATCCCATACAAAACCAATTATCCTCATGGTCACTCCTGCTTGAGAGCTGCAGGGGCTGACTTCTGCCACTCCGTTCCTCAAACTCACCCCGAGGTGCAATTCCAAGGGACTCATTCCCACACTATTTTAACCCACTCCTTGCTTTTAATCTCTTCTCCAGAGCCCTCAGTACAACAGTGGCTCACTGCCAGGAAAGGAAAAGCCGTCACTCCTGAATGGTGGGGGCCAAGCCAGTGCAATTACCCAAGTGGTACTACTTCCACAAGCCTGTTTCTTCTGTGGGATTAAATTTTGGGAAAGACTTTCCGCTGGTGCAAACTGGTGCTGCTGAATGCAGCCCGCAGAGCCAGGTTTATATTGGCTGAGTTTCCAGCCTTCCTTTGTATTTATGCAAGAGTCAACAAGACCAGAAAATACCCTTCACAAAGGGCTCCTGGGACTACAAAAGCACTCAAGACTATACCAAAGAGTTCCCTAAACTGAACTAGTAAGTCTCTGAGGTGTTATTGTGAAGGTGTAAATAAATAGTTTTCTTTTAAACGATGCTAAATGCCACAGTATGATAAAGACTTTCCCCTGCTTAGGACTTGGAGATCTCACACACCTCAAAAATGAACCAAGATCTTTCGGTCGCACAACAAAAGCCAAAGCACTTGACTCTGTCAGTCTGAGCACACAGGGAAAATTTACTATTGTGACACAACAGGGAGGTCAAAGCTGCTCACCCAGGAGTTCAGGGCTGATGGGAGCTGAGCAAGAAGCTCTCTACACTGCTTTGTCCATTAGCTGGTCTATAGCTGTACAATACCCAACCTGTGTGTAGGAAAGAGTCTTTTACACCACAATTTCCCAGCCTTGATTTCCCCAGAGGGGTACCTGAGCAATTCCAGACACACAAACTCTGCTGACCGCTGAGAGAACAGACAGCACCTGGCAGCTCAGGCAACTCCTTCCTTCCAGGAGCATCCATGAGTGATGCATGTGAAAACACCCAAAGCTCTCTCAGTGAATGGTCTTATATGGTGCATGGAAGCTTTAGCATCACCTGATTTAGAGAGAAAAGGCACACAACATAAACAAGATTTCTGCTTCTACATCTGAAATGTACGTGTTCATCTTTCCCTCTGATAATACTGTATTTTTACCAGCCAGCTGGGAGCCCTTCAGTAGACCAGGAGACTTGCACTAAAATGACCAGAGGAAGCGGGTGCCGCATGGAAAGAGGCAGGAATCTTTATCTGGGTATCAAGTGCAAGATGATTGATCTGCAGGTTCCAGAAATAGTTACAAAGCCGGGAACGGAAAAACAGGCAAAAACCAAATATGAGTGGGAAGGGAAATTCAGATTAGATTCTGGAAGACAATAAGAAGCCTGAACCAAGAACAAACTCCTTGTGGGGCGGTGGCAGTTGAAACACATTTGTCTCCAGGACAGTATGACATTCTTCACTGCCATGCCAAAGCTGCAGGAAGGAAAAAAAAATTCTTCTAATTTCTACTCTACTCTACAGCCTGGGAAATAGTTTGGACACGGCATGGGCTAGACAGCAGAGCAGACAAAAAATCAACTGTTTTATCCAGGGCCTCAATTCCTGAGGTGCAGGATGGGATAGCTCTTCTTTAGAGAAAGCAATAATGAAAACAACTGGGGTGGACCCATACCAAGGGATCTTAGTCAAGCACTTGCTGCCTGCCAGACTGAAGTGCAGCCACTCGGGATCCTCCTCCCTTTTGCCACACTGAAATTTAGCTGCACATTTTGGGCAGAGAAAACTCCTGTTAATCAACAGCTGGGTCAGAAAGAAGGTTCTCCGAGAGGCAGTTCCACAACATCTCACACAAAATTCTCTGCAACCAACCACATGGATTTATCCATACTTTCTGAAGCCATCTGAGCTCAGACAGTAACTTAAAAGGCCCAGACCCCACATACTGGACTTGTTTCATGAAAAAGCTATAGCAACAAGTGAAAGGTTTTCCTTTGCTTGTAGTTCTGTAAGGCAAATGAAAAGTGCAGTATTTCCCACAAGGTGGTAAACAGTTCTGAGCAGACAACTTGAGAAAAATCAGAACTGTCAGATCATATGGGATCAAAACCAGATAACAACTCTGATGACACAGACTAGCAGAGTCAAAGGGAACAACCCTGGCTTGCAAAAAAAGTTACCATGTCAGCAGTTGCCACTCAAGGACCATTTATAGCAGAATAAGTTTTTATTCTTGCTTCTTTTAGAGCAATACATCGCCAGCAAAGGAATGTCTGGAGTCAGGGAGCACTTTGCCCATGCTCAGAACCTGTTTCTCTCTCTGTGGTACTTTCCCTCCCACATGGTGAATGGATTTAACTGGAGAATATACTATTCAAAAAATGATATTAAGGAGAGAGAACTGGAACTTCCTCGACTAATTTCTATAAATGATTTATTTTTTAGTCTTTTATATTTTAAGTAGGGACAAAATGCAAAAATTAAAACGTAATCAAAAATACAGGGTTAGCAAGCTTGTTCTGCTTTCACTTGCCTGGAAGTTAAAGTTCTGCCTCCCTCGCTTTCCAAGCTGTAAAAACATTTAATATCCCACCCCAAAATGCAAAGCAGAATGGGAAACCTGAGTAATGTATCACCCTGTGTGCTTTAATATCTATTAACATATGGAGGTTGTGGGGAGTTAGAAGTGTGAAAGCAAAAATTTCATCTTTTGAAAAAGTAATTCAGGATGTGGATGTTGTTGCACTTAATTAGGACTCAACATGTTAATCAATGACATTTGTCACTTGTAATATTTAGAATAGTAAGAATCCATAACTAAGGAGCTTGAATGTAAATGAGAAATGCAAATTACAATGGGCCAGAAACCAAACAACCATGGGGATCTGCTTGGCAAGCAGGTAATATCATTTGTTCAGTGCTTATATCTTCTATATGTTTTCTTGGGGGGGGGAGTCAGGAAAAAAAGAGAAACAATTGGTAGTGCAAAGAAAAAAAAAAAGTGTTTTTAAGAACAGATATGAACAAGTAGAAAAATCTTATCCCTAAGAAGGGATGCTGATATTTCAATCAACAAGCTAAATATAAAATTGCAGTAAGAAAAATGAACTAGGCAAACAAGACAGATCGCCAAGGCTGGAAAAGTAAATACACTGAATTTCTATATTTAGGAAGCTGGCATTTTTGCTCCTGAGCAGATGTCACAAGCTGCTGCTAGTTGAAAGATGTTACTGATCACAGGACACAGAGCAGCACTACCTGCGACCTCAGTCACAGCCCTGAGCATCCCACGGTAGCTTTAGAAGACAAATGAGTGGCACAGAAAGCAAAAATTCAGATCACTTCCAAGTAAATTCTGTCACTGACTTCCAGATCAGAGTGAGCAGGTGAGAGGGGAGCTGGAACTGAAACACTGGCCTACAGATAAGGGTCACTGCATGCTCCTGCTCCCCTGCCTCCTGGACTGCAGCAACAAGGTGCTGTCACTGCTCTCTGGTAACTGCTGTTACCTGTATTCCCCTCTAAATGCACACATCCCTCTGTCTCTCTCACTACCAGTACCACGAGTCTCACACTGTTACTCTTGCAGCACTCTGCCATTCCCCACACCAGACCTTCCCACCTTCTCCGCTGAATTCCACACACCCCACACAACCATTTCAGACCATTATGTCTTTCAAAGATAGTAGAGCTTTCCAAACAGAACAAGTGCTCCCGTGCATTCCCAGGGCATGCAAAGGGCACTTCCACACCCACGTGTTCTCTCACAGAATACCAAGCACCACCCCAAACAACATCGCCGCTCATCACACTCGTGTGTGTCCCATCTGAACCCCTTTCTCTATGCCCACTGGTCCACAGACGTTTGCTGGCTTCTGCAGTCCTCCAAGCCAACAGAAATAGAAGCACAAGCCTCTTGAGCACTATCTGCCCCACCTTCAAATGTGCTGCTGCAGGGAGGGACTAGGTAGGGCCTCCTGAAGCTCTGCCCTTCCCTACATCACTAAGATCTTTCCTCAGACAGTGGTCAACGCTGGACTTTTGCAACATGCAAGGACCTCTGTCTTGAGGAGGTATCAAATGCTCCAGCCCCATGCCAACTCTGCTTCAACAGTCAGAGAATTCCTTCAATCTACAGACATGACGTTTTCAATCCTTTTCCTAAATTTGGTAAGTTTACCAATTAAAGCCTTGAGCATTCTTATCCAGGCAAAAGTCCATGTACACTTTTTTTATAATGTTCCCTCATTCTTGACCTCAACATCTTCCAGAGTCAGTGAATTCCCTGGCCCAATAATGCACTCTATGAAAATAATCTTCATATCTCTTTGGCAACTTTTAACTTATCTGAATGTTCCCCTTCCTAAGTTACAACAGAAAGGGGAGCTCAGGATGTGCCTTCTCTGCAGCACTACTGTGCTATTTTTCCTCCTCTTATCTCTTTTTCCAGGTAACAATCCTACTCTCCTCAGTTTTTTGCCACATAGTCATTTCCCTAAGCTCCGGGTGGTTGTCCTGCAGTGCAGGACACAGTCCCAAGCTTTCTGTTTGCTGTTAAAAGACGGACAAAGTTTTGCTAAAGTAAACAGACACTGGAAGAACTGAGTGGCAAGGAGACCCTAAGCAGGTACTTCCTGCTGTTCCCCAGGGTGGCAGTCACAGAAAGAAGCCCACGTCCCTGGGAAGGACACCAGCAGAGCCCAGCACCAGTCAGCACGGTACATTCACGTCCTCTCGCCGCTTCCAGAGAAGCAAAAGCTCCACCCTTTCTTCTCCCCTAACGCAGAGCATGGCTTGCCCCTTCTCTTCCCACGTTCTCAACTCCCACCTTGGCTCCCCCCTCAAGACACCTATCTCCTGGGGTTTAATCCTATCTCAACCCCTTTCACAGAACTTCCCAACGACGGGGTCCTGCGCAAAGCGGGCTGAAGCATTTCACTTCCCTGCTGAAACCTTGCAATGGACCTCCCTTCTCGTCAGAGCGGCTGCCCAGCTGAAAGCTGCTGGAGAGACCTTACCGCGCCTCTGAACTTCATTTCTGCCTCCTGCCAGCTCCCGCAGCACTTGCAGAGACTTAGCTGACGCCGCTGCAAAAAGCAGGAATCTGAGGACAAGTTCTCGCGTCTGTCAGTTGCCTTTTTTTTTTTTTTCCACGACATTTTCAGTGCAGTCAGAGCTGCCTCCCTCCCACCAGCTCCTACTGGAGCCTCCTGGAGAGGGCGTTTTCCAAGGAGAGGGAGAGGAGAGGAACTCTCCTCCCCTCCCAAAGAGGAGAGACCTGCATGCACAGAGATCGGGAGAGGCAGCTCAGAGAAAAGAAGTCAGGTGTCCTCTGCCTGCAGAGTCCCTGCTGCCCAATGACACGGAAAAACGGAAAGAGAAGTAATTCCAGGCACTGGAAAAGCTGGTGCAGAGCCCAACGCGCAAACCCCAGCAAACAGGACAGGACGAGACAAACTCCATTGGGCAAGTTCCTGCACCGAGACAGCAGCAGCAGCAGCAAGAAAGCTCCTCGAACCCACTCCCAACTCACCCCAACCACAGCAGAATCTCCTGAGCTTACGATTCCACTTGTAATCACTCTTTTGGCAAATCAAAGGACCACAAAGACTCCAGGGGCAAAACGTATTTTGTCTTGTTGGCCCCTGCAAGACCTTAGCATGTTGGCTCGGTGTTTTATTCCAGTAACATTTTGGGACATCCACCCTCAACACACCCACTCTATATAGAGGTCCCCACCACAAAACAACCTGCACCACCAAGTAAAAGCCTTCAGACACAGTCAAGCCACCTTGCCCTTCATCTCCAGCCCTTGCAAACAGAGGTACCAAGTTTAGCTGTTTCTGAGGTCATCAGGGTTGGGTCTCAGACAAAAAAAAATATTAATGGCATAATTACAGCAAGCGTGTGAAAAACCACCCCAGAGATAAGGGCATTCTGACCAAAACCAAAATGCTTCTGCAGCCTTCGCTAGCATTAGGTGGAAAGTGAAAGGACAAGAGGCAATGGACACAAGCTGGAAGCAGGGAAATTCCAGTGAACAGATTAGGAAATCTTTCTCACCACAAGTGCTGTCAAATATTGGAACAGGGGCCCCGAGATGTTGTGAAACTCCATCCCTGGAGTTATTCAAGACTTAACCAGACAATGCCTGAGGAACCTGATCTGAATTGGTCCTGCTTGGAGGTGGGGTTGGACCAGAGATCTCTCACAGGTCCCTTCCAACCTGAAATTATTCTATGATTCTATTAATTATTTTGCTCCTCAATGGTCTAAGCTAAGTGCCCATCCTAAAATAAATTACAGATGTAGCAAATAAATCTACAGATCTGTTACAGATAGCACATTGTCCTGACCCTTGAAGGAGATGAATTCTGCCCTGAGCCAGAGCCTTCCACCAGCCTGACCCAAGCACCACCCAATTTTCCCTGAGAACCTTATCAAAATTAATGGGGACATAATCATTCCCCTCTGAAAAGAGACTATTGCAGACTCTCTCTTGCATCTCTGCAAATACTTCTGAAGTGTAGGTAACCACAAGTCACTATCAGGCTGGATGTCAGCTATCATCACCAGTTCACTACCATACACAGCTGAACAGAGGTGCCAAATTGAATAATGCTCTTTTGCCATCATACAACTCTTGTAGGATATTATGTTTTCTCTTCTTAACTGGGGGAGGTTTTTCTCATGATGGTAAGATAACAGAAGAAAGCAGAAATAAACCAATTCTCTACGGGCCAAAGAGCCTTTTATTTGTATTAGTCTAGGATCAGATAGGAGTGCAGGACCCCAGGCAGCACTTCTGAGTTAGTCTTAGTCTTACTCTCCCTATCTCTCCAGAACCAACATTTACAAGCTCCCCAGATACTGGAATCCATTTAAAGTGGTGCCTCGTGGCAGTCATCACCCAAGGTTTGCAGCACTAAAAGGTGGGTTCTCTAACCACTGCATACACAGAGCCATGAAATCATCCCCAGGCTCAACTGCAGATATTCCATGTCCAGCACTATCCTGAATGAGCTCTTCCTTGAAATTGGTTGATTTTTTTCCTCGTCAAAATGCATATTTTCTAAATTCCATTACAGTAAGGGTGAAGTCAAGCTTTAGAGTAAAAAGATTAAAATCCAAAAGCTACTTGCTTTACCTTGGAGCTTTTTGAAGTAACACAAGGCCACGCACAGCCACTACTCAGATAGGAGGCTATTTAAAACCCCAGAAATGTAGCAGATGTTGTCGGCAGTTGGGAGCAGCACTCCTCTCTAATTAGCTCTGACCCAGAGCTCTGTGCTGTGGTGGATGCCATTCGTCACAGGAAGAAGGTGCCAGCGGTTACAAGGATTGGTGATGAAGCTTGGATAGCACTTCTGAAGAGAGCTGTGGTGCCACCAGCTCTTCTGCCCTCATTAGATCCCATTTGGAGAAATTATTCGTAGCACCTCTCCATTCTTGCACAACTATCTGGGGTGATTTTTATTCACTTCTTATCATCAACCACCTGAGGATTTAGGTGAATTATTAACAGAGGCAGCCTCGGGACACATTTCAGAGGGGGGGTTAGCATTGGTCTAGGTCAGAGCAGTGAAAGAAACAGACAATACTTCAAAGCCCTGCTGAGCACAGGTAAGATCAAAGGTAATCTAAGCTACATTTCCCAAACTGAGCCACATTAGCCAGTCCTGAAGCACAACAGCAAGCCCTGAGCCAGGAGTGTTCCCAGTCTAATTAGAGCCATAGCCTGGCAGCTCTAATTCTTCAGAAGGAGAATGTCAGTTCTCCATCATAATTTCCCAAATCAGTTTAGTTACAGTCAAACAACAGAGCCAATAAAACTCATGTTACAATTTTAACTTATGTATTAGCACAGTTATCTTCACATTGACTTCACTTTTCCTCTAGTTTACACCTTCAAACACTTTTCAGAACACCTCATGACTGAAAATGCCACCTAAGAGGAGAACATACAAGAGCCCAATATTCAGAAGTACAGTTTCTACACATTTCCCTTGTTTTTTTATGCAGGAGAACACATTTTTTTTTT